>CM060686.1:12694500-13099500 GCA_030686995.1 Artemisia argyi | reverse complement strand
TTCGCCTTCGTTGTCCTGCTATTTCGCGTTGGGTAGAATTTTCAGCTAGATTATATTATGGGGAACATACTTTATGGTCGCATCAAGGTGTGCAACAAGGTGATCCACTTGGACATCTTCTTTTTGCTTTAGTGCTACATCCTTTGGTATGTAAGATTAGAGACTCCTTTAACCTTTCTTTTCAAGCTTGGTATCTTGATGATGGCACTATTATTGGAGATACTTTGGTTGTGGGGAAGGTTTTAGAGCTTATTATGATGGATGGACCTCGTTGCGGTTTACACCTCAATGTTGATAAAACTGAGGTTTTTTGGCCAACGGAAGACCCTAAAAGTAGGCTCGTGGGTGTTTTTCCGCCTAATATTTCTCGACCTTTGCACGGTGTTAAATTACTGGGTGGGCCTGCTAGTGTGGACTTTGAGTTTAGTAGTGATCTTGTTATGAAAAGGGTTGCTAAAACCATTGAGCTTATGGGTGTTGTTGCTAAGCTTAATGATCCTCAGTGTGAGTTGTTGCTACTTCTTGCATGTGCTGGTATTTCCAAGTTGTATTTTTCTATGCGCACATGTTCTCCTCGTGTCTTTGAGTGTGCACAAGTTTCATTTGATGCGGCGCTTCGTTCTTTTTTGGAGCGGATTGCCACGGCTTCTGGACCTGGTTTTGGTGATTGGCAGTGGAGACTCGCCACCTTACCCTTTGCTTTTGGGAGGCTTGGTTTATATTCTGCAGGTGATGTCTTGAACTATGTTTTTCTTGCTTCTAGACTTCAATCGGCTAGCTTACAGACTAGGCTTCTCAAACATTCGGGTATTGTGACTCCTGGTCCTTCCTTTGATGATGCCTTATGTACTTTTAATGCGAAAATGGAGATTGACCTTTTGAGTAACCCAAGTGAGATTGCTGCCCCCAAACTCATGAAGAAATTGGCAGATATACATTTCACACGTGTTACCCAAACGGTTGAATCCACTTTCCGCCTATCTTCTCGACAGATGGCGTTATGGAGTTCGCAAAAGGAGGATTACACTTCAGATTGGCTTAGGGTGGCTCCAATATCAGGATTGGGACAGACTATGAATGCTAGGACTTACCGATGTGTGTTGTGTTATCGGCTAGGTGTTCCCCTTTTTTCTGTTCAGATGTCATGCTCAGCTTGTTCTAGGGTCTTTGCTGGGGATATTTATAGGGACCATGCTGTATCGTGCACGGGTATTATTGGTATTAAACATCGGCATAACATGGTGCGTGATGTTCTTGGTGACATATGTTCTCGGTCTGGAATTTCGACTCGTAAGGAAGTCGATATTGGGCTTAGTGGGGAAAGGGACCAACCCTTACGTCCAGCTGATATGTTACTTTACTCTTGGGATGGTGGGCTTGATGTATGTGTTGATCTGACTGGGTCATCACCCTTGACGCAAACTGGTATGGTTGATTTTGTGCCGAGTCGTGCGGTTATTGAAGCCGCACAACGTAAACACGTCAAGTACGAGGCTAAATGTGCGGATATTGGATATGGGTTTCTCCCATTTTCATTCTCTTCTTTTGGAGAACTTGAGAAGGATGCGGTGATCTTACTAAAGCGTATCCGAAGATTCTCGATGACTCAAGACGTTGGGGCACGTGCTGCTGCTCATATTTTTAGTAGGATTAGCTTCGCTATAGCTAGAGTAGTGGGGGCCCAGTTAGTATCTCGGCTCCCCACTAATTTTTTGTAATCCTATTATTTTCTAAATAATAATAATAATAATAATAATAATAATAATAATAATAATAATAATAATAATAATAATAATAATAATAATAATAATAATAATAAGAGCACTCTCATCCATCACCCATGTTAACTTTTAACACAGTGTCACGTCATCGCCACATCAAGTTTAACACTTTTACCTTAACTCACAAAAAAACACCCTCATTCATAACTCAGGTTTAACTCAACTATTTTCAAATTCAACCCTAAACTAAAACTAATATTTCATTTAATAACTAAAACAACATTTATAAAACACAACTTATATTAATACTTAAAATTTAAGCATACATTATATATAAAACACGAAATAAAATATGTTGATGCAATATTATCAAGATCTCCTAATGTTTTAATGATGACAAATAAACCTTCGAAACACATAAAATAACAAACGGTAGCCAAAATTCCCTGACTCACATACCTGGTGCTGGCGCGCTGCTCGTGCGTTGACGCATGGGCGACGCGCCAGGCTTCTGTGAATGTCGGGACGAATTTTGAAAGTCAGCTTTCCCCTTACCCGACAAATGTGGATCTTTCAATACAGGTATGAATATGCTATGTGCATAATTGAGAACACTCGAAACGAGTTTTAGGTTTAGAAAGATCCAACTTTTAAAACACCCACTTACGGGGAAACGCCAACTCATGTTTTCTAACTCTCGCCTCTAGCCAAGGCTTTTTCTAAACTTAGGGAGCTTATATATTTCATGTAACATCATGTGAAAGCATCCATATGCTCATATCCGTGCTTACGTCTTCTCTAATCATGTAACGGGTTTACTCCCTTATTGGTCAAACTGAGTCAAAGGTCACTTTGCGTAAACGCATCCTTTCCCACTTGGGTTATGGTTTACATCATGGCAAAACACTTAACTTGTTTGAACCAAAGTGTTAGTTGAGTACGTTGAATCGTGGAAAGTCACGAGTTATGAAATTATGGATTCTCGATGTTGTGTTACTTGGAATTATAAGTAACCTATGATTTTCTCAACTCATAATCTTAATTGTCTAAACCTTTTTCTTAATGGCAATTAGATTACTTCTTAATCTCATCTTAATCATCTCCTTAAACACAAGGGACAAAGCCTCCAAACAACCCAACATCTTCTTACACCTCTGTAGGACCTTGAATCTATCAACTTTATCACTAATATGAAGCAAAGATGAAGTAAAGATGGTGACTTGATATGATATATGTGTGGCGTTAATTTGTAGAAATAGAGATAAAGATGAAGAGAACTTTTATTGAAAACATACACAATACACACACAAGCACACACCTCAAATGAGCTTTGAGGTGTTTATATAGTGAGATACAAGATGCCCTAAAAGGCTTTACCATGGGCTTGGTTTACATAAACATTACAAGGCTTTCATAACATAATACTTAACATATTAGTTTTACCAAGTCCATAGCCCATTTAACTAGAACTACTACGACACATTACAAAGTTACAAATATGAGAATGACCATCACTTTCTAATATAATATTTAATGCTAACAATCTCCCCCTAAGGGGTGGTCATTCGAATGATGCTCCACATGATTAGGTCTTCTTTGTTCTTTGTTGTTGACCATTGTGTGTCGTAGTATAATAGTCTTAAGTCTTTGTTCCTTCATGCTTTGTGATCTTTGATGACTGACTTTTCATCGTTTTTTGTTCTTTTGTGATGTGGAGCAATCTGACTTTTGTCACTTCTGCGTCTGTGGTGGTTGTTCGCCATTCCAACATGCTCATACATCTTTAGTCTTTATGATACATGCATTTGTTGTTCCCGTTCTTTCACACAGATCTTTGTCACTTTACTTATGTAGATTCTTTCATATAGCGTAGAACCTTTCTTTGAGCTTATCTTTGCTTTGATCTTTGTGAGAACTTTCCTTTGACTTCGAGATGTATGTATGAGCATGTGGAATCCTTCACCATGGAGATGATGTATAGCTGCAGGTAAACAGTTAGCAATAAATCAACCGGTACTTACAGATAAGGAATTAGAGATCGTCAATAGCATATTGTGAAGACTCCTTCAAATCCTTATCAAGGCCGTTCCCATATCAGATACTCCCGAGGGAGCTTACAAGACCTACTAAGTAGCTCAATGAATGGGTGAGTCGTTGGGGATCACTCCACGACTGTAGACCGTTTTGGAACCACCGCGAACACTAAGCGTAACCCATAAAGAATTACCGAAGTGACCTGCTGTCAGGGCTGTTTGATGTTGACCCTGGCAGGATTTTCCATTCAATCATTGAGAATCACAAATGTGAATCCTCTCATAAATGTTCTGGCAGATTGCTAAGATTTGCGTAGGACTCTAAAGTTTACATCTGACATCCTTAATGATGAACAACCAGTGTATAAATATCATGTGTTCCTATGAGATCTTTTGATGAATCTCGGGGCTCTAGACTCGATAAGTGCACATTTGGTTTCCTATGCGGAAATTAGGGAGAGGTCTCCTGCTTCAATACCAACCATCTCTAAGAGACAGGTCGATAGATTACACCGGTTCCCCGTGAGAATAAAACAAACTCTTTTAAGAGAACTTGAGTGGCTAGAAGGTTAAGTGCAGTGCGTCACTGGGTCCATGACGTCTTTATCTTCAATACCGGTGTCACCTTAGCAACAACCAGTAGCATACGAATTGAACCCGGTGTCTGCCCTGAGGTTGAACATATGGAGGGCTATTTCTTTTCACCCTTTTTCATAACTTTTCTTTTTAATTCTTCAACCCCTTCTTTCTCCTTTCTCATTTTCTCCTTTTTTTCAATCATACCTAAGGACTTCTAATTCTAATCTAATGGAATTGTCCTTGGGTAGATCCCTCCGGCTCTGGCAGATCATTGGACATAAACCTAACCATTTATTGATCACATGCCATAAAACCTTTTGTGAAAAATCTCTCAAAGTGTTTATGATTATAAAACATACTTTGTTAACACTTCAAGAGTTTTGCATTTTCTTTTGAAGGACTCCCCCTTCACATGTGCTCATGGATTTTAAGAAATTTGCACATGCGTGAGGAGTTTGCACTTTTTGAATTGATCCACTTTCAGTGAACAAGACCACTTCGAGACACGTTTACATCACTAGTTAGACTAGCTTGAAATTATTACCCGGCCTGGTCAAGTCCAAAGAAAGTTTCTCGAATTGGTACATTCTACTTAGACAAGTCCTATTCGAGACACGTTTACATCACTGGTTAGACCAGCTTGAAATTATTACCCGTCCAGGACAAGTCTTTTCGATAACTGACATTTTAAGCTTCGTCAATTCGAGGGTTATATCTGAGTCTAGCTCTTTCGAGATTCAGCCACAATCTTTAAACATTTTTTATCACATTTTTAAATCATGTCTTCTCCCCCTAAAAAATAGCATATCGTGATATTTTTGTTATCAACTGATTACGAAAAAGCTTTTGGAGAGAAAGACGGATTTGTTTTAGCATGAAATTGGAACTTTTTGTTTTTGTACTCCCCCTTAATGATAGCACATTTTAAAATCAATTAAGGGTTTTGAGGGAGTTATCTTGAGCACTAATTTTGAGAGATTTTGAAAAATCTTTTGAACAATCTTGAAATAGTGCTCAAGAATTTTGTTTTGAAAACGAGTTTTTGTTTGAAATCTATTTCGTTTGTTTATACTCGAACTTTTTGAAAAAGATTTCGTCTTTGAACGTACGAGTCCTTGATTTAAAAACAATCAGAAGTCATCATTTGGGTCCGGGTTTCGTACTGAAGTATATGAAAGCTATAGTGAAGAAACTTTTAAGAGACGACATGTTTTAGAAAAACATTTAAAGAACTCCCGTTCAAGCATCTGTACATGTCCGTATCATTGTTGAATGACATTTCTAGACACGTACAGAATATTGATTTATACGAGAGACATGTCGTGAGAAGAATATTTTTGGATTTTTTGATTTTATATTGTTTTTGGATTTTTTGAAAATTTTCTATTTTTGTATTTTGTTTTTGTTGGTTTTTCAAATTTAGTATTTTGTTTTTTTTTTCAAAAATATTTACAGCGAAGCGATTTTGAAAACAATTTTCAAGAAGATTCGAGAAGACGTTCTAGCGCCTCAAGAGTTAGGCTTCGCATGCCAATTCGTCGTACTAAATTGTAAAACCGTTGTTTTGGAAGGGCTTTAGTAAATAGATCGGCGAGTTGCTAATCAGTCTTAACGAAAAATAATTCAACAGTACCCTCTTCTACGTGCTCTTTGATAAAATGGTAGCGGACTTTGATATGCTTCGTCTTTGAGTGGTGTGCGGGATTGCACGAGATGGCTATGACACTTTTTGAGTCACAATACATAGGTATTCTGTCAAAAGTAAAGCCATAATCTGTGAGTTGTGTCCGCATCCAAAGAACTTGGGCACAACACGCAGATAGAGACACATACTCGGCTTCGGCAGTTGATAGTGCAATACAATCCTGTTTTCGTGACGACCAGCTTACTAGCTTTTCACCCAAAAATTGTGCTCCACCTGATGTACTCTTTGCTGTAACTTGATCACCAGCATGGTCTGCATCTGAAAATGCTGTTAGATTAAACCCCGAATCCTTCGGATACCAAAGTCCCATGTTAATGGTGCTTCGTAGGTACCGAAAGATCCGTTTAACCTCTTTGAGGTGAAGTTCAGTAGGCTTTGTGTAACACCCCCAAAATCGGGTCCAGCGAAAGCATACATGTTACTGGGGTGCTACTCAATCAGTATCATAACACAAGTACAAGGAACGGTTTTTATCTCAACCATTTAAAATAACTTTCATTATCAAAAATATTCAAATTTACATCGTTCAAAAATAGTGCGGAAATATAGGCCCATAAAAGAGTTTAAGCGGTCCCAAATATATGTCAGAGTTGTATATGACCATGCCATGCCATGCCAAAGCCTTCAACAGTTAGCTATCGCCTTAAACCTGAAAATACATACTAAAAAGTGTCAACACGAGGTTGGTGAGTTCATAGGTTTATAATAAAACAATAGTATTGTGAGTTCAATAGAAAGTTTTGTGACCATTGTGTGGCTCACAAGGTCATGGAAATAGTGTTTACCTTACAATAAAATTTGAATTGTGGACCATGAGTAGAGTGTGTGATCATTACAACGAATATAATGTCACGTAGTAATTAGTCTATTACGCTAGCACTAAGTTCATGCAACCGAAGCTATAACAGTGTGCATGCTCAAAGAGCATGTAATCAAATATAGGGCCCGGCAAGTGTTTATCCCAGACACTTGTGTTTCGACATGGTATACATTCGCGTTTGCCTATCCGGTCAAACCGAACGGGGGAGTTACCCCCAATAGATCTATTTATAACATTCGCGCTTCCCAGCAGGAATTAACGGTTCATGAGATGGGCATAATTGGGACATAACAGGGCTTAGGCTAATCCACGTAATAGCATAAATAACAGTTTTTGGTCCATAAAATAGTTTTGCATGTTTTCTCGCCCCAATTGTGAAACAAGTATAAATAGAGTGGGGCTTTGAACTCACATATTTGATTCAACCACTTGTGTTTGTGAGAAAATAATCAGGTGTGCAACCAATATACACATAAATGCATTTGAATAATCAATCAAATATTCAGCAAAACAGTAGTGTTTGAGTAAACAATTGCGCATTCAAGCATCGAGTTTAGTTAAAAACGAGCATGTATTCTCCCCCAAAATAGTTTGAAAACAAAAAAGTAGGGGTCATGAACTCACCTCAGTAGAGTATGCAGTCAGATAGTGAAATAAGTCAGATAGTGTTCGGCACCAACACGCGACCTAGATTAGTAAGGCATGATTTAGTTCATAGTTTAGGTTTAAAACTCAACAAAGTTAAAATAAACTCAAGGTTTTAAAGTGTTGTGCTATTGTTGCTTGTGTGGTAGCATTTAAATTGGAAAAAATAGTTTTCTAAATGTTTGTGTGTATTGGCTCTTGGAAGCGTACGTATACTTGTAGAAATAACAAGAAAAGTATCAAAAGAACAAATAAGTCTTTGATTTGGCAATAATCGACAGACGAAGTACAGAAAGTAATCGCAAGTAAATGATAGACGAGGTCGGATTATCATGATGTTGTTTAAAAATAAAATATAGCGGAGTATAATAGAAGTGTGTAAAATGTGTATTTTTAAGTAAATGGTTTTATTAGGAGATTTGTAAATCGTTGAATGTCGTAAGTTATAACTTATATCCCTTCGTGGTTAAACATATCCTTATATTGTTAAGAAAATACCTAGTTTTGCTCAATCGTTATAAGTTAAAATATATAAACTTGATTCAATAATTATAACGTGGTAGGTGTTTATAATGAAAATAGATTTAACTTAGTTTTTATAAGTTTTTAAGTCTATGGAATAGCTTGTCATTTTGAGTGTATTTAGTTTGATCACAGAATATGTTTTGGGAAGGCAAGTGGTGTAGCTCGCAATCTAATAAATTCGGAGTCGTGTCGTGAAATAATAAGTTGGATAAGCCGGAACTATGTCATGAGAATAGTCGAAAGAAACAAGCAATGTGGCTCGACACACATAACATATCACAATCCAGTTGTACTTTTAACCCATTATTTCTAAAATCTTAAGTCGCATTTTTAACAAAACTTTTGTGTTATAGATTTCAAATGCACCATTATTAGTATTCGAAAATAAATAGAAACAAGGGGGTGGGCCTGTTGGGCCAGTTTTATAAAAACCAAAAGCTTGTTACAATGGAGTGGGCTCAATCCCATGTCTAGTCCACATAACTGACCCAAATTTTTAAGCAATTGACCAAGTAGTTTTTACTTAGTTTGAGGGGTTTGATTTTAGCAGTCATGTAGCTGACTACTTCACAAGGACAGTTTAAAATAAGTCGCCAAGTATAATACGCTAAGGGTCCTATAACTGATGCAAAATTTTCGACACAAGAGGAGTAAGACTAATCTCAAGACTCTAGTCAACCTTGACGTTCGTATGAGCCTGTTGGGAGAAAAGTATTTTGACTCCAAGTTGGCTTATGCTAGCTGGTAGTAGACAAAAAGAATGGCACAAAGAAGCTTTTTCAAACGCAAGATATAAAACAGTCTAATCCATCTTTAGGCTCAAAACAAAAATAAATGGTTTACATCTAGGAGTAAGCCGCAAACTTATAAACATGAACTCGTTTTATGCTAGTACGAAAATGCACTTCTAAGGCCAATACTATACACTCTTTGTTTTAGTTTTCTTGGTTTAGCCTTTTCAAGTTTACCACACAAGACAACCCACTTATTAGATAATAAAACCAACTCAAAATTTTAACCCGATTTGCTTAAGCTATGAGTACCCTCATTTTAGCCACACCACAAACAACAACCCGAACCCACAATATAAAGTCGACTGTGTAAAAATTGATAGCCAAACGGTATTAAAACTAAACAACATAAGCACAACCCTGGTTCAAATGAAATAAAACACAAAAGAAACTTATGCGCACCAGAATGAAATATCCAAACAAAACTTGTTTATTCAACACATAAAACCACAAAACCATTCGAAGGAAACAAGACAAGGAGGTTAGTATCTTACAACAATTTGAGTCGATTAACAAGGGCGACCAAAGAAGAACACGAAATAAAGACCCCAACTCCGCTCCAACAAGCAATCCACACACCACTTGGACTCTTGAACTCGATCTCTTCTACTACCCAACTTGTATTTTTGCTATGATAGCTTCTTTGAGTGTGTGGAATACTTGTGAGTCGAGTGGGTTTTAAAAAAAAAATACATGGATGGGTTTGATTCCTTTCATCCCTTGGTACAAAGAGATAGTTAGCAAAAAGGGGTAATCGTCCCCCCCCCCCCCCCCCCTTCACACCGACTGCTCCGCTTGGCCTCATGGAGTGTGACCACCTCTGAGTGGTATCAAACACGTTTGAATCGGATCGGTATTTGATTTCTAGTGGGTGATTTGTTTTATTTGTGCCTTGGTTGTATCGAAAACCCATTTTGGGTAGTGAGGGAGAGGAGCAGAATCTGGTGTGGTTTTATCTTTTCTCCAAAGAAAGAAAAAGATAAGGAGGAGTTCGGTTTGTGGGTGTTGACCATTAAGGACGATTTGTAGTTTACTTATTTTTATTTGTTTCTTTTCTTTTCTTTTTTTTTGTTTGTTTTAAATGCATATGTTTTATAAATAAAAGTGAGTAAATAAAATGTAACCTAAATTACAATTTTATACTTGTGTGGGTAAGGAGTGTACTCCGTGTTTCGTTGAGCTTCGGTGGGATTTTACTTTCGAGGTTAACGGGAGTGCTAAAATATTTCTGACGAGAGTGTTTTTATAATAAAAATATAAAAACAAATTTATTAATTACGGATAACCAATATTGAGTTTATGCCATTACTAGGGTTGTGTCGGTACGCGTGTGGCGTTTGGTGCGAGATAACCTCTCGTTAATAATCAATCATAGTTAGGAAATGCATAAATCATATGCTTCTAATAAAAATGGTCAGTGAGGTGAGTTACTGTAAGCTACAGTGTGCGGGTTTGCATCCCAAAATAGTTTTGTAAGCTCATGTATGCTTAGATAAATAGTTAGGTAATAATAAATTGACATTTATTATTTAAAATTAGTTTGGAAAATTTCGGTTTGTTACAGTCACACCTCCTTAAACGGAATTGCGTCCTCGCGATTCAATTCAAGTTACCCATTATGGTCAAAAAGAGATGAGTATATACGCACGAGAATTCATCTTCACGTTCTCCACGTGAGTTCAGGTTCTTTTTGCGAGTTTCTACGAATTTTGACGATAGGGATAGGTTTTGGTTCTTTGCTAAAAATTTGTAGTTAGATAAACTGATGCGACTTCAAAAGACTCATAATCTCAGTAAAACGGTCTTTAAACTTGGTGTGGGTAAAACCATGTCTCAAAAGTTAGCATTTAGTTACCCCTTTAATATACAAAAGTCTCAATAAAGTTTGACCAGAGAAATTTTGGCACATCAAAATGGGTATTTAGGGAAAAATACCATTACGAGTTTTTTGATTTCTATAAACGCATTTCTGAAAGGAAAGTCCTTAAAAAGCAAGGATGTCAAGGGAAAATGTGTAGTCAGGTATGTTTATTTCAACAAATTTAGGGTGCTTAATGACGGAGTCTAGTTGTCAAACCTGAGTGGGGTTTGATGTTTAATATCAAGCAAATTTTCATAAACAGGAGTATTTAATTTACCTTAATAGTACCAAGAGGTGGTAACATAAAGTGCTTTTCAATTGGGCAAATAGTTCACATGGCGATTGCAAAATAGTTTATAGAACGGGTTGTACAATAGTTTATAGAGTAATAGGAAAACAATTTATCATTTGTAAAATTGTAGCAAAATTGCAGTTTCGTTTTGTGATTTAGTAGCAAAGCAGTTCATAGGGGAGGAAAATAGTTTGCAAAGTGTAGTAAGGCTTGTAGGATAATTACAAAATGCTAGCGAAACTGTTTGTTAGTTTATAGAATGGTAGTGAGGTAATGAATCGATTTATTAAATCATGATAAAATAGTTGTAAAGATGATTCAAAAAACAGTTTATAGGCCAGTAGGAAAACAATTTATTGTTTATAAAGTAGTAGCAGGGTCAAAATCTTGATAGCAGTAAGACATTTTGTAGGATGACCGCAAAATGGTCTGTAGAATAACCAAAAACAGTTTGTATGCTAATAGTGATACAGTTTATTATCTTATAAGATGGTAGCAAGGTAGACAACAATTATTTCCAAGGGATAAGTGAAGGACTATGTGTGCAGGGTTAGGTGTTCCAAAGATAGTGGTTTGGGTTATTACATAAAGTTTTTAAGGTTTCTGTTGGGTATAAGATCTCTGCTAAATGTGGAGTTTGGCAAGTTTAGAGTTTGGCTCTGAAGGAGTGTGTTGATTGCTACAAGAAATCAGTTGGTTGTCTCAGTAGTGTACTTAGTACTTAACAAGGAAGGTACAACATCGATTGAGTGTAGGGTTTGGGGTGGAGGTGACTGTAACATAACAATATTGTGATAAAAGAGTATTCCATTTAAGAGAAAAAGTACTATGATGCCAGTGTGTTGTGTGTAGATGTGAATGTTCATGTTATGCAATGATTATGTACACACACAAATTTTTTTTTTGAAACCTTCACGAATCAAGTAGAAAATCAATCTGGACATAATTCTAGTACAACTACTCTCAGTATCACAAAATTCACCTCTGAGTCGGACATAGGTGATCAGGCTATGTTCCACTGTTCCTGGTCGAATATAGGTGATCAGTCTATATTCCACCGAGGTTCAATGAATTTTGAAATACTCAGCTCAGTTACACTAGTAATATATCCCTCACTTATAAAGAAATTGTTTTATCATAGTAAGGCAGTAGGCTTGGCAGGCAGGCATGTGGCGGTCATAGGGTCAAGTTTTCGTAAGAGTAGTTATAGTCTAAGTTTTAAAAACACCCAGTTCTCTATAACCAAGGCTCTGATACCAATCTGTAACACCCCCAAAATCGGGTCCAGCGAATGCATACATGTTGCTGGGGTGCTACTCAATCGGTATCATAACACAAGTACAAGGAACGGTTTTTATCTCAACCATTTAAAATAACTTTCATTATCAAAAATATTCAAATTTACATCGTTCAAAAATAGTGCGGAAATATAGGCCCATAAAAGAGTTTAAGCGGTCCCAAATATATATCAGAGTTGTCTATGACCATGCCATGCCATGCCAAAGCCTTCAACAGTTAGCTATCGCCTTAAACCTGAAAATACATACTAAAAAGTGTCAACACGAGGTTGGTGAGTTCATAGGTTTATAATAAAACAATAGTATTGTGAGTTCAATAGAAAGTTTTGTGACCATTGTGTGGCTCACAAGGTCATGGAAATAGTGTTTACCTTACAATAAAATTTGAATTGTGGACCATGAGTAGAGTGTGTGATCATTACAACGAATATAATGTCACGTAGTAATTAGTCTATTACGCTAGCACTAAGTTCATGCAACCGAAGCTATAACAGTGTGCATGCTCAAAGAGCATGTAATCAAATATAGGGCCCGGCAAGTGTTTATCCCAGACACTTGTGTTTCGACATGGTATACATTCGCGTTTGCCTATCCGGTCAAACCGAACGGGGGAGTTACCCCCAATAGATCTATTTATAACATTCGCGCTTCCCAGCAGGAATTAACGGTTCATGAGATGGGCATAATTGGGACATAACAGGGCTTAGGCTAATCCACGTAATAGCATAAATAACAGTTTTTGGTCCATAAAATAGTTTTGCATGTTTTCTCGCCCCAATTGTGAAACAAGTATAAATAGAGTGGGGCTTTGAACTCACATATTTGATTCAACCACTTGTGTTTGTGAGAAAATAATCAGGTGTGCAACCAATATACACATAAATGCATTTGAATAATCAATCAAATATTCAGCAAAACAGTAGTGTTTGAGTAAACAATTGCGCATTCAAGCATCAAGTTTAGTTAAAAACGAGCATGTATTCTCCCCCAAAATAGTTTGAAAACAAAAAAGTAGGGGTCATGAACTCACCTCAGTAGAGTATGCAGTCAGATAGTGAAATAAGTCAGATAGTGTTCGGCACCAACACGCGACCTAGATTAGTAAGGCATGATTTAGTTCATAGTTTAGGTTTAAAACTCAACAAAGTTAAAATAAACTCAAGGTTTTAAAGTGTTGTGCTATTGTTGCTTGTGTGGTAGCATTTAAATTGGAAAAAATAGTTTTCTAAATGTTTGTGTGTATTGGCTCTTGGAAGTGTACGTATACTTGTAGAAATAACAAGAAAAGTATCAAAAGAACAAATAAGTCTTTGATTTGGCAATAATCGATAGACGAAGTACAGAAAGTAATCGCAAGTAAATGATAGACGAGGTCGGATTATCATGATGTTGTTTAAAAATAAAATATAGCGGAGTATAATAGAAGTGTGTAAAATGTGTATTTTTAAGTAAATGGTTTTATTAGGAGATTTGTAAATCATTGAATGTCGTAAGTTATAACTTATATCCCTTCATGGTTAAACATATCCTTATATTGTTGAGAAAATACTTAGTTTTGCTCAATCGTTATAAGTTAAAATATATAAACTTGATTCAATAATTATAACGTGGTAGGTGTTTATAATGAAAATAGATTTAACTTAGTTTTTAAGTCTATAGAATAGCTTGTCATTTTGAGTGTATTTAGTTTGATCACATAATATGTTTTGGGAAGGCAAGTGGTGTAGCTCGCAATCTAATAAATTCGGAGTCGTGTCGTGAAATAATAAGTTGGATAAGCCGGAACTATGTCATGAGAATAGTCGAAAGAAACAAGCAATGTGGCTCGACACACATAACATATCACAATCCAGTTTTACTTTTAACCCATTATTTCTAAAATCTTAAGTCGCATTTTTAACAAAACTTTTGTGTTATAGATTTCAAATGCACCATTATTAGTATTCGAAAATAAATAGAAACAAGGGGGTGGGCCTGTTGGGCCAGTTTTATAAAAACCAAAAGCTTGTTACAATGGAGTGGGCTCAATCCCATGTCTAGTCCACATAACTGACCCAAATTTTTAAGCAATTGACCAAGTAGTTTTTACTTAGTTTGAGGGGTTTGATTTTAGCAGTCATGTAGCTGACTACTTCACAAGGACAATTTAAAATAAGTCGCCAAGTATAATACGCTAAGGGTCCTATAACTGATGCAAAATTTTCGACACAAGAGGAGTAAGACTAATCTCAAGACTCTAGTCAACCTTGACGTTCGTATGAGCCTGTTGGGAGAAAAGTATTTTGACTCCAAGTTGGCTTATGCTAGCTGGTAGTAGACAAAAAGAATGGCTCAAAGAAGCTTTTTCAAACGCAAGATATAAAACAGTCTAATCCATCTTTAGGCTCAAAACAAAAATAAATGGTTTACATCTAGGAGTAAGCCGCAAACTTATAAACATGAACTCGTTTTATGCTAGTACGAAAATGCACTTCTAAGGCCAATACTATACACTCTTTGTTTTAGTTTTCTTGGTTTAGCCTTTTCAAGTTTACCACACAAGACAACCCACTTATTAGTTAATAAAACCAACTCAAAATTTTAACCCGATTTGCTTAAGCTATGAGTACCCTCATTTTAGCCACACCACAAACAACAACCCGAACCCACAATATAAAGTCGACTGTGTAAAAATTGATAGCCAAACGGTATTAAAACTAAACAACATAAGCACAACCCTGGTTCGAATGAAATAAAACACAAAAGAAACTTATGCGCACCAGAATGAAATATCCAAACAAAACTTGTTTATTCAACACATAAAACCACAAAACCATTCGAAGGAAACAAGACAAGGAGGTTAGTATCTTACAACAATTTGAGTCGATTAACAAGGGCGACCAAAGAAGAACACGAAATAAAGACCCCAACTCCGCTCCAACAAGCAATCCACACACCACTTGGACTCTTGAACTCGATCTCTTCTAGTACCCAACTTGTATTTTTGCTATGATAGCTTCTTTGAGTGTGTGGAATACTTGTGAGTCGAGTGGGTTTAAAAAAAAATACATGGATGGGTTTGATTCCTTTCATCCCTTGGTACAAAGAGATAGTTAGCAAAAAGGGGTAATCGTCCCCCCCCCCCCCCCCCCCCCCCCCTTCACACCGACTGCTCCGCTTGGCCTCATGGAGTGTGACCACCTCTGAGTGGTATCAAACACGTTTGAATCGGATCGGTATTTGATTTCTAGTGGGTGATTTGTTTTATTTGTGCCTTGGTTGTATCGAAAACCCATTTTGGGTTGTGAGGGAGAGGAGCAGAATCTGGTGTGGTTTTATCTTTTCTCCAAAGAAAGAAAAAGATAAAGAGGAGTTCGGTTTGTGGGTGTTGACCATTAAGGACGATTTGTAGTTTACTTATTTTTATTTGTTTCTTTTCTTTTTTTTTTTTTTGTTTGTTTTAAATGCATATGTTTTATAAATAAAAGTGAGTAAATAAAATGTAACCTAAATTACAATTTTATACTTGTGTGGGTAAGGAGTGTACTCCGTGTTTCGTTGAGCTTCGGTGGGATTTTACTTTCGAGGTTAACGGGAGTGCTAAAATATTTCTGACGAGAGTGTTTTTATAATAAAAATATAAAAACAAATTTATTAATTACGGATAACCAATATTGAGTTTATGCCATTACTAGGGTTGTGTCGGTACGCGTGTGGCGTTTGGTGCGAGATAACCTCTCGTTAATAATCAATCATAGTTAGGAAATGCATAAATCATATGCTTCTAATAAAAATGGTCAGTGAGGTGAGTTACTGTAAGCTACAGTGTGCGGGTTTGCATCCCAAAATAGTTTTGTAAGCTCATGTATGCTTAGATAAATAGTTGGGTAATAATAAATTGACATTTATTATTTAAAATTAGTTTGGAAAATTTCGGTTTGTTACACTTTGCCTGAAACCGTGCTAATAAACAAACAGCAAATTGAATATCGGGTCGACTAGCAGTTAGGTACATGAGAGAACCAATCATGCTCCGATATTTCTTCGGATCGATGGGTTTCTCAAACAAATCAGCACCTATTTTTGGTGAAGTGACCATTGGTGTACCAACATAATCACAGTTTTCCATTCCATGTTTTTTCAAAATCTCTATTGTATATTTAGCTTGATTGATAAAAATACCACGAGGGGATTGATGTATTTGTAAACCAAGAAAGAATTTTAGTTCCCCCATCATGGACATTTCAAATTTGCTTTTCATGAGATTTTCAAAATGTTTTGAATGGTTAGGATTGGTTGATCCAAAAATAATGTCGTCCACGTAAATTTGAACGATCAAAATGTCATCTTTGAATTTTTTGATAAACAAGGTGTCATCAACCGTTCCTTTGGTGAAGTTGTTATTGAGCAAGAAAGATGATAGTTCATCATACCACGCTCTTGGAGCTTGTTTTAAACCATAAATGGCTTTCTTAAGCTTGTAGACGTAGTCTGGATTATCTTTGTCGATGAATCCCTCTGGCTGACTCACATACACTTCTTCTTTTAGAGTTCCATTGAAGAAAGTTGTCTTAATGTCCATCTGATAGACTGTGATGTTTTTATGAGCGGCATAGGCTAAGAAAATCTGGACTGCTTCAAGTCTAGCTACAGGCGCGAATGATTCTTCGAAATCTATCCCTTCTTCTTGTGGATATCCTTTAGCCACGAGACGAGCTTTGTTATGAATTACAGTCATTTCCTCATCCAGTTTGTTCTTCCACAACCACTTGAGATCAAGAACACGTTTATCAAGTGGTCGTTCAACAAGTTCTCAACTATCATGTAACTAGTATTGAAGAATTTCGTCCTGCATCGCTTCTATCCAAGGGTTTTCTGCCATTGCTTCCCGAATGTTCTTTGGTTCTTTGAGGCTGATTGAGCATATGTAAATGCACAATTCGAGATCGGTGGCAAGTTGTCTCCTTGTCTGAACTGGCTTTGAAGGTTCACCAATAACGTGTTCAATTGGATGGTCTTTCGTCCATATGAGTGTAGAAGGGTACCTTGGGTTTAATGTGTTTCTGTGAGAAGGTTCTTGTAACCTTGAAGAAGATTCAGCAGAGTCTGTTGCAAACGGGTTTTCAAATACTTCTTCTTCTTCTAACGCAACATCGTTCGAATTATTTGTTGGTTCTTCTTGAAATGTTGTGGTTTGATTTTGCTCATCAACTCTTGGTAGAACAGTTTCAATTACTGGAGTTGCTGGAGTAGATGTAGATGATGTTGATGTAGTTGGTGCTTCAGCTTCGATTGTTGTAGATGCATCTTGTGGTGGTTGATGGTTTTGAGCGAGTGCAGCGGAATGTTGTTGAGATGCATTGGTCGAAGTTCCACCATAGTATTCATCAAACATTAACTCGATGAAATTTTCCAGTTCTTGTTCTGAAGGTTTGTCCGTGTTTGTTGAATGAGCTCCTTGAGGCTCGAGTCCTGAACTGATGTGTCCAGAAGTCTGCTGGTTTGGTGCGGGTCCTAATCCGTTTTGATTAGAAGCCATCGGATTAAGCGCGGGTTCTAGAGTGAGTCTCTCAGAAGCCATTTGTGAAATCTCGTCAAACTTCACATTCATCGTCTCCATTATCCTTTTCGTTCTTCTATTATACACCCTGAATGCCCTCGAGTTTTCTGAGTATCCAATAAAGATTCCAATATCACCCTTAGCTTTCAACTTTCCTAGATCTTCTCTGTCATTCGTCGGATAGCACAAAGCGCCAAACACGTGAAGGTAAGAGATGTCAGGATTACGGTTGTTCACTAGCTCATATGGGGTTTTATTGAATCTTGGATGTACTAGGGATCGGTTTTGAGTGAAACAAGCAGTGGCAACAGTATCAGCCCATAAGAATAGTGGTGCACTAGAATAAATCAGCATTGTACGAGCAGCTTCCACAAGAGTTCGATTTCTTCTTTCAACTACCCCATTCTGCTGTGGAGTTCTAACAACTGATGTTTGATGAGTGATTCCCACATCTTCAAAGTAGGTTCTTAACTCCTGATTTGTGAATTCTGTGCCATTATCTGTTCTTATAATCCTTACTGGAGCTTGAAGTAGAACTTGGATACGCTTCAGAAAGGTGATGATGATACCTGGTGCTTCGTCTTTTGATCTCAAAAACTTTACCCATGTATATCTTGAATAATCATCAACAATAACAAGAATATACTTCTTAACATTCATGCTTTCAACTCTCATTGGGCCACATAAGTCCATGTGCAACATATGTAACCTTGCTTCTGAACTAGGTACGGTTTTAGGTTTATAGGATGCTCTTTTGCTTTTTCCTTGTTCGCATGATGGACATAGGTGTTCCTTGGTGTACTTGAACTTAGGAAGTCCGGTAACGATGTTGTCTTTGGCTAACTTGTTGATGGTGTCGAAATTGAGATGGGATAGACGTCTATGCCACAGCCAGGACTTAGTTTCGGTTGCCCTTGTCATAAGACAAATTGGAGATGTAGAAGCCATTTGGTTGATGTCGATAGCATACAAGTTTGTGCCACGATTACTAATTAAGAGATCATCACCAACCAAATTTCTAACAAAAACCGTGTTTCTCCTGAATGCAACTTCTAAATCTGCATCACAAAACTGCCCAACTGAAAACAAGTTGTGTCCCAACCCTTCGACGTAGTAAACTCGAGTGATTAAAAAATTCCCAAACCGAAGATCTCCATAACCCAGAATAGCTGCTACATGATCATTTCCAAAGCGTACAGTTCCCATGAATTTCCAGACAAAATTGATCAGCAGCTTTAAATTCCTGGTCATGTGCTTGGAGCAACCCGAGTCGACGATCCAAAGACATATTTCGATAACCTGCAAAGAACAGAAGAGTTTGTATTTGGAAACCGTTTTGAATTTGGTTCCATTGGGTTAGAGGTAAAATCTGAATCACATTCATAGAAGGTATCTACTTGTCCATTTTGAACAACTTTCAATTTTCCATCCTGAAGAATGAATTCTCTACCCGTTGGTTTCCACATACAATACTTAAGGTAGTTCCTAGGCATTCGACTACTAGTGGTAGACCTAAAGCGTGCAACTAATCTTTCTATAGATCTAGATCTAGCACTAGTTCCTTTTGGAACATACTTCTGTTCAGGCGTAACATTCACATTCTTAGAAACACATTCATCATGAACATCATTAATTAAACATTTCTTGCATATTAAACAAACAGAGTCATTACATGCATAAGAACCAGTACCTTCGACATTACAGTTAGATGAAACATGTCTCTTATTACAAAGCCATAAATTCCTAGGGTGTTCTTCTACTTCTTCAACTTTATTCTTGCTACTACTCTTAGATGCAGGCGAGACTCTATTGTTCCTTGTATTGCTCCTAGGCTTTAGTCTGCTGCTCCTAGAGGTACTTTCTAATCCTGTAGAAGGTAAGGCACATGCGTTAGGATTTATATTGTTGTCTTTTTTAGCATCAATAGACTCTTTAGAATTATCCTTTTTGCACTTGTCATTTGTCTTAGATGTGGAGGCAGAAGCACTAGTGGGACTAATCCTAAAAAGACCATGAGCTATCACTTTTGGTGTTTCGACAACCGCTTTTCCTTTATCAACAATCTTTTCATTTACACTTTGCTTGGGCAAGGGTGTTGGAGTAACTGGTTTTATAAAATCTTTTTTCTCATCGACTTTTGGAGCAAACCGTGAAATTGACATTTTTGGTTTATTAACCGTGTTTGAAACATTTCGTTCCTCCGAGGTCGATGGTTTTGCAAACTTAGTTTCCTCACCCTTCCCTTTTTGACTTTCAAGCTGAGCTCTCAAACGATCATTTTGCTCTTTCATGTTCTTGAAGGCACGCTCATACGACAATTTGTCATACTTGCATTCTTCTCTTTTTTGATCAAGTTGTTTAAAATATGACACATTTTCTTTTTCAAGCTTTATAAGAGCATTTTCATATTTGGAAACAATTTCGGAGGTCTCAGCTCTCAGTCTTTCATCGTCTTGAACAGAATATGTTTGCAAAATAATGGACATAATATCAGTAGACAGAACAGCTTCGAAGAGAGAATCATTTAGGTTTTCCAAAACAGTGATTTGCTCAAAAGATTCATTAGCTTTCTTTATCAGGGATTTGTGATCCGTGACGAAGTCAGCTGTTTCTTTCAAAAATGCTTGTTCAAAATGAATTACTCGAGCATGAATGTTATTAATTTGAGGAGCAAACTCACTTTCAAGAATCTTTTTAAGCTGTAAATGAACCATGGAATTCCAATTGATCTCATTTAGTCTCGTTTTAGACTCTAAAGTCGTTTTAAGTTTCCCAAGTCTGGTTTTAAGATCATCAAGATATCCCCTTGCAGCACTTGTGTTAAAAGTGTTGTTTGAGGAAATCTGTTCCATGTTTGAAATCGATTTGGAAGCAACTACCTTTTTAGAAAACATTTTTGAGAATGGTCATTTTATGGAAAACACAGACGGTTCTTTTTGTGGAACAAAAGTGATTCCAGAAAGTTTGTTCAATTTGTTATAATCAATGGGTTTCAAATCCTTTTGTTTCATTTTAGTAATGCTCTCTTCGACAAGTTCCATCGTTTGCACAGAATCCCGAACGACGGGAGGATCATGTTTGGTGTAAATAACATTACCATTATACAAAACATTCTGTTCTTCCTGAGCTTTCTTGAGATTACAAGGATTGTTGTTACCAAGAGCCATTTTGTGTTTCGTATGGTAAATCGGATTAGTTTGATTTGAAATCATTTTCATTGTTTGACTTGACTGACCCGACTTAACCACTAATTCTTCTAGTTTTGCAATCTTGTGTTCTGACTCTAGGATTTCATCCAAAAGTTTATCTTCTTTCTTTGCAAAGTCCTTTTTCAACTCATCCCGTTCTTTTTCAAGATTGGTATAAGCTGATTTTTGTTTTGAAAGTTGGTTTATTAATTCAGAAATTTCTTGTTTTAAAGCGTTAATGGTTTTTGTTGAACTAATTTCAAGAGTATCAAATTTGTTTTTCCATTCTCTATCTTTAACAAGTAACTTCTTATAACCAATTTCAAGTTCTGACTCGCGTTCTTTGTCAATTTGAAAACTTTTTGCATTTTCCTTGTATCTCTCAAGCTCAGTGGTCAATTTCTCATTCGCGGCCTTAACTTCGCGATTGAACTTTATAACTTTCTCAATTTCAATACCACAATTGTTCAATAATGATTCAAATAAAGCACGTGTTTCCTCATCATTCTCATCATGTTGTTAAAAGAAGCCTCCATTATGATTCACATCTGGAGTTGCTGAAGGAGTATTGCTACTACTTGGCGTATCCAGATATTTATCATAATTGGGTGCTAGCTTCTCAGAATGATGTTCCTCATGAGGAGACATATCAAATATATCATTATTGTGACATGTGTTGAAGTTGGATACCTCAGAGACTGCATTGATGTCATAAACAGGAGGTGTGTCAGAATCTGTATGATACTTAGCTTCTTGAAGATTCGCCATGAATATGCAGTTTGCATCGATATCCTCTCTATCTTCCATGTCATCCATGAGAGCCATAAAATCATTCTCCTATGCGTTCAACTGAAACCCTGCCTCATTCTTTTGTGCCAACAGCAATGCTTTCTGCAAATACGCTGGGTCTCTTTTGTTTGGCTTAGTAGGACAGTTCCTTGCCATATGACCTACACCCTGACAGTTGAAACACTTTATCGGATTACCCTGATTCACATTTCCCTGATTCCCAACAACTGGTGCTGCAACATTCCTATTCTGATTACCCATTGCCTGATTACCAACATTCTGACCCCTCTGATTTCCAACAATCTGACCCATCTGATTCCTTGCATTCTGACCATACTGATTCCTTGCATACTGACCCGCATTCTGCATATTCTGATTACCCATGTGAAAACCAGTGACATATCCTAGCTGATTCCCATAAACTCCAACCATTTGGCCTCCGTTGCCCATATTGAAACTCGGCTGAGCAATCTGCTTATTGCGAGTGTTCGATGAAATCCTTTGGTTGTTGTTTGTTGGTGTAGAATAGCGTCCTTGGAATGCCTTTCTCAGAAAAGCAAACGCTTGAGTTAAGGCTGCAGTAGCTTCATCATTTTCAGTGAATTCTGGTTCTTGGAATTGTGGGTATTGCTATTGTGGAATAACATGTTGTTGCTGTGGGTAGAATTGTTGTTGGTAGACCGGTGTTGGTTGTTGAATGTATGATGGTTGCATGTAGTTGTGAGTGGAAGATGATGATGGTTGTTGTGTGTTCACTGGTAAAGGTGTTGGTGTTGGTATATTAGCCATTAATGCTAGAGGATCATGCTTTTTAGCCAGTAATTCGGCCCTTAATTCATTAGCTTCATCTTGATTTTGCTTCAAGAAGTCGTACAACTGATCATAAGTCACTTCATGCAAATTCTTTTTCTGATAAACAATAGTGACGTATCTTCCCCATTCTGGTTGTAACTCATTCAGAAAATTGGTGTTGTTAGCAATGTTTGTCTGACTGAGGTTGTGTCTCGATAAATCATTCATGATCTTACAAAATCTGGGGTAGTACGACTCTATGGATTCACCAGGAATTGAAGTAAACTTGCGAAGTTCCTTGAGCAATTGTGTTTCCATTTCCGGTTTCCCGATGTCTGTCCCATACATTAACCTCTTGACTCTTTCCCAGACAGCATGAGCACTTACTTCACTATCAACAGTAGCATAAGTGGTTTCAGGTAAACCAAGAACGACGTAATGAAATGCCTGATCATCAGCTGCAATCTGTTGTCTGTCTTTGTTAGTGTACTCAGTCTCATTCTGATCTCTGTAGTATGGTTGTACTGGGGGGTTCCATTTGGATCACCAAGGTCTATTACTTGTCTTGGTTTGAAGGCTCCTTCCACAATGGATTTGATGAGAAGTTTTCCATTTGGTTTGCTCTTAAGATAGCGCATCATACGACTAGCCCACTGTGAGTAACCACCCTTTGACGGCATGGGAGGTCGGTTTTCGGCACCGGCTGCATGAATATCTTGTTGAGTTGCCATTGATAGATGATAAATTTGATCTTGGATCGATTCAACAAAGTAGGAGTTGTGTTTAGTGTAAGTTGATGCAAGTTTTTATGGTGAAGAATTTGATCTAAAACCTTGAAACCTCAATAACTTTCGTTCGGAGTGGATTTGGGCCTCGAAGCTTGGCTTAAATGATCTTTTGATTAATCAACGTGTCCTTTTTCTCGGTCTCACGGTCGTTTTGACAGCTGATTCGTCGAAAACGGAGTTACGGTTCAAAAGTTATGGCCATTTGAAGTTTGGTCGTCAAAAGTCAAATTCTTATGCGTAAACCAGGAACTTAAGCGTAAACAGTGAATCTTTTGGTTAACTTAGAATCTTACGCGTAACTTGGATCTTATGCGTAAGCTTAAGGTTATACGTAAAGAGTAAGGTTAAGCGTAAACACAAAGTTTATGCGTAAACTTGAACTTTACGCGTAAGCTATAACTTATGCGTAAGATATGGTTTATGCGTAAGGTTAAAGAACCAAACAAATCTCTCAACTTTTCCAAGCTTGAAAGATATCCCGTGTCAAAGTATTCCACTAACTTGTCCAAGCTAGGAAAGTACTGAGTAAAACTTCTGCGTAGATCTTATGCGTAGGATTCAACCTTTTGCGTAGAAATTCAACTTAGGCGTAGGATCTTATGCAAAGACTTCAATCTTACGCGTAAAACTCCAACTTATGCTTAGAAAACCAAAGTTATGCGTAGGAAATTGAACTTTTGCGTAGGAAGAGGGTTTTGACTAAACTTATGCATTGAAAAGGGGTTTTGACTTCAAACTTACGCGTAAACAGTACTTTTTCAGCGAAAATCAAGGGAAGTGGTGTCCTTTTACGCGTAAAATGACCAAAACATGAAAAAATCAGATTTTCTTCAACCAAAACACTTTCTACACTTGTTTCTTTAAATCAAATCTCTCCCAAAACACTTAGAATAAAAAAAAACTTTAATAAAAACAACTTTAACACTAAAACTTGTAAAAATCAAAGCTTTTTAAAGAAAAGCTCACGTTTGTTATGAGAAAAACGCAACTTTGAGGAAAAAACTTGATGAAAACGATTTCCACACACTCCTAAATCATTGTTAGGCGATTGATACCACTTGTAGGACCTTAAATCTATCAACTTTAACACTAATATAAGCACAAGATGAAGTAAAGATGGTGACTTGATGTTATATATGTGTGGTGTTAGATATCTAAAAGAGAGTAATGGATGAAGAGAACTTTTATTAAGAAACACACACAATACACACACAAGCACACACCTCAAATGAGCTTTGAGGTGTTTATATAGTGAGATACAAGATGCCCTAAAAGGCTTTACCATGGGCTTGGTTTACATAAACATTACAAGGCTTTCATAACATAATACTTAACATATTAGTTTTACCAAGTCCATAGCCCATTTAACTAAAACTAGTACGACACATTACAAAGTTACAAATATGAGAATGACCATCACTTTCTAATATAATATTTAATGCTAACATATTCCCTTACACCTCTTACACACTCACATACCCTTTGACTCACACACTCCCACACAAGATTCCCCACTTTACACAATACCAATACACCTTTCTCATACACCAATACATACTCTTCCCTATCCATACATACACTCTTTTCTACACACACCTTTATTTTCAAAATACACACACTTCACTCACATACCTCTCTTCACACACACAAGGCTCCCCATCCAATCACTCTTACACACTCCTTACACATACAACTCATTCTTACAAACATCATATCCAACCAACTCATTCCCTTACACATCCAACACCTTTACATTCAAATTTACACACACTACTCACAACCATCCCATTCTCTACACACACTAGGCTCCCCATCACATCCACACTTACATATTCCCTTACACACATCACATCCTTTCAAACCATACACAATCCAACTCATACACAACTCACCTCCTCTCTAATTCAACACATGGGGATAAATTTGAAATCCAAATGAGGCTCCGTTTGATCCTAGCCATTCATTTCAAACAAAACCATCTCAACCATCCATCTCATTCTTTCCCCCAAGGTTGGAATATACCTTTGGATATTTTCCTAACCTAACTATGGTTAGTTCTCTACACTCAACCATGGTTAACTCTTAACCACACTGATAAGGCAAAAAGTGTACCGCTTTTAGGGGTCATTTAAGCCTAAATTCGAGATTATTTGATCAATTATTACCCTAAATCATTCCTTTTGTCATTTTAGGTACTTTGGAGAAGAAATTTGGAAAAGGAAGCATTTTGGATGATTTTAGAGCGAAAAGTGAAGAAAACGACAAAGTCTCCAAATCATGCTGAAATTGGTGCCTGACGGCATCAGGAATTACACATGACGCCGTCACTCATTGGCAAAGAGGTGGATAATTAATTATAACGAGACGCGCCAGAACGTTTTGGGCATATAACACGTGACGGCGTCACCTAGGCCGTCACATTCAAAATACAAGAGACGGCCAAGAGACAAATTACACATGATGGCGTCAGATCTGGATCTAGGTAATACGAGAGTTTCTTTGGCAGCGAGTTGACGACGTCATACCTATAACGTGACGCCGTCAAACCCAAAAATCTATATATAGTTTTCTATTTTTCATTTGTAAAAAAGAGGAGAACTTTGGATAGTTTTGGAGAAACCCTAGCACGATTTTCAGTTTACTTTTAAGGTATCTAAACCCTTGTTTCATCCATGTTCAATTGAAGATAAGTTTTCCAATAATCATTCAATATGTATATGTGTTGTTTGATTCTATCTTATGCTTGTCTTCACTTTAACATGCTAGGCTAGGTTTTCTTTGTGTTTGCTTAGATGTAATGAAACTTAATTATTGATTATTGGTTGGTTGTTTGTTTATAATTGTTGTGGATGATTGATATCGATGTTAGGCTTAAGAAAACTGGTAGACTTCCAATTGGTAACATGTTTGAACGTCTTAAGAAACATGAATCGGATGTGCACTACGATTATTTGGTTATACTTAATGCATAAGTAACTACTAAGGAGGCCATGTTAGGAGCTAGTTGTCGGCTCGACATAGGAAGAGGTAGGAGCTTATAGAGTTAAGAAAGATCGTACACGGCCCTACAAATGGTATTAATGAATATAACCCGTCATCCATGCAATTGTAACAAACTAATCAACCAGTAAAAGATAGCTAGGGAGTAGTGAAATCTAAGTAAACACGTTTTCCACATTATTGTTTTTCTCCATATTTACTTTCGTGTCATTTTATTTTATTTTTATTGCATTTGTAGTTATTTGGGTTAGTTGACTAGCAACTAATTCCGCCCTTCATTCCAAAACCCGAGATTTTTACTTGCTTTCCATAAAATATACAAATACAAAAAGAATCATCCCTCACCTATAGACCTAGTATAATTAAGTTTTAACCCTAGCGAACACTATTCTTTGAGTTGAACAATCAATCCCCCGGTACTTGCCACTACAGTATACTACATCGGTCAGGTACACTGCCTGGTGGGAATTGCAAACTTCTCAAGATCCCTTGAGAGGTAAAACCTTTTGCAAGGTTGCAAAACCACGCATCATACACCAAGGATGAAACATTCCCTTGGACACACCCTTTAACCTAACCATGGTTTATTCTCTATACACTTCTTTCTAAACCTAACAATGGTTACTTCTTAACCTAACCTCTCACACTCTTCCCTTTAGAGGAATATCCCATGGCATATTCTTTCTCTCTTTTATATGCCATATGAGGAATACCCATTCTATCCCTACCCAATTATCTTTTCTTTCTTTTTATCTTTGATAATTGGTTTTCTAATAAACACTTCACAAAACATTTTCCAAATTGGCTATTTGAGTTGGTAAACCTTAGATTGATTAATGTTAAGGTTTAGGGTGAAGTACAATTGGGGGTTTAGCAAGGGTAGGTATTTACAAGACCAAAACTCAACATTTGAGAAAAATGTTACAGAGTCTCTGGCACATCACCCACGCGTTGACGCATGGGCAACACGCCGGCCTCGGTAAAATATTCCCAAGTTTGGGTCTTGGCCTATAAATACCCCCTTGCCTCTTGTATTCCTCACCCCTTGCCATTATTCTTTCTCTCTACATTCTTTCTCTCTAATCCTCTAATTCTATCTCTTTTGTTCTTAGTTAAACACACTAACATCTTTGAAAGAACACATCTCCTTGCAAGGGAAGAATCTCAAGAACTTAATCCACTCTTGTGATTGTGTCAAGGGTCTTCTTTTTATACCCTTTCTATTAAAATCGAGTCTCTAGATTAGGTTAGGGCTTGGTTGAACAAACACTTATTCATTCATTCAATTGTTTGTAAGGGAAGTCTTGTGTCTTAGTGACCAAGCCTAGATCATTGGGGATCTAGTTGGGGTTTGATACTTCCGGTGGGAAGTCTTGGTAGTGGTCTTGGTGACCCTTAGGTGAAGTCGAATCGCGAGATTCTTTTGGGTGGTTTCCGAGGGCGGAATACCATGGGAGTAGCTCCTTCTTTGTGAGCATCGATATTGGCGAATATCGATGGAGTGAATTGTAATGGTTTGTTGTCTACCGAAAGGATTATACTAGTGGAATAGTATCGTGTTGTGGATTCGCAACTGGATGTACGGATGGTATAAACCCCCCATCCCGAACCAGTATATATCGTGGTGTCTCTTTACTTGCTTTATATACTTTGGTTGTGTTTGTGGTTGTTGGATTATTGTACAACCACTTGGTGACACATACGGCTTAAAGTATTTTAAACATTCAAAAAGCCTAAGAAACTGTATTCACCCCCCCCCCCCCCCGCCCCCCTCTACGGTTCAACAAAATATATACAACATGGAACTGAAATACATTAAACACCCTACGATTAAAATAAACTAAGAATCAAGAAAATGATTCAGTCTGTGACATAGCCATCGTCAGTCGAATAGGAGGCACTCAAATCATCCTCACTCGATAGCACATGGTTTAATCCTATTTTCCATTGCCATTCTGCTCGACGGTTTCGACGATACTGTTTAGCTTTTGCTCGCGCCTCACGAGCTCTTGCCTCACGCTCTTCCTCTGCTTGAAACTCTAAGAAGACTTGCATATCTTGCTCGTACAGTTTTTCATCATTCAACCCAAATGTATTGGGTTGGTTTTGTGGTGGATAGTTTGCCGGTTGATTGTTTTGGGGTGGATTGTTTGCTGGTGGATTGTTTACCGGTGGAAACAAAACTTCCGGTGGTGTGTTTGCCGGTGGATTGTCATATGGGAAGACGGGAAACAGATCTTTGTAAACACTTACCAATGTTTCGTATTGTTTTTTTAACCGTATCGTTATTTTATATTTCGCATGTTTTTATTTTCATGTATTGTATTTTTAATTTAATGAAATGAATTTAGTTTAAGAACTACGGGGGGTGTTTTGTAATATTCATTTTCTTGTACTCAAAATATCAAAAACTTTAAAAGGCCAAAAGTGTCAATTTTTTTTTATTATTTTTTTTACACAACTCGCCCTTAACGTCAAGTTAAGGGCTTAACTTAGCATGTTAACGCCTCTTTAACGCCATTGGTCCCAAAGGCTACCGCCCGTTAACGCAGGTTAAACTCCTCCTTAACGCACCTTGTGCGTGAGCAATGCGAATGCTCTAATAATAATAATAATAATAATAATAATAATAATAATAATAATAATAATAATAATAATAATAAATAAAAAATTGTTCGTCTATATAACACTTTGTATTTTGAATAATGCAAATTTAAGGATTTGGTTCAAGAAACCAAAAGAACTTGGACGGCCACACTTTCTTTCATCTTATATACTAAAAACTTAAGTTGTCTTATAAATGCAAAGTGCTCAATGTGGAGGCTTCATTTGTTAGTACATTGATTTAATAGTCATGCATAAAGGTAAGTACATAAGATTAGTGATTCGAGTAATTGAAAAAATTTGTATGGTACAAGGTAGTTTAAGCAACATCAAACTTAAGTTGTCTTATAAATGCAAAGTGCTCACAATAAATGTTTCACGAATTAAAAGTGAAATGTGAAGGCTTCATGTGTTAGTTCATTGATTTAATAGTCATGCATAAGGGTAAGTACATAAGATTAGTGATTCGAGTAATTGAAAAAATGTGTACGGTACAAGGTAGTTTAAGCAACATCAAAAGTATATCAATTACAAAATATTTGGTAACTTAATTTAATGTGCAAGAGGATTTGTGCACAAATTGTAGTACGGTACAAGGTAGTTTAAGCAATATGAAAAGTATATCTTCTATATTATCTAAAAAGATTGGAGTACTTAATTTAATACGCAAGAGGCATTATGCACAAAAATTTGTACGGTACAATATGTTTTGCATGAGGAATCGTGCACAAAAGTTTGTACAGTACAACATGTTTCAAGCCATCTCTAAACCTCAAAGAATACAAACAAAAAATGCCATGAATGCATAAATTAAACACACCAATTAGTGGTTAGTCTTTTTATCTTCCTGTCCATGAGTTATGTAGGACCGTAGAACAACCTTAAACACTTATGAATCGTGCCTAAATCTAGAGAGAGAAAGTAGGTTAGAGAGAGTGGGTAGAACTCCTAGTGTGTGAAATAATGAGACAATGTTATTACTAAGAGCACCAACCCCTTCCATGAGGATTACAAGAGTATTTATAGTGGTTGTCTAGGGCTTCACATATCTTTGACATTATTACATTAGTAGCCCTTAGACTTTTACAAAACATGAATAATAAACATAAACTTCATCATAATGATATTCTAAAGCAACCTATTACAACACATTAATGACCGACACTTTTTATAAATAAAATACGATCCTAACAATCTCCCCCTAAGTGTTGGTCATTGAAGGTTGCGCGACGTCATCATTTTTGTCTTTAAGCTTTAACATTCATAGCTCTTGACGTCTTTAAGAATCATTAGATAATCATAGTTCTTTGTTCATCGTTATTGAATGTGATCCAATGATGTCATATGCCTTTCATCACTTCCTTGTCTTTGATGGTTATTCGCCTTTCCACCATGCTCACACGTCTTTAGTCTTTGTCATACATACATTTGTTGTTCCCGTTCTTTCACTTTGATCTTAATCACTTTACTTTGTAGATTCTTCTTTTTGGCGTAGAATCTTTCTTTGACTGTTGCTATCCTTTTGATCATTGTAAGAACTTTCCTTTGACTTTGTGATGTATGTATGAGCATGTGGAAATTGGTGTCATGGTGGTGGTTAGTACCTGCATGAAAACAGTTAGCAATAATACTTCTGGTACTTACAGGTTCGGAATTAGAGATCGTCAACAGCATAGTGTGAAGACTCCTTCTAACCCTTACCAAGGCCGTTCCCATTTCGGATACTCCCGAGGGAGCTTACGAGACCTACTAAGTAGCCCAACGAATGGGTGAGTCGCTGGGGATCACTCCACGACTGTAGACCGTTTGAAACCACCGCGAACACTAAGCGTAACCCATAAAGAATTACCGAAGTGACCTGCTGTCAGGACTGTTGATGTTGACCCTGGCAGGAATTTCCATTCAATCATTGAGAATCACTATTGTGAATTCTCTCATAAATGTTCTGGCAGATTTCTAAGATCTGCGTATGATGCGTGGGAATCGCAACAGGTTTTACCTCTCAAGGGATCTCGAGAAGCTTACAACCCCCACCAGGCAGTGTACCTTATCGTTGTAGTATAGTATAGTGACAAGTACCGGGGGATTGATCGTTCAGCTTAGGAATAGTGTCGCTAGGATTAGAAAGCCTAAATACTAGTTCTAAAGGTGAGGGATGATTATTTTTGTGTTTTTATATTTTTTAGAAAGCAATTAAAATCTCGGGTTTTGGAAGAGTGGGCGGAATTAGTTGCTATTCAACTAACCCAAAACTAAGATGCAATCAAAATAAAATACTAAAAATGAAAATAAACTAATTATACTAAGGTTGTGAGCAGTAATTGGAGAAAATGTGTTTACTTAGATTTCACTACTCCCTAGATATCTTTTACACGTTAATTACTTGTTATAATTGCATGGATGACGGATTGTATTCCTTAATACCATTCATGGGGTGGCATACATAACTCCCCAATTCTATGAGCTCTTATCTCCTCCTACACCATGCCCAGCACAACTATAGGGATTGTAAACAGTGGCTCATGCATTAAATACAACCAATAAAGACCTAGTACGCCTCGGTTCATGTTTCTTAAGACGTTCAAGCATGTTACCATTTGGAGATCTGCCAGTTTTCTTAAGCCTAACATATAAATCATTCAACAAGTAATCAACACATAATCAATATCTAGGTTTCATTAGATCTAAGCAAACACAAAAGAAATCTAGCCTAGCATGATAGAATTAAGATAAGAACAAAATATAGACAACCAACACATAGACATATTGATTGAATTAGAAGAACACTTATCTTAATTAATCATGCAAGGTATCAAGGGGTTGGAACCCTTGAAAAACCTGTAAAGTTACACCAAAATCGTCTCTAGGGTTTCTCCCAAAACTTCTCTCTTCTAATGTGAAAAACTAGAAAACTATATATAGGAAAATAGGGATGACGGCGTCAAGAACAAAGGTGTGACGCCGTCATCTCGCCGCCAAATACTTCCTCGGACGGCCTTGATCTACTTCTGATGCCGTCAAGGCCTAGGCCGTCACACAATTTACTCTTGACGCCCTGTGTGTGACGCCGTCATCAGCTTCGGATTTTTATTCTTGGGGTTTGGACGCCGTCAGGAACACTCTTGACGCCTTTATGAACTTCGGATTTTTATTCTTGAGGTTTGACGCCGTTAAGAAATTACTCTTGACGCCGTCACCTACTGTTCCCAGCATGGAAAATTGAGACTTTGCCGTTTTCTTCACTTTTATGCTCCAAAAACGTCCAAAATGGCTTCTTTTCCAGAATTCATTCTCCAAGTACCTAAAATCACAAAAGGAACGATTTAGGGCAATATTTGATCAAATAAATTCGGATTCGGGCTTAAATGACCCCCTAAAAACGGATCATTTTTCGCCTTATCAGCGTAGGACCCTAAAGTTTACATCTGGCGTCCTTAATGATGAACAACCAGTGTATAAATATCATGTGTTCCTATGAGATCTTTTGATGAATCTCGGGGCTCTAGACTCGATAAGTGCACATTTGGTTTCCTATGCAGAGATTAGGGAGAGGTCTCCTGCTTCAATATCAACCATCTCTAAGAGACAGGTCGATAGATTACACCGGTTCCCCGTGAGAATGAAACAAACTCTTTTAAGAGAAATTGAGTGGCTAGAAGGTTAAGTGCAGTGCATCACTGGGTCCATGACGTCTTTATCTTCAATACCGGTGTCACCTTAGCAACAACCAGTAGCATACGAATTGAACCCGGTGTCTGCCCTAAGGTTGAACATATGGAGGGCTATTTCTTTTCACCCTTTTTCATAACTTTTCTTTTTAATTCTTCAACCCCTTCTTTCTCCTTTCTCATTTTCTCCTTTTTTCAATCATACCTAAGGACTTCTAATTCTAATCTATTGGAATTGTCCTTGGGTAGATCCCTCCGGCTCTGGCGGATCATAGGACGGTTTTTCCTAACCTTAGTCACCTTATATCTTCATGACTATCCTATTGTTGCCATCAAACCAAATATTTGAAAATCTTCTCAAAGTGTTTATGATCATGAAACATATTTTGTTAACACTTTGAGAGTTTTGATTTCTTTTTAAGGACTCCCCCTACCCATGTGCTCATGGATTTTTAAGAAATTTGCACATGTGGGAGGAGTTTGCACTTTTTGAATTGATCCACTCTTAATAGACATATACCCGAGGGACACGTTTACGTTGCTTAGTTAAAGGGATCCATTATCAGCTTTTAGGTGATAACTAGCCCTAATAACTAACTTGAAGTTGTTAACATTCCTTAATAAGGAAGTTAGACCCGTCAAAGTACACATCTAAAAAGAGTTTCTCGAAATGATACTTTCTACTTGGATAAATCCTTTCGAATACTAACTTTTAAGCTTCGTCAATTCATTGGTAATATCTGAGTCGAGCTCTTTTGAGATTCAGTCACAATCGTTAATCATTTTGATCACTTTTTAATCATGTCTTCTCCCCCTCAAAAATAGCATATTGTGAAAAAAGCTTTTGGAGAGAAAGACAGATTTGTTTTTGCATGAACTCGGAACATATTTGTTTTTATACTCCCCCTTAATGATTGCTCATTTTAAAATCATTTAAGGGTTTGGAGGGAGTTATCTTGAGCACTAATTTTGAGAGATTTTGAGAAATCTTTTGAACAATCTTGAAATAGTGCTCAAGAATTCTGTTTGAAAACGAGTTTTTGTTTGAAGTCTTTTTCGTTTGTTTAGACTCGAACTTTTTGAAAAAGATTTCGTCCTTGAAAATACGAGTCCTTGATTAGAAATAATTAGAAGTCATCATTAGGGTCCGGGTTTCGTACTGAGGTATACGAAAGCCATTGTGAATAAACTTTTGAGAAACGACATGTTTTAGAAAAATATTAAAGAACTCCCGTTCAAGCATCTGTACATGTCCGTATCATTGTTGAAAGCCATTTCTAGACACGTACAGAATATTGATTTATACGAGAGACATGTCGTGAGAAGAATATTTTTGGATTTTTTGATTTTATATTGTTTTTGTATTTTTTGAAAATTTTATATTTTTGTATTTTGGTTTTGTTGGTTTTTCAAATTTTGTATTTTGTTTTTTCAAAAATATTTACAGCGAAGCGATTTTGAAAATATTTTTCAAGAAGTTTCGAGAAGACGTGCTAACTCTTCAGGAGTAAGGCTTCGCATGCCAATTCGTCGAACTAAATAGTCAAACCGTTCTTTTGGAAGGGCTTTAGTAAATAGATCGGCGAGTTGGTAATTAGTCTTAACGAACAATAATTCAACAGTACCCTCTTCTGCATGTTCTTTGATGAAATGGTAGCGGACTTTGATATGCTTCGTCTTCGAGTGATGTACGGGATTGCACGAGATGGCTATGGCACTTTTTGAGTCACAATACATAGGTATTCTGTCAAAAGTAAAGCCATAATCTGTGAGCTGTGTCCGCATCCAAAGAACTTGGGCACAACACGTAGATAGAGACACACACTCGGCTTCGGCTGTTGATAGTGCAGTACAATCCTGTTCTTTGACGACCAGCTTACTAGCTTTTCACCCTAAAATTGTGCTCACCTGATGTACTCTTTGCTGTAACTTGATCACCAGCATGGTCTGCATCTGAAAATGCTGTTAGATTAAACCCCGAATCCTTCGGATACCAAAGTCCCATGTTAATGGTGCTTCGTAGGCACCGAAAGATCCGTTTAACCTCTTTGAGGTGAAGTTCGGTAGGCTTTGCCTGAAACCGTGCTAACAAACAAACAGCAAATTGAATATCGGGTCGACTAGCAGTTAGGTACATGAGAGAACCGATCATGCTCCGATATTTCTTCGGATCGATGGGTTTACCAAACAAATCAGCACCTATTTTTGGTGAAGTGACCACTGGTGTACCAACAAAATCACAGTTATCCATTCCATGTTTTTTCAAAATCTCAATTGTATATTTAGCTTGATTGATAAAAATACAACGAGGGGATTGATGTATTTGTAAACCAAGAAAGAATTTTAGTTCCCCCATCATGGACATTTCAAATTTGCTTTTAATGAGATTTTCAAAATATTTTTGTAGAACCGTAGGGGGGGGGGGGTTGAATACGGTTTCTTAGGCTTTTTAGATGTTTAAAAACTTTAAGCCAAACATATCACCAAGTGGTTGTACAATAATCCAACAACCACTAACACAACCAAAGTATATAAAGCAAGTAAGAACACAACGATATATACTGGTTCGGGATGAGGGGTTTATACCATCCGTACGTCCAGTTGCGAATCCGCGACTCCGATACTATTCACTAGTATAATCCTTTCGGTGGACTACAAATCGTTACAATTCACTCCACCAATATTCAAAAATATTGATGCTCACAAAGAAGGAGTTACTCCCACGGTATTCCGCCCTCGGAAACCACCCAAAAGAATCTCACCATTCGACTTAACCTAAGGGTCACCAAGACCACTACCAAGACTCCCCACGGAAGTATTAAACCCCAACTAGATCCCCAATGATCTCGGATTGGTCACCAAGACACAAGACTTCCCTTACAAACAATTGAATGAATGAATGAATGTTTGTTCAATCAAGCCCTAACCTAACCTAGAGACTCGATTGTAGTAGAAAGGGTAAAGATAGAAAACCCTCGACACAATCACAAGAGTGGATTAGGTTCTTGTGATTCTTCCCTTGCAAAGAGATGTGTTCTTCCAATAGATGTTAGTGTGAAAGATTAAGAACACAAGAGTAGAGATAGAGAGATTAGAGAGAGAATGTAGAGAGAAAGAATAATAGCAAGGGGTGAGGAATACAATAGGCAAAGCATGGTATTTATAGGCAAAACCCAAACTTGGGAATATTTTACCGAGGTCGGCGCGTCACCCACGCGTTAACGCGTGGGAGGCGCGCCAGACACACATGGAAAATATTCCCGAGGCTTTGGGTGTTTGGCATTATAAATGCCTTACCTTGCTAAACCCCCAATTGTACTTCACACTAAACCTTATCATTAATCAATCTAAGGTTTACCAACTCAAATAGCCAATTTGGAAAATCATTTGTGAAGTGTTTATAAGAAAACCAAATACCAAGAAGAGTAGAAAGGGTAGTTTGGTAGGGGTAGAAATGGTATTCCTCACATGGTATAATAGAGAAGAGAATATGCCATGGGATATTCCTCAAGGGAATGGTTAAGGTGTAACTATGGTTAGGTTAAAAAATTTAGAGGTTAACCATGGTTAGGTATAGAAAGGTTAAGTGTATAGAAGTAACCATGGTTAGGTTTAGAGAGAAGTGTATAGAGAATGAACCATGGTTAGGTTAAAGGGTTTACCCAAGGGAATGTTCCATCCTTGGTGTGGTTAAGAGTTAACCATGGTTGGGTGTAGAGAGGTAACCATAGTTGGGTTAGGTTGTATGTTGGTTAGGTTAACCAAGGTTGGGTTAGGGTTGTGTGTTGAGGACTAACCATGCTTGGATGAGGTGAACCATGGTTGGGCTAAGAAGGGAATATTCCAATGGTATATTCCTTTGCTTGGGGGGAAAGGTTGGATGAAGGGTTGAGATTGATTTGGTTTGAAATAGAAGGTTGAGATGTGTTGTAAGAGATTGGATGGTTGAGATGGTTTTGGTTTGAAATAAATGGATAAGATCAAAGGAGCCTTTTTGCTTGGGGAGGAAGGTGTGATCAATGGTTGAGATTGATTTGGGTTTGAAATGGATGGTTGTGATTAAACACATGTGTTGAAATAGAAGATAGATTGGATGGATGGTTGAGATGTGTTTAATTTGAATTGGATGGTTGAGATTAAAGATGTGTAAGGAATATAAGAGATCTGTAAGAGATATGTAAGAGATGTGATGCTGTAAGGGAATGGATGGTTGAGATGAGTTGGATTTGAATTGAATGGCTAGGATCAAAAGTGTGGGAGACAAGAGTACACTTTTTTGTAAGTGGTGTAAGGGAATGTTGGAAAAGGATATTTGGGAAGGATTGTGGGAGATTTGGTGGTATTGGGTTTGATGGTTTTGAGCTAAGTGGTATTTTGATGAAGAAGATGATTAGGAAAAGTAATTAAAAAGAAAATAATCTAATTGTCATTAAGAGGAAAAGGTTTAGACAATTAAGATTATAAGTTGAGAAAATCATAAGTTACTTATTAGTTCAAGTAACACAATGTCGAGAATCCATAGTTTCATATCTCGTGACTTTTCACGACTCGACGTTCTCAACTAATACCTTGGTTCAAAAAAGTTAAGTGCTTTGCCTTAATGTAAAGCATAACCCAAGTGGGAAAGGATGCGTTTACGCAAATTGACCTTTGACTTAGTTTGACTAATAAGGGAGTAAACCCGTTACGTAATTAGAGAAGACGTAAGCACGGGATATGAGCATATGGATGCTTTCACATGATGTTACGTGAAATATATAAGCTCCTTAAGTTTAGAAAAGCCTTGGCTAGAGGCGATAGCTAGAAAACATGAGTTGGCATTTTCCCGTAAATGGGTGCTTTAAAAGTTGGATCTCTCTAATCCCAAAACTCGTTTCGAGTGTTCTCAATTAAGCACATAACATATTCATACCTGTATTGAAAGATCCACATTTGTCGGGTATGGGGAAAGCCGACATTGAAAATTCGTCCCGATTATCACAGACGTCTGGCGCGTTACCCACGCGTTGACGCGTGGGTGGCGAGCCAACAGCAGATGTGTGATTCGGGGAATTTTGGCTAACGTTTGTTATTTTATGTGTTTCGATGGTTTATTTGTCATCATTAAAATATAAAGAGATCTTGATCATTTTGCCTCAACAATCTCCCCCTTTTTGATGATGACAAATAAAAACCGAAAGCAAATAAAATTACAAAACTTAGCGAAGACAAAGCGCGCCTTTGGTGTAACTTGCATCTTGACCTTTGCCTTGAAATTTGGTGAAGCCTTTAACATTTCTTGAATGGTCTTCACGCTCTTGCTTTCTTTCTCCCCCTTTTGTCGTCTTGACCTTTGCCTTGAAATTTGGTGAAGCCTTTAACATTTCTTGAATGGTCTTCACGCTCTTGCTTTCTTTCTCCCCCTTTTGTCGAATCAAAAAGGTGGACTTCCATTTGAATTTGTTCCAATAGCACCCGAACATGCTCCCCCTTGAACATAGCTCCCCTAGATCGTTGCTCCCCCTTGTTTTAAGGCGGGGATCCATGGATCAAGAGCCTCACCTTTGCGGTGGCTTAGCTACATAAAAACACCACAACATGCAACAAACAAGAAATCCTTACATGTGAAAGGTCCAAGATGGGTTAGGTTACCACTTGGATACTTGCAACATGGGTTAGTTCACATCATAGGTATGTAAGTGTCCAAGATGACTCCACTATCCAAATGTTGAGCATAATAAAGATAGAGTTGAACTAAGCATAAATTTCTCATATAGGCCATAATCCACTTTATTTCACATAGAAAAGCATAAAGCATACAACAAAGACAATTCCTAATACAAGCTAGAGACACACATTATTCTAGCATAACATTATATGGTGACAAACCATATCACACATGACCTACACCAAAAGTTGCCCAAGAGCACTTATTTTTTGCGCTTTTGAGCCGCAACTTTTGCAAGACCTTTCACAACATTAGTTAACATCATGAAGTTGTTCTTGTAGGCAAGGTGCAACTCCCTCAACTCCTCATGAAGATCCTTGACATCATTCTCAATCTTGATTGTCTTTTCACAACATTTACACATTTGTGCATGGTCATGAGTTGAAACATCAAGCTTGGGAGGGAGAGGGTACCCCGTTTTGTACCATATGGGATCACTCCACAAGCATTTCATCACATAATTCCTAAGTACTCAATTATCCATGCATGATGGGTTTTCCCATTCATCATTTGGTTCTTCATCTACCACAATGGACTTACCCTTGTAGTCATTGTTTGAAACATTACTCATTTTAGTGAGGAGGTTTTACTAGGTGATTTAGGTATTGAAGGAAGAAGATGAAGTGTGTGTAGATGCAAGTAATCATGTGACTTATATAGGATGGAAGAAGGGTGGTAGGTATGAGTTAAGAAACTAGTTCTTCATGTTTATGATGAGCTCAAGTACTTAGATGCTTGAAGGGATGGTCAAGACATCTAAATCATGTACCACTATGTCATTAAGCATGTGATGGTGTAAGGAATAAAAAGAAGGAGGTGAGTTTTATTTGTAGTATATAAAGATAAGATGATAGTTCACATAATTTATCATGCATGTATCAAACCTATGCATGTGACAATAATTTAGTTTAGACATGCAACATGTATTTTATCACATAAGGAGAACAAGTAGAATTAGATACAAGATCTTCAACACAAGTGTGAATTGTGTTTTGACGTAGTCAAAATTATCGAGATGAATCAAAATAATTTGTGTCAAGTTTTTCTTGTTCAAACACATAATATAAACATGTAGACTCTTTAATATTATCAATCATTGTTTGAATAATGTATTGATGAATATTTTTCATCTTTGGAACATGTAAGTTCTTTTCATGCCTTCACATAAGACCTAATCACATAAACATGTAGGCTCTAGTAGCATCATAATAACCTTTGACACATTTTATTTCAATTATAAAAATTGTTCTCTTAAGATGCATGTATAACATGAACATCAAAACCTATCCCAAAGCAATTTGGACCATTGAAAAATATCATGCCAAAAACTTAGACTTGTTTGTTTTGTGACCTAAGTTTCCTTTTATTCAAGTCACCAATGACTTGTTGTATAGGATGACCCCTCGCTTCTCTCACATCTTTAGGATTGCCGTCATCCGAAACATTAACTTGTAATGTCGGCGACCCCTCATGATTTTGAACTAAATGTTCGTTAATCATGTCATCTTCTACCGAAGAAGATAGTTTGGGCTCGGGCATGCTCTCATCGAAGGTAACGTTGAGGGATTCCTCAATCCTCATTGTTTCCTTATTAAGCACTATGTATGCTTTACTTGTTTGAGAGTATCCTAAGAAAACACCTTCATACGACTTTGGGTCAAATTTGGTGAGGTATTCTTTGGTGTTAAGTATGAATACTTTACAACCAAAAACTCTAAAATACTCTAAGGATGGTTTTCTATTTCTAAGTATTTCATAAGGTGTCTTATTAATTATCTTCCTTATATAAACTCTATTGAAGATATAACATGCGGTAGCTAGGGCATGACACCAAAACTTTTGTGGGATGGATTGCTCGTCAAGCATTGCACGACTCATCTTTCTTAACTTACGATATGTTCTTTCAACAATCTCAAGCGATTGAGAAGTGAACGGGCCCGATAAGTTATAAGATATTCCATGTTGTTCACAAAAGCTTCCAAATTGCATTTTATCAAATTTACTACTATGATTTGTTTTAATTGAAACAATTGAGCAATCAAGTAGGTTTTCAAGTTTCTTTCTTAAAATATTGAACTTATTTAAGACTCCTTCTTTATTTTCAAAGAACAAGACCCATGTATAATTTGAATAATCATCTACAATCATCAAAGTGTCGAAGTTTCCTCTGTAGTTTTGGATTGGAGATGGACCATACAAATCCAAGTGTACCAACTCTAAAACCCTATTAGTTGATACTTCATTTTTATTTTTATTACTTGCTTGTCCTTGACTCCCTAGACATGTATCACAATAATGCCTTTCAAAACTCAACTTTCGTAAATTCCGTACTAGCTCGTTGGAAGCTAGGTTTTGGACTAACCTCATATTGGCGTGACCTAACCTCCTATGCCAAAGCGTTGAGTTGTCCACCATGGACGTAAGACAAATGTGTTGCTTAGAATTATCTCCTAACTTGCATGTATACAAGTTGTTTCTCCTAATACCTTTAGCTAACACAACACCATTTTTACTAATAGTACAATCTACTTTAGTAAATTTAACCTCACAATCATCATCACTTAATTGACTCACACTAATCAAATTAAAACTTAGACCCCTAACATGCTCAACATTGGAGATTTCTATGGAGTCGTGGAGGACATTACCTTTGCCGACAATTTTTCCGTTAAGTTTGCTTCCAAAAATGACTTGATTTCCGTTATACTCCATGTAAGAAGTGAACAATCTTCTATTCCCGGTCATGTGTTTAGTGCACCCACTATCCACTAACCACTCGTCCGGTTGTAGATCACTTTTGAGACAAACCTACAACAAAGACATGACTCATACTTTTGGTACCCATTGTTTCTTGGGTCCATTTAGGTTAGCATATGAGTTACCCAAGTTGAACATTCTTGGGTCTTGAAGTAAGACACACAATTTCTCAATACCAAATCTAGAAAAAGTGGACCAAGGATCATTTTGAAAACTATTTTGATTTTGATAGATTGGTCTATAGTAGTTATGTCCTTGAGGTCTAAAGAAGGTTTGGTTTGGGTAGGAGTTGTCTCTCCTTTGATAGTCGTTGTAACGGTGTTGAGATGACCTTTGATTATAATTGTAAAGGTTTCTTCTTTGGTTATTTTGAGAAAATGGTCTTTGATTGTATGAGGTGGATGGTCTCACATTAGGTGTTGGCAAGAGTGGACTATTATTTACTCGAGGTTGTTTATAACCAAGACCATTTCGAGAACCCGAGTTAAAACTTTGTTTTGGGTTTTCTCTTCTTGCAATGGGATCTTGATTACCTCGAGTACTTACAAGAGGAGCTTGAGGAATAGTTGGTTTAATGACATTGTTTGATGATTCACCAATTTTCCTCAGAGGTCTGGCGCGCTTCTGGCGCGTTGACGCGTCGTGAAGCGCGTCAGCCTCGGAAAACTTTGGAGTCTCGTTTTCTTTTGCCTTTACAAAAACTATTGGTTTTGTTAGACTTACGGGAGTGGTTTTACCTTGTTTAGAAAATCCAAGACCTTCCTTATATTGAGACACCTTTTGACGATTTATTATTTCTTCTAAATCATGAGCGCTCTTTTTATATTTAGAAAAGGTTAAAGACTCCTTTTGAAGATCCAACACTTTTCCACTCAAAGAGTTAACCTAAAGTGTGAGTGTTTCACAATTTTTACAAGGTTCAACCACCTCTTTGCAATGTTATAGTATTTTTACTTTACTTTCAAGTTCACAAATTATTTCATTAGATTTAACATTTTCTAAATCTAGGAGAAGTTTTTCTTTAAGAATTCTTTCATAAGTTTTTCTAAAATCATCATCAAACTTAACTAGTTCCTCATTCTCCTTTTGCAAATTGTTGATATCTAAATTATTAGAAGAGGAAGGGTTTAGAGATACCTCAAATTTTTCTTGAGCCATGATACACGTAGCGTCATTTGTTGGTTGTTCTTCATCTTCACTATCACTCCATGCTCCACACACGAATGCCTTGTTCACCTTGGGCTTAGAACACTCATTCATGAAGTGGCCTTTCTCACCGCAATTGTAGCATGCTTGAGTTCTTCTAGAGCTTTCACCAACTTTGTTATCGAAGGCTCGACCACCACCAAGGTTGTTTCTTCCACCACTACCTCGGTTACCAAACCTATTACCACTCCTAAAGTTACCACCTCTTCTAAAGAACTTTCTAAAGTTCTTTGCCATAATATTGTACTCCTTATCGTCAATATCGTCCTCTTCATCACTACCATCTTCATCACTAGGTTGATGACTAGTGACTTTAGCTTTAAGAGCCAAAGACTTTACCTTCTCCTTCTTGTCTTTGGTGCTAGCCTTGTCGTTTTCAAGAATCATCTCATAGACTTTGAGATTGCCGATGAGATCATCAAGAGGGAGTTCCGCCAAATTCTTGGCTTCTTCAATGGCCGTCACCTTTGGCCTCCACTTTACCGGAAGTGCTCGAAGAAACTTCCTCACATGGTTCTTGTTGTAGAAACTAGAATCTAGAGCCGTGAGGCTAGTGATAATAGCATTGAACCTTGTGTAACCATTATCAATGGTTTCTTCGTCCAAGATCGAGAACTTCTCATATTGTTGTATGAGTAGATCGATCTTGCAATCCTTTACTTGAGAATTGCCTTGATGAGTGATGATGAGGGAACGCCAAATCTCCTTGGTGGTTTTACAAACGTGAACCCTCTCGAACTCCCTTCGAGGTAGAGCATTGTAAATCATCATTTTGGCTTCTTCGCTCTTGCCAATTTTTTTCCTTTCATCATATTTTAGATCCACAAGTGGCTTTTCCACCATCAAATTTGTTTCTGGATCTTCTACCATGAACACAAAGTTTTCATTTTGGATGATCTCCCATAGATCAAGATCTTTCGACCTAACATAGGTCTCAAACTGGGTTTTCCAAAAACAAAACCTATCGGTTTCTAGCAAAGGTGGTATTTGCATAGAACACCCCTCAACATAGTTCTCTTGAGCCATAGATCTATACTCAACTTTACAAAAAATCTTAGTTAGGATTTTAGATTTTTGGGAAAGAAGTTTTTGACCTAACAAAAAATCTTAGTTAGGATTTTAGATTTTTGGACGATCTCCCATAGATCAAGATCTTTCGACCTAACATAGGTCTCAAACTGGGTTTTCCAAAAACAAAACCCATTGGTTTCTAGCAAAGGTGGTCTTTGCATAGAACACCCCTCAACATAGTTCTCTTGAGCCATAGATCTATACTCAACTTTACAAAAAATCTTAGTTAGGATTTTAGATTTTTGGGAAAGAAGTTTTTGACTTAAAACGACTTCTCGGGAAGGCTTTAACGCTCAAAAACTTGAGTATTCCGCTCTGATACCAATTGTAGAACCGTAGAGGGGGGGGGGGGTGAATACGGTTTCTTAGGCTTTTTAGATGTTTAAAAATTTTAAGCCAAAGATATCACCAAGTGGTTGTACAATAATCCAACAACCACTAACACAACCAAAGTATATAAAGCAAGTAAGAGCACAACGATATATAATGGTTCGGGATGGGGGGTTTATACCATCCGTACGTCCAGTTGCGAATCCGCGACTCTGATACTATTCACTAGTATAATCCTTTCGGTGGACTACAAACCGTTACAATTCACTCCACCAATATTCAACAATATTGATGCTTACAAAGAAGGAGTTACTCCCACGGTATTCCGCCCTCGGAAACCACCCAAAAGAATCTCACGATTCGACTTAACCTAAGGGTCACCAAGACCACTACCAAGACTTCCCACGGAAATATCAAACCCCAACTAGATCCCCAATGATCTAGGCTTGGTCACCAAGACACAAGACTTCCCTTACAAACAATTGAATGAATGAATGAATGTTTGTTCAATCAAGCCCTAACCTAACCTAGAGACTCGATTGTAGTAAAAAGGGTAAAGATAGAAAACCCTCGACACAATCACAAGAGTGGATTAGGTTCTTATGATTCTTCCCTTGCAAAGAGATGTGTTCTTCCAATAGATGTTAGTGTGAAAGATTAAGAACACAAGAGTAGAGATAGAGAGATTAGAGAGAAAGAATGTAGAGAGAAAGAATAATGGCAAGGGGTGAGGAATACAAGAGGCAAGGCATGCTATTTATAGGCAAAACCCAAACTTGGAAATATTTTACCGAGGCCGGCACGTCACCCACGCGTTGACGCATGGGAGGCGCGCCAGACACCTAGGGAAAATATTCCCGAGGCTTTGGGTGTTGGGCATTATAAATGCCTTACCTTGCTAAACCCCCAATTGTACTTCACACTAAACCTTATCATTAATCAATCTAAGGTTTACCAACTCAAATAGCCAATTTGGAAAATCATTTGTGAAGTGTTTATAAGAAAACCAAATACCAAGGGTAGAAGAGTAGAAAGGGTAGTTTGGTAGGGGTAGAAATGGTATTCCTCACATGGCATAATAGAGAAGAGAATATGCCATGGGATATTCCTCAAGGGAAGGGTTAAGGTGCAACTATGGTTAGGTTAAAAGGTTTAGAGGTTAACCATGGTTAGGTATAGAAAGGTTAAGTGTATAAAAGTAACCATGGTTAGGTTTAGAGAGAAGTGTATTGAGAATGAACCATGGTTAGGTTAAAGGGTTTACCCAAGGGAATGTTCCATCCTTTGTGTGGTTAAGAGTTAACCATGGTTGGGTGTAGAGAGGTAACCATAGTTGGGTTAGGTTGTATGTTGGTTAGGTTAACCAAGGTTGGGTTAGGGTTGTGTGTTGAGGACTAACCATGGTTGGATGAGGTGAACCATGGTTGGGTTAAGAAGGAAATATTCCAAAGGTATATTCCTTTGCTTGGGGGGAAAGGTTGGATGAAGGGTTTAGATTGATTTGGTTTGAAATAGAAGGTTGAGATGTGTTGTAAGAGATTAGATGGTTGAGATGGTTTTGGTTTGAAATGAATGGATGAGATCAAATGAGTCTTTTTGCTTGGGGAGGAAGGTGTAATCAATGGTTGAGATTGATTTGGGTTTGAAATGGATGGTTGTGATTAAACACATGTGTTGAAATAGAAGATAGATTGGATGGATGGTTGAGATGTGTTTAATTTGAATTGGATGGTTGAGATTGAAGATGTGTAAGGAATATAAGAGATGTGTAAGAGATATGTAAGAGATGTGATGTTGTAAGGGAATGGATGGTTGAGATGAGTTGGATTTGAATTGAATGGCTAGGATCAAAAGTGTGGGAGACAAGAGTACACTTTTGTGTAAGTGGTGTAAGGGAATGTTGGAAAAGGATATTTGGGAAGGATTGTGGGAGATTTGGTGGTATTGGGTTTGATGGTTTTGAGCTAAGTAGTATTTTGATGAAGAAGATGATTAGGAAAAGTAATTAAAAAGAAAATAATCTAATTGTCATTAAGAGGAAAAGGTTTAGACAATTAAGATTATAAGTTGAGAAAATCATAAGTTACTTATTAGTTCAAGTAACACAATGTCGAGTATCCATAGTTTCATATCTCGTGACTTTTCACGACTCGACGTTCTCAACTAATACCTTGGTTCAAACAAGTTAAGTGCTTTGCCTTAATGTAAAGCATAACCCAAGTGGGAAAGGATGCGTTTACGCAAAGTGACCTTTGACTTAGTTTGACTAATAAGGGAGTAAACCCGTTACGTAATTAGAGAAGACGTAAGCACGGGATATGAGCATATGGATGCTTTCACATGATGTTACGTGAAATATATAAGCTCCCTAAGTTTAGAAAAGCCTTGGCTAGAGGCGATAGCTAGAAAACATGAGTTGGCGTTTTCCCGTAAATGGGTGCTTTAAAAGTTGGATCTCTCTAATCCCAAAACTCGTTTCGAGTGTTCTCAATAAACCACATAACATATTCATACCTGTATTGAAAGATCCACATTTGTCGGGTAAGGGGAAAGCCGACTTTGAAAATTCGTCCCGATTATCACAGACGCCTGGCGCGTTACCCACGCGTTGATGCGTGGGTGGCGCGCCAGCAGCAGATGTGTGATTCGGGGAATTTTGGCTAACGTTTGTTATTTTATGTGTTTCGATGGTTTATTTGTCATCATTAAAATATAAAGAGATCTTGATCATGTTGCCTCAACAGTTTTGAATGGTTAGGATTGGTTGATCCAAAAATAATGTCGTCCACATAAATTTGAACGATCAAAATGTCATCTTTGAATTTTTTGGTAAACAAGGTGTCATCAACCGTTCCTTTGGTGAAATTATTTTTGAGCAAGAAAGATGATAGTTCGTCATACCACGCTTTTGGAGCTTGTTTTAAACCATAAATAGCTTTCTTAAGCTTGTAGACGTATTCTGGATGATCTTTGTCGATGAATCCCTCTGGCTGACTCACATACACTTCTTCTTTCAGAGTTCCATTCAAGAAAGTTGTCTTAATGTCCATCCGATAGACTGTGATGTTTTTGTGAGCGGCATAAGCTAAGAAAATCCGGACTGCTTCAAGTCTAGCGACAGGCGCGAATGATTCTTCGAAATCTATCCCTTCTTCTTGTGGATATCCTTTAGCCACGAGACGAGCTTTGTTACGAATTACAATCATTTCCTCATCCAGTTTGTTCTTCCACAACCACTTGAGATCAAGAACCCATTTATCAAGTGGTCGTTCAACAAGTTCCCAACTATCATGTAACTGATATTGAAGAATTTCCTCCTGCATCGCTTCTATCCATGCATTTTCTGCCATTGCTTCCCGAATGTTCTTTGGTTCTTTGAGGCTGATTGAGCAAATGTAAATGCACAATTCGAGATCGGTGGCAAGTTGTCTCCTCGTCTGAACTGGCTTTGAAGGTTCACCAATAACATGTTCTATTGGATGGTCTTTAGTCCATTTAAGAATATCACAAGTGATAGAATATCACTTGTGATATTCTCAATATCACAAGTGATTTTCTGTGATATGCAGAATATCACAAGTGATACTATGAGTACCACAAATGATATTCTGGATATTATAAGTAATATTTTTTGATATGCAAAGTATCACAAGTGATATTCTGAATATCATAAGTGATTTTTCAACAAATATTTTGTAACATGAAAATCACAAGTGATATTCAGAAAATCACAGGTGATAGATATTCAGAAAATCATAAGTGATATTTAGAATATCACCATTGATATTCAGAAAAACACAAGTGATATTCTGAATATCAATTGTGATATTCAGGAACGTATAAAATGGACGAAAACGTAAAAAAATTGACTAATACATATGAAAACGGACGAAAATATAAGAAAATCACAAGTGCTATTCAGAATATCACAAGTGATATTCAGAAATCACTTGTGATATTCAAAAATGTAAGAGAATTGACGCAAATGTAAGAAAACGGATGAATACGTATGAAAATAGACAAAAACGTATGAAAGCGTAAAAACACGTATGAAAACGGACAAAAACGTATGAAAAATGGATGAAAACGAAAGATTACGGATGAAAACGGACGAAAACGTTTCTGAATATCACAATTGATATTCAGAATATCACTTGTGTTTTTCTGAATATCAATGGTGATATTCTAAATATCACTTGTGATTTTCTAAATATCTATCACTTGTGATTTTCTGAATATCACTTGTGATTTTCATGTTACAAAACATTTGTTGAATATCACTTGTCAAATTCAGAAAATCACTTATGATATTCAGAATATCATTTGTGATACTCTGAATATCACAAAATATTACTTATGATATCCAAAATATCATTTCTGGTACTCATAGTATCACTTGTGATATTCTGCATATCACATAAAATCACTTGTGATATTCAGAATATCAAATATCACAGAATATCAATTGTGATATTCTGAATATCACAGAATATCACTTGTGATATTCAGAATATAATTTGTGATATTCAGAATATCACTTGTGATATTTAGAAACATATGAAAACGTATGAAAATTGCCAAAAACATTTAAAATCGGACGAAAACGATTGAAAAAAATGGACGAAAACATAAGAAAACGAAGGAAAATATATGAAAACGGAAGAAAACATATGAAAGTGTAAAACATGTATGAAAAGTGCAAACACATTTGAAAAATGGACGAAAACAAAAGAAAACGGACGAAAACGTATGAAAACAAACGAAAACATAAGAAAATGGACGAATATATATATATATATATATATATATATATATATATATATATATATATATATATATATGAAAACCGACGAAAACGTATGAAAGCGTAAAAACACGTTTGAAAACGGACGAAGACGTATGAAAAATGGACGAAAACGTATTAAAACGAACGAAAACGTATGAAAACGAACGAAAATGTAAGAAAACATATGAAAACAAACGTTAACGGGCGAAAATGTAAGAAAGCGGATGAAAACGTATGAAAACGGAGAAAAACGGGCGAAAACGTAAGAAAACGGGCGAAAATATATGTAAACGGGCGAAAACGTACGAAAACAGACAAAAACGTACGAAAACGTATGAAAACAAACGAAAATGTATGAAAGCGAAAAAAAACGTTTATTAGAAGAAAAAAAGCGTGAATTAGAACAAAAAAAAAAGAAAAAAAAAAAGACACCAAAAAAAAAAGAAACAAAAAAAATACAAAAAAGAAACAAGAAAAAAAAACTATGAAGCGTGAAAAAAAGACAAAAAAAAAAAAAAAAAAAAAAAAAAAAAAAAAAAGGAAATAAAGAAAGAAAAAAATGAATAATAAAAAAGACAAAGAAAAAGGGGAAAAAAATATGGACTTATGTTTCCTCATTTAATCTTAGGTTAATCCCCATTAGATCAAATTAGATGGACGGTGGGAATTTGTCTATTGATATGCACCAAAATTAGAGTATGCAAAATAAAGTGCCTCTTATTACTACTATATCATGTTCGCTCTTAACAACATTTTAGTCTTTCAGAAATGAACATTAAATCACAATATAAAACAAAGACTTTATTATTTGCGAAAAGAAAAAAAGATACAATTTGCAAAACTAAAAAGGAAAAAAAATAATAAAATAACCTAAGATTAAATGAGGAAACATAAGATCGATCAAACCAGTGTCGTAAATGAAATTGTTGAAAATAGCCGCATCTCCACTAGAGAAAATAGAGCCAAATCTTTCCGATTCATTCTTAACTTCATTCAAATCACCAAATAAGATAACTTTACCAGGATGATTTAGAATAAAATTACGTAAAAAAGACCATAAGATTGATTTATCCGGTTGATATTGAGGGCCGTACACATTGAAGATGTAGAAGTCCTCCGCCGAATTCTTTCGCTCTCCCTCAATTATTATGTAATTATCACCACACCACATTCTCTTTTTGAGGAAGACATTGGGGTCCCATATAGTAACCAAACCACCGGATCTACCTCTCGCCATACTACATGCATAATCGAAGTTGAAATTTCCCCACATAGATCTTAATTGAAAGAGTTCCAGTTTGGTCATCTTTGTCTCTTGAACTCCAAGGATATGGATATTGTGCTTAAAACAGAGATCTTTGATCCAAACTCGCTTCCTACGCTTCTTAGAGCCCCGAATATTAATAGAAAGAATATTCATTTGTCAACCATCGACACACCTATTCCATTAATCATCTGCCTAAGGGATTTTTTACATCCTCTAACATCATAACCAAGAGCCCCACCCACTTCAATCATTCTATTCATTTCATCTATAAAAGAAAAACCTTTCAACACTTTTCTTTTGTAGTTACCAAAAGAAGTGGAACATTTACCTGTTCTTGAAGAATTGGACGATCTAGCACAATCTTTGTTCTCCTTGACGAAATTTTCAAATCCAGGGGGTTTGGAGATATCCGAGGTATCCTCTTCAACAGATTTGTCATTGTTTGTAGCAACGTATTCATTATTTAAAGCTTCTGTTTGGGGAATAACACCATCGTCTGCTATTAGTGTAGTAGCCTCTTCGTTATTTGTAGCATCTTCCTTAAGAAAGGTAGAGGTAGAACCTTCTGAGTGGTTTACCTGTGAGGTCTCTTTTAGTACATCTTCCTTTTCTACACTCTGTTGAACATAATCATCAAGAGCCGCATTTGGGTCTACACCTTCATTAGATGATCTACGTTCCTCAAAATCATAGTCGTCATCAGAATCATTTGAGTCAAGTTCGTTTGAGATATTAATGCTCCAAGTACCAATTTCTTTGACGTGTACTTTAAAGTTCACACCTCTGATAGTGACATTAACCTTGTCGGATATGAGAGATTGAGTTTTTGTGGTAATACAGGCCCTGCCCATACACATGGAAGCTTCAACATCGACCTCAAAAAAATTGATTTTACCGAAAAGATTTGCTACTTTTTTGAAGGCATTTGATCCCCATGCACATAATGGGAGACCGCTAATCTAAATCCAAATGACTCGTTCATCAACTACAAAGGAAGGTGAAGGAACTTTAATGAAAGTCCAAAGATTTTTCAAAGAATCATTTGATTTGAACGCTTCGCATGATTTCGCAGATGTGAACTGCATCCACACCTATAACCCTCCTACATAATGTATCTTTACGTCTATGAAACCTTCATTTTGACAAATGTGATACATGTTTCTAATCATGTCAATCTCTTTCACTTTAACTAGAACCACTCTAGACGTGTCATCTACAGTGATGAGATCATCTTCACATAACTGAACACTCTTGACATTATCCAGGTTGGTTGAAAGGGTCTCTTTTGAACTTGTTTCAGCATGAGCTACAGAAGCATATGATTTATTTGAAGGTAACGTAGAGGTGCTATTGACGTTAAAGTTCGGGCGAACACCAGTGGTTTTAGGCAATTGTAGGTTCATAGGATGGGGCTTATTAAGAACACTCGAGTCACTTTTAGGGTTACGTTGGAATCTAGCAACCGAAACAAAGACATGATAATTCCCAATCCAAACATTAGAAAGGGATTTTGCAAAAACCTCTTCATTATGAATACCCAAAAACCTAACAAACCCGAAACGTTTACCTTGTTTAGATCTTTTGTTAGCGATCAAAACATCAACAATGCGTCCAAAAGGTTGAAATTCCTTCCATAAATTCTTGGCATCCAGGGAGTTTGGAAAATTCGTGACGTAGAAGGAAGTAGCAATTTTCTCCACATCTTTGATGAAAGGATTGTCAATTGGTTTTGATTGTTGATTTTTCTTTTTTCCGAAAACCCAGGTCCAACCATTGGGATTTGAAATTAAATTTGACCTAGCCATATCAATACCAGAAAAGAATTGAGAAAACAAAGCCCTGATCAATTTGGGTAAAAAATCGGTGTTGCGAATCGCCGGTGGGGAAGGTGAGGATTGTGGCTGAGGATGGTGAGGGTTTTTGGTGAGGGAAGTGTGATGGTCTCCGGTGGGGAAGGTGAGGATTGCGGCTGAGGATGGTGAGGGTTTTTGGTGTGGGAAGTGTGATGGTCGCCGGTGCGGAGGGTGAGGGAGTGATAGTCGCCGGTGGGGAGGGTGGGGAAGGGATTTGGTATTAGATGGCGCACTTGGATTAAAAATAGCTTAATGTCGGCTAGGACTTCTATCCTCGTTAATGGAAGTACTACTTCGGAGTTCTCTTTAAGGAGAGGCTTGAGGCAAAGGGATCCTTTGTCTCCTTTCTTATTTATTATCGTCATGGAAGGTCTTCATATGGCCCTTAACGACTGTATGGCAGCCAATATGTTTCATGGTGTTAAGATTAGCCCCTCAAATATCCATATTTCCCATCTTTTCTATGTTGATGATGTTATTATCCTTTCTGAGTGGAACCAAAATGATATGGAAAACATTATTCGGATTCTTAACGTTTTCCGCATCGCTTCTGGCCTTAAGATTAACATCACAAATCGAATGCTTTTGGAGTTGGAGTTCCGAATAATGAGATTGTTTCCATGGCTACTTGTACGGGTTGTGAAGCAGGGTCTTTACCTTTTTCTTATCTTGGTTTACCCATTGGTTCGAATATGAGTCGAATAGAGAATTGGCAAGTCCTCATTGATCGTTTTAAAGCTAGAATGTCACGTTTGAAAGCTAACCTCCTTTCTATAGGAGGTCGTCTTACTCTCATCAAATCCGTGCTAGGAAGTCTTGGTATATATTATTTCTCCATTTTCAAGATCCCCGAAATGGTTATTAGATCTCTTGAAAGTTTGCATGCTATTTTCTTTTGGGGTGGTCATGAAAACACCAAGAAGCTAGCTTGGGTCAAATGGTCGAATATTCTTTCTTCTCTTGATAAAGGTGGCCTTGCCGTTAGAAGCCTTAAAGCTTTCAATAAAGCGCTCCTCTTGAAATGGAGATGGCGGCTCTTTAAAAATCCAAAAGCCTTATGGGTTCAAGTGGTTAAAGCTTTACATGGTGAGGAAGCAGGTATGGATCTTGGAGGCTGCCAAAAGAATGGGGTTTGGGCTAAAATTGTTGGAACAATTAATCATCTTCATTCGAATGGTATTGTTCCCCTTAACTCCATTCGTTTTAAAGTTGGTGATGGCTTGTCTATCCGTTTTTGGAAGGATACTTGGTTAGGAGATGAGCCTCTTTACATTAGATATAATAGATTATTCCACCTCGACAACAACAAAGATTGCTTTATTCATCAACGTATTAATAATGGCTCTTGGGACTGGAATTGGAGCAGGCCGATAACTACGGGTAGAACGAAGACTGAATTCGATAAGCTTATTCTCGGCATTGCTAATCTGGGAAGTGAAGAGATGGCTGATTCTGATTCTTGCGTTTAGAATCTCTCCAATGATGATTCTTTCTCGGTGAATATGGTTAGGAAACATATTGATGAGCTTACTCTCCCTACGTTATGTCCTAGCACTCGGTGGCATAAGACGATCCCTAAGAAGGTAAACATCTTTATGTGGCAGATGATTTTAGATAGACTTCCTAACCGATTAAACTTGTCTTCCCGTGGTTTAGACCTGGATTCGATTGCTTGTTTGGTTTGTAATAGGTCAGTTGAATCGAATGCTCATATCTTTTTCACATGCAGCACGGCTGCTGTTTGGTGTCTTATTCGATCCTGGTCTGGTCTTTCCTTCCCAAGTTTCTGCTCATGTGAAGACTGGGTCAGTTGGTTCGATTCGTGGCATGCTCCCAAGGACAAAAAGTCACGTGCTTATTCCATCTTTGCGGCTACTTATTGGACTCTTTGGCGTTTTAGAAACAATATCTCTTTCAACTCTCACTCCATGAGGAAAAGTGATATTTTTGATTTTATTTGTCTTGCTTCTTTTTCTTGGCTTAAATATAGAGGTAATTTTGTAATAGTTGGAACGATTGGTTACAATCGCCTTTATATTTCTAGCGCCTTGCTACTTTTTCTTTTTTAATAATATCCTCAGCCGTTCAAAAAAAAAAAAAAAAAAAAAAAAAAAAAGGTAAAGATATTCTAGTGTGAAAATGTGCAACAAAAAACATGTTAGGAATCGAACAATGAAAATTTCAAATTGGTAACACTACACTACAATATGCCATGCTACCACACAAGATTTCTTTTCCCGCTCATATGTGTTTGACGTATCATATATACATGACCTTTCGAGAAAGTTAAACTTCATTTACCAACAGACTACCTTGTAACACATGACTCATATCTTCCTACATCTTTTTAACTTATACTTGCCATAACACAAAACAAATAAAATGTCATACTGTAAAAACATAAAGGTCATGTTTGGCAACAAGCGATAAGGAAGCGTTTAGGAGCGAGAAGCGGTAAGCGGTAAGCATTTAGATGAAAAGCTTGTTTGGTAACATCTCTGATAGCGGTTGAAACTATTTTAACCGCTCCAAAATGAAATGCTTCTTGAATGAGCTTTCCAGAATTGCTTCAAGCGTTTAGATACTGAAATTACATATATACCCCATTTGTTTAATCATTTATTTTATTTTAATGTGTATATGACCTTTTTCGTAATTTTACACTTTATAATTACTGCTACAGCTACGTTACCAAACATGTTTTTTAAATAAACAACTACTGCTTACAGCTTACTGCTACTGCCAACTGCTTACTGCTTATTGCTACTGCTACGTGTCTCCAAACGTAGCCAAAATGTCAAAATTAAAAAAATAATAATAATAATAATTATACTTATTTTCGGGAACATGATAAGCCGCCGGTTTGATTATTTAAGTTTTACAATCAACTTGGTTGGCTATCATGTACATGAAAACATTGTATTATTATTGACATGTATGTTGCTCATTTATTATAATATATAAAGAAGAAAAATTTCTATTTTCTAATCTATGTGGGATACAAAGTTTGATGGCATTTTAGAGGATGGGGTACGGTTGGTTGGTGGCTAGCGCTATCACCACCAGCCGAAAAATGGCGACGGCGCACCATACCGCCGATCGCGCCATCGGCCATTGCGCTGTGGTGATGGCTCAGCGCCGTGGCCATTTTTTTTTATACATATTTTTTTCCATGAGGTATGAACGTTGGCATGATGTGTTTGGAAACATAAATGGTACCAACGGCTATATAGCCGTTTATTGTCACATTTTCAAAAAAAAAAAAAAAAAAAAAAAAAAAAAAAAAAAAAAAAAAAAACCCTCCAATTAAACCCCAAAAAGACCTTATAAATACCCTTTATTATTCCATACTTCAAACACACCTCCAATCTATTACATCTTTACTTTTTTCAATCATGAATCCAAACAATCCTAACCAAACAATTCTCAACGACCCTAATTTCGATCCGTATGATATTTTTTTTAATGATCGAGAACGATATCTTCAAAGTTATATGGCGTATGAACAATATGTATCGTTGTATGAAGAAGCCGAGGGATCGAGATCGGGTGAAAAGAAAACGAGGGCATACATACCTCGTGAACGAGAAGAGGCGGAAAAACGTTTACTCGATGACTATTTTGGCAACGCCGAGAATGATCCTAAATATCCGGAAGATAATTTTAGGCGAAGGTATCGTATGAGCTCTAGACTTTTTAATAAAATTCTCAACGATATATTAACTTATGATGTTCAGCCTATTCCCGAGTACTTTAATTTTTTTTCACCAACGTCACGATGCTACCGGTCGTGCAAGTATTGGTGCTGTTTTGAAGTGCACATCCGCCATACGCCAATTGGCGTACGGCACTGCACCTGATGCATTTGATGAGTACTTGCAAATTGGTGAAAGTCGTTCACGACAATGTTTAGATTACTTTACTAAATGCATACATGTTTTATACAATGAAAAGTATCTTAGAAAGCCCAATTCAGATGACATTGAAAAAATATATGCATTGCATGAAGAAAAATATAACCTCCCGGGAATGCTCGGGAGTATTGATTGTATGCATTGGGATTGGAAAAATTGTCCAAAGGCCTTACAAGCTCAATTCAAAAGATGTGATCATAAATACCCAACTCTTATGTTGGAAGCGGTTGCAGATAAAAGATTATGGATTTGGCATGCATATTTTGGGGTTCCAGGGGCAAATAAAGATCTTAATGTGTTATATGGTTCCCCTATATTTGATGATGAACTTGCCGGTTTAGCTCCGAAATGTCCGTTTGAAGTAAACGGACATACATATAAAAAAGTTTACTATTTAGTCGATGGCATTTATCCAACATGGTCCGTGTTTGTGAAAACGTTTAGTGTTGCAAGGCCGGAAAAGATATTGAACTTCAAAAGGGTTCAAGAAAGTGCTAGAAAAGATATTGAACGAGCTTTTGGAGTCCTACAAGGTCGGTGGGGGATTATACGACAACCCGCACGTGCTTTTCAAGTCAACACTTTGAAACTAATCATGTATTGTTGTATAATGTTACACAACATGATATTGGAAGACGAAGGATTCGAAGTGAATTTAAGAGAAACATTCGTCGATCCACGCCCGAACATGCCAGATACTTGGATCGAAAGATATGATTTACATATTAGAAAAAATAAAGAACTTCGAGATCGAAAAGTTCACGACGACCTTCGACAAGACCTTGTGGAGCATTTATGGAACTTGAATAATTAGTTTGTATTTTTTTTAATGTAGTGTGTGTTTTTTTTATATGTAATGTTTGTTTTTAATATTAATGAAGTTTATTTTAGTTTATATTGTGTATATTTTAATTTAAGTAAAAAAAAAAAGAAAGAAAAAAAAATTGGCCGACGGCACCAGAAATTCTGGTGCCAATGGATACCCCTGAAATGTGGTGCCGTGGGATTTCTGGTGCCATGGAGCTTTTTGCTGACGTGGTAGCAAAAAAATCCCACGGCACCAAGCCATGGCACCAACAGTACCCAGTGCTCTTATTAAAAGATGCACATACATACGTGTTGACTCTTGCACTTTTGTACACCATTTATTTGTTCATTGTAGAGTTTGAATACGGTTATATAGCCGACAGCAATTCATTTGAGGCGTAAATGAAATTTTGAATAGAAATGGCGACTGCATATAACTGTTGTATTGTGTGATGAATGTATGGTGGGATCGTACACTCACGAAAATTAATCATGCAACAAATAGCCAAATAACAAAGAAAATAAAAAACAACACTATCATAGTGAGCCACCGATTTGTACATTTAATGAAACCGGTGTTGCAAAAAATGTCTACAAGGTCGATTAATCACCGCCTAGACGCTACTGGGCCACCAATCTTGCCGATTTGTATAAATTGGTCAAACAAATTAGTCAACCACGGATTAATGTTGATAACAAAAGTTCAACATATGCTAGAAGGTACCAAATAGCATCATTGATATTTGAATATGGTCCCAACTATAGGTGATGTTAAATATATAAACATAAAAGAAACATATAAACGCAGCGGAAAACATCACCCACAAAGGATCCATAGAGTCATATGATCAATCAAAGTAAAACAAACTAGTTTTATACATTTGTAGTGTGATCGGTAGAAATTAATGGAGACCTTCTTCACATGAACCTACCCTTGAAACCAAATGACCAAAATAGATCATCTCTATGATAGAAACACACTACACATCATGGAACACCACCCGATGCTAGTCTAAACCCCGTAACACACGATCTAACCTTGAACTACAATAGAATAAGGTTAGATTGAGATCAAAACACAAACCCTAATATGGTTTGTATTTAATTTCGTGGCTTTTGAGAGGGAGGAGAGAAACTTGGAGAGTGGTTTAATGTAATCTCTTAAATTTGGAAGACTAAATCAATTTAGTCTTATCATATTAGAAGTTACACATAGCCCCTCAAAAGCTAATCTTCGCTTGTCTTGACCCTCCCTAGGCCGGCCATTATATGAGCCCACAATGGGCTTGCCCATTGTTGGTCCACTCCAAAAACGCTAAGTCTAACTTAGTATTTAATGGCCCTTATAGATCCCGAGTTACGTAGTCGTTTATATATTGTAAATACGATAATTACAATTTATAAAATGGTGTCTCTGTGTATAAGTGTGTGACCCCATAGGCTCACATAAGTCTAGTCATATAATTATTTATCATGACACGAGCATACTCCAACACCAACAGTACAAGGAATTGAGGTTGCTTCTTTGTGCATGTGCTAGAAGGTCAGATAGACGCTCAAAGAACATATTATCAGTTGTGGTAAGGATCCGAAGCAATAATCAATGATGATAGATTTGGGTTGTCTCAATTTCAGCTTGATACTTGAGGGCAAGTATCATTTGAAGGGGAATGGATTGATACGAACCAATTAGGACTAGCCGTTTGGCACGTGAGGTGCACGTGTCTATTTATTAAACTAGACCACGTGAGGTGCACGTGGGCATCCCAACCACTTTTCCCTCCTAGCTCATACCATTTTAAATACCAGGTTGTCTCATTTCATTCATTATCATTTTGTAAACCAAATTCTCTCCTCTTGTAACCTCTAACAACTTTGTAACAGATTTAGTTACTTTGTAATTCAATTTCGAATACATTCTTCTTTCATTGTGTTCCTGGTTGTTTTACTAGTTCGATCTTCGAGTCATATCCTGGATTGAACATATCTTTACTTTTAGCTCGTATCATTCTTTAACATACAAATGCCCTTGATGCATCTGGTTATCATATATGCATCCATTAATTTCATTTTACATGCATAGCTTTAGACAACTAAAAAAAGATACAATATATGAGTCATTTATGGGACTAGACGAGTACCCGTGCATAGCAACGGGATTTTATAGCGACAGATAGTTTATTGATAAAAAAAAGTTTATAGGTTATAAATGAAAAATAATAAAAGTTTGAAGATTTGGGAATTAAACATAATGTTTTGAAACCCGGTTAGACCCGGGTGGTTCAACCGGTTGAACCGTTCTGGTCGAAAAATTTGTCGATTTAAACCGGGTCAACTTGTTAGGTTGGGTCGAAAGTGGGTCAAATTAAACTGGTTCAACCCGTCGGGTTTGAAGCGTGAACCGTTCTGGTCGAAAATTTTGTCGATTTAAACCGGGTCAACTTGCTAGGTTGGGTCGAAAACGGGTCAAATTAAACCGGTTCAACCCATCGGGTTTGAAGCGTCCCGGGTCAACCCGGTTTGTCATTTGTATTAATTGTTTTAATTGGTTGTATTTAATTTGGTATTTATAAAGTTTGAAGATTTGAGAATTAAACATAATGTTTTGAAACCCGGTTCGACCCGGGTGGTTCAACCGGTTGAACCATTCTGGTCGAAAATTTTTTCGATTTAAACCGGGTCAACTTGCTAGGTTGGGTCGAAAATGGGTCAAATTAAACCAGTTCAACCCGTCAGGTTTGAAGCGTGAACTGTTCCGGTCGAAAAATTTGTCGATTTAAACCGGGTCAACTTGCTAGTTTGGGTCGAAAACTGGTCAAATTAAACCGGTTCAACCCGTCGGGTTTGAAACGTCCCGGTTCAACCCGGTCTGTCATTTGTATTAATTGTTTTAATTGGTTGTATTTAATTTGGTAGATATATTTTTAATTGGTTGTACAATGTGAATAAATCATTGTACTTTTAAGTAATAGGGTGTTTTAATAAGAATATTAATTATATTTCATAATTAAGTATTCCACTTTCAATGTTTGACCAACTTTCAATATTTCACTTTCAAGATTGACCATTTCTCTATTATAGATATTTAAGATGTGTGTAATGTGTGCTTTTGAATAAAAATAAAAGTATGGAAATTCAGTAACAAAATGAATAGTAATTAAAGTTATTTTAGATTACTTATTTTTAAAGTTACAAACATACATCGTAAAAAGTCAAGAATTTTATATTTATTTTCAGATAATAGTTTAAAACTTTTAGTTATATAATCAACTACATAAACACATGTATCCGAAAACATTGTACAATTCTAGACACGTATGATGCTCATTCACTACAATATATAAACAAGAAAGATTTCATTTCTTTAACCTATGTGGGATGTAAACTTAAAGAGTGTTTGTTTAAGCTTATATAGATTTCACTTCGTTAGCCTCTCCAAAGAAAGTGACAATAAAATTAACTAATAGGAAGCAAAAACCATTAAATCTTGTTTGATGTATATCCATATTCGAGCAATCATTTGACGTTCTTGGGCCAAGGTTTAAATATAGTACTACTCCTTAATGTAAAGGTTTAAATATAGTACTACCTCTATCTCAAATTTATTGTTCACTATTGACTTTTTTAGTCTTTCTTCTTCAACTTTGACCTTAAATATTTTTGTGTGTGTTATATAATATTTGATGCAAAATATATAAATGGATTGGGTTTTAAGTGTACTTTTTAATGGTATAATTTTTTCATCAAGTATTATATAATAAAAAATATATATATTTATGATCAAAGTTGAACCAGTTTGACTTTGAAAATTCAAACTAGACAATAATTTTGAGACGGAGGGAGTAGTACTTAATGTAAAGGTTTAAATAGGAAGCAAAAACCATTGAAATAAATCTTGTTTTCTGTTTTTTGAACTACATGCCATGAATTTGTTGGTAATGTAATATATATATATATATATATATATATATATATATATATATATATATATATATATATATATATATACTAGACGAGTACCCGTGCATAGCAACGGGATTTTATAGCGACAGATAGTTTATTGATAAAAAAAAAGTTTATAGGTTATAAATGAAAAATAATAAAAGTTCGAAGATTTGGGAATTAAACATAATGTTTTGAAACCCGGTTCGACCCGGGTGGTTCAACTGGTTGAACCATTTCGGTCGAAAAATTGGTCGATTTAAACCGGGTCAAACTTGCTAGGTTAGGTCGAAAACGGGTCAAATTAAACCGCTTCAAACCCGTCGGGTTTGAAGCGTACCGGGTCAACCCGGTTTGTGATTTGTATTAATTGTTTTAATTGGTTGTATTTAATTTGTTAGATATGTTTTTAATTGGTTGTACAATGTGAATAAATCATTGTACTTTTAAGTAATGGGGTGTTTTAATATGAGTATTAATTACATTTCATAATTTCCTTTAATAAGATTTCAAGATTTCACTTTCAATAGTGTTGACCAAAGTTTCAAGAGTTCACTTTCAAGGTTGACCATTTTTACATTATAAGTAGTTAAGATATATATATATATATATATATATATATATATATATATGTCCAAATTGATCAAGAAACTCACTCGGTCATTCTGCTCTTTTAGTTAAATTTGTTCAACAAAGTATACATTAAATCTCAATGCTCGTGTTAAATGACTTGATATTGCGACCTTATATAGTCCACAACAAGCCATTTGTGGATTAAATATTGAATCGAAATCGCGACCCTATATTTATTGTGGTATTATACGTGCTAGTGAATAGTCTTTACTACCTTATAATGTATTTAGGACATCTAAATTTAGAAGTCTTAAAAAAATAACACCAAAAACATTTTCACAAAAAAAAAGTTACATATGAAGAGGTTTCAACCCAAAGTTAAATGTATTAATTTTGCTATTAAAATTCAGACTTGTAACATCCTGGAAATTAAATGTATTTTAGTGTCAACTTGTAACTGCCTTCGAATATTTATAATGTTTTTAAATGTATTTTGAATTATTATGTAATGGTTGAAAAAAATGTGTATTTCGGCATAAAATTGTCACAGAGTACCCGCCGCCGCATTGCGCGAGTACCCTTATAGTATACTTATCTTCTACAAAATCTTGCAAGATCCGTAACCTTTCATCTTTGTGATGATATATCAATGTACTTTCTTCGTTTTTGTGACAACTGAATTTTTCTGGTCTGCAAGTAGTTTTAGTTTAGAGTAAATTACATGGTTCGTCCCTGTGGTTTGGCCAAAATCCCTAATTGAGTCATTATCTTTTCAATTGCGCCAATTGAGTCCTTATTCTGAAACTATGTAACACTGTTAGTCCTTATCGCTAACTGTCGTTATCTCAATTGGCAAAGTTAGTCCATTAACCAAACGATCATTTGCAACGTTAGTCCTTTTACTAACGATCGTTAGTCCAAAAAAAATAATTTGAAAAATTCGAAAAAAAATTCTAAATTTTTTTTTTTTCAAAAAAAATAATTTGAAAAAAAAAATTCTAATAAAATTATTTCTTAAAAAATTCGAAAAAATTTCTAAAAAAAAATTGACGAAATTTTTTTTCCAAATAAACTAATTTGAAAAAAAAAAAAAAAAAAAAAAAAAAAAAAAATCTAATAAAAATTTTTCTTAAAAAATTCGACAACGTTTCACTTCACTCATATACACACCTAACATTATACCCATGTTTGAGTCGAGTATCAAATGATTAAACCCAATCGTACTAAACAGATTCGACTAGCCAAACTACCAAATTAGCGAATATGTTTTTATCATCATCTCATACGCTTTCTATTTCATCATTTTATACGAGCTATATCCATTCGTCTAAACAAACCCTTTATGTCAAAAAAAAAAAAAAAAAAAAAAAAAAAAAAAAAAAAAAAACCTATATCGCTATTTATTATTGGGGTTCACAAAAAAAATAAATAGCGATCTAGTTTTTTTTTTTTTTTTTTTTTTTTTTTTTTGAATTGTTTTTTTTTTTTTTTTTACATAAAGGGTTTGTTTAGACAAATGGATATAGCTCGCATAAAATGATGAAATAGAAAGTGTATGAAATGATGATAAAAACATATTCGCTAATTTGGTAGTTTGGCTAGTCGAATCTGTTTAGTACGATTGGGTTTAATCATTCGAAACTCGACACAAACATGGGTATAATGTTAGGTGTGTATATGAGTGAAGTGAAATGTTATCGGGTTATAAACAAGTCTTACATGATTTTTTTTCAAATTTTTTAAGTTATCTTAGTAAGTTATATAATTTTTTCGAATTTTTTAAGAAAAAATTTTATTAGAATTTTTTTTTCAAATTATTTTTTTTGGGAAAAAAAAATCGTCAATTTTTTTTTTTTAGAAATTATTTCGAATTTTTTAAGAAATAATTTTATTAGAAATTTTTTTTTTCAAATTATTTTTTTTTGGAAAAAAAAATTTCGTCAAATTTTTTTTTAGAAATTTTTTCGAATTTTTTAAGAAATAATTTTATTAGAAATTTTTTTTCAAATTATTTTTTTTGAAAAAAAAAATTTAGAATTTTTTTCGAATTTTTCAAATTATTTTTTTTGGACTAACGATCATTAGTAAAAGGACTAACGTTGCAAATGATCGTTTGGTTAATGGACTAACTTTGCCAATTGAGATAACGACAGTTAGCGATAAGGACTAACAGTGTTACATAGTTTCAGAATAAGGACTCAATTGGCGCAATTGAAAAGATAAGGACTCAATTAGGGATTTTGGCCAAACCACATGGACGAACCATGTAATTTACTCTTTAGTTTAGCATTTAAGAAAAGCTCAGTGAATAAAATCTATATGCAATCGTCGTGTGACTGATTAAACAAAAAGGCATAGAATACCATTTTTTTAAGTGACACATATTTTTTTTTAAAAAAAGTTGGAATTTTATATTAATTTTCCAATACAGTTGTGACACCAAGGTTTGATTCTTTAGTTCTACAATCTTTGATGATGCATCTTTTATGGAAACATAACATTATTCGCAACATGGATGGTCCTCGTACAATGTACTATATATTCAAGGAAGATTTCACTTCTCTTAACATATGTGGGAATAACGTTGAACTGACTCTAGTCAAATAATACTCACAATCCATGCTATTTAAGAACGCCTGTATATTGAAGCTACTCTGATAACTAATGCCAAAGTTTACATACAGTAATTAGTTATAATATGTGTGCACGCACGTGATTTTGATATAAATATTTAATTACGTATTAGTATAATATATTTTGAGCTTAGATTAAATAGCATATGATTACATTGTATATAAAGAAAAAAAACAATCAAATCACCCTAAGTCATTGTGTTTTAAAAGTAAACTGTATACTTGGAAGAGCGATCTTTTATTGTTGTGTTAAAAAAACGTAGTAGTAAATTTTCATAAAGTGTTTGGATAAACCGTATCTTGAAAATACATAAACTTTTATAAGTTTTTGGATAAATCATTCCAAACACATCTCATAATTATATGTAGTGTGAGTAGAGACTTTTCAACTCATTAAAAAAAATCAATCCAAATAAGCAATATAATTAAAACAATAAAAATACAAACATTATATCTTAGTCTATTAGTAATATTTTTAATAAATAAAGAGAGTACACATAACATAACATTCACTATCTTATATAAGTAGTATATAACAAGAAAACCCGATTACAAGAATGAACATTATAACGAGTGGTTTTACGGGAATGAACCTTTTTTAGATTGTTTACCAAAGTGACCAATATACGTCACTATCAAACTTTTTAAACAGTGGCCACAAGTTCTCTCTCTGTTTCAATTATTAAGTCACGTGACCATGTCTTTTCTTTTCTAGCATTTGGAACAAGTATGAAGTATCTATCTCCATTCTTCTATTTTTTTTTTCATCTTCTTCACATACCAAAGAAAAAAACAGTGCATTGCATTCTTCTTTGTTTCCAACTATCTTAGCACTTGACGAGTCATCACTAGAATTATGATGAGCCCAGCAACAACAACTCAGCAACACCAGCAACAACAGAGAAACCTATGCAACTTCAACAACACCAACAACAACAACTCCACCTCGCCCGTCACCTCGCCTGCCCTCACCTCGCCTCGCCTAGGGCCTCGTGCATAGCCTCGCCTGTAACCTCGCTTAGGGCCTCGCCCGTAACCTCGCCCACGATTCAATAGTCCTCGCCCGTAACCTCGTCTGTAACCTCGCCCACCACCTCGCCACAGCTCCACCACCTCGCCAGCTACTTCACCCAGCTCTTCACGCCCACCACCTCTCCTAGAAAAATGAGAGACACATGTACGGTTCAAAAGTTGTCATGAACTGAATCTAACGGATCATATGCAAAAGTTCATTTTCGTAAAAGATGTGGGCGAGGTTTATTTTTGTAAACGGATACTTATTATGGTTCATTTAATTAATTTACTCTAACAAGAAAGATTTTACTTCCTTAACCTAAGTGGGATGTAAGGCAATTGAAATGACTATCAAATACATATCCAATATGGAAGCTTGTCGCCCACCGTCGGCTAAACAACTCAAATGATATATAAGAAAATAAAAGCTTGATTATGCATTTTATAACAAAATTAAATTCAACAAAATGTTTATGAAAAGAAAAACTAAAAGCAAACACGAGAGGCAAAGGATGTAAAAGAAAAACTAAATGAACGATCGAATATATCCAATATGGATGTGTTATGGGGCCGTTATTATTGTATGGGCTAAGAATTTGGTGAAAGGTAAAGTATTATAGATAATCACAAAAACTATAAGGCCTCAAACATACTACATGGACGATCCGCATGAGTAGGGGTGTTCACGGATCGGGTAATATCCACAATAACCGAAAACCAAAACCGAACCGAACCGAAAAAAACCGAACCGAATTCGTAACCGAACCGAATTGGTCAAAACCGAACCGAACCGAACTAAATATTTGGTTATCGGTTTGGATATGGGTTAAGCAATGAAAACCGAAAACCGAAAATATATAAATATATTTTTTAATGTATTTATATATAAAAATATTACTAAAAGTCTTCTTTAGTATAAATATAACATTATTTAAGTTTGAAAAAAAAAATTGTTCTGAAAATATATATAATTAAATGAAAAATAATTAAAATTATGTAATTCGGGTTATTCGGTTCGGTTTTCAGTTATTCGGTTTGGTTTTCAGTTCGTTGAATCAAATGAATCAAACTTGAATTCGGTTTGATTCGGTTTTCGGTTTGACCCAAAAAAAAAATTAACCAAACAAATCGAACCGAATAAACCAAATAACCCGATAACCGAACCGATGAACACCCCTACTCATGAGTGTTAAGAAACCTTAGGATTAGTTTAAATGGTACTCTCTCGATATCTTAACTAGAAATGTAAGCAACAAAGAGGACTCAAATCACCAATGTTGTAGCTTTTGCTTGATTGAACTCAGAGTGATAAGAGCTTAAACGGCCAATTATCAAATGTCCTCAGTAAAGACCTTACATGGAGGGACATGCCTTAGTTAATTTATATTGTATGTTATAGGGGAATCAATATGGCATTGTACGGTAGGGCTTATGTAAGTTCATGTGGATTGGTGTGAAACATCTAGAGAATGAAAAGAACAACAGCGGTTATTAGATTTACTTAGAACATTACTATACATTTAGTTGCGTAAACATTTATGGACAATCTTTTTAAACAGAAAGGAATAGAGTGCCATTTTTTAAGTGACAAGCATATTTAAAAAAAAAAAAAAAAAGTTGGAATTTTATATTAATTTTTCAACACAGATATGACACCAGGGCATTATTTTTTTTGTTCTACAAGACCTGTGTTCATTTCTGTTGTGAAAACATAACATTATTCTCAACACGGCTTGTCATCATACAATGTAGTATATATCCAAGCAATATTTCACTTCTTTAACCTATGTGGGACTACAAGATCTCTAAGGTTGAATTGACTTTATTCAAATAATACTAACATCCATGGTAATTAAGTAAGTGACGAATGCAATTGTCAGATTTCGACTACGTAGTACAAACTTTACCACTAATTTTCATTTGGGTTTACTCATTTTTTTTCATTCAAGCAACTTATTTTCTCTCGCTATTGGGCCAAATCGTGAACCCATGAGTATTGCAATTCTGTAACATACTTTGCGTATATAAACAACAACGATCTCACTTCATTTAACGAAGTTCGAAATTTTTTAATATATCAAATTCATTAACAACCAAGCGGTTGAAAAACATAGTAATACTCTCATGAAATATGTGTGAAACATAGTTTGACTTTTTAGTTTGACTCTCATGTCATCTGGTATAAATACTGTATTGTTTGATCATTTTCATTAATAAGAATTTCACTTTCATTCAATTCTCTTTAGTTTTCAATAGTGCTCGACAGAGACTGCATCATAACATGTCATAGCAGAATCAATATGGCTAGGTAAGTAAAATAAAAAATTTTGGAGGCCTACGATGTAATGTATGAAAAAGGGGTACCCACTTGAGAGTGCTTTTTTTTTCTGTGCAGAATGATCAACATCTATTTGGAGCCTCAAATATTTATCCAGTGTACAACCCAACTCTGCACACCAGATCCACTTCAATACTTATTTTAGGGTCATGTTGACCGGACCCTCCCTTATAATTTATCCCAACCCTCCCTAGAGGGTTAGGGTGTACTTTTTTTTTTTTTTTTTTTTTTTTTTTTTTTTTTTTTTTTTTTTAATGTTTGTAATGTTTTAGTGTTGTAATGTTTGTAATGTTTTTTTGTAATGTTTTTGTGTTGTGTATACTTAATTAATAATTGCCTATATGACGTTGACTCATTTGCATTTATAAACTACTACAAGATCAGTGTTTACACCTAAACTTTTTGTAATGTTTTTGTGTTGTATATACTTAATTAATAATTGCCTATATGACGTTATAAAAAAAGATGACATTATAAAAAAATATGGCGTTGACTCATTTGCATTTATAAACTACTACAAGATCAGTGTTTACACCTAAACTTATATTATTTAAAAACAACAACTGTTATTATTAAATTAAATGTCAATGTTAACATATTATTTAAAAACAGCAATATCTACGACATATGAAAATTATTCATTTCGGTTAAAAGATCATGGAGCCTTGCACCCGACTGACAAGCGTGATCCTCAGGATTCCTTGCTAATTCTAACTCCATCTCCAGCGTCTTTATTCTTGTCTTCAACAACTTGTTCTCATTATCTTTAGCAACGCAGTTTGAGCACTGCGTTGAAGAAGAGGCTTGATTAAAGTACTCTTCTTCAAATTCATCATTCCACCTGAAGTATCGACACCCATACTCTTTTGTACCTGGCTGTTACATGTTAAGAAAATAATAAGAAATGTATTTTTAACAAACAAATTATTTACATAACTAAGCAAACGTATGATTATTTTTCACTGAAAGAGGACATGCATAAAACTGTCGCCCACGACTACCTTCTTGCCAGGATGTCCGTTCTACAATAAATCCTCTATCACATCGACACCAGAAAGGATTTCTTCGGCCCACCTGACAAAAGAATTTGCATAATCAATTAATAATGTTATTTACTAATTTAAATAAATATTTAATCATTTACTATATAATACAAACAGTTATTTACAACATAAATCAATAATTATTTATAATGTTTTGTCGGTATAATTATTTACAATGTTTTGTCGGTATAATTATTTACAACATAAATCAATAATTATTTACAATGTTTTGTCGGTATAATTATTTACAACATAAATCAATAATTATTTACAATGTTTTGTCGGTATAATTATTTACAACATAAATCAATAATCGTTTACAATGTTTTGTCTGTATAATATTTACTGCATTAGTCTATCTTGATATAAAGTTATCCATTCGGCTGCAACTGGCTCTCAGAAAAACCTCCATTGTGGGTGGTTACGCGGAAGTGGAAAATTTGGGTCTAGCGTCGGTAAAATGTAGTGAGCACAGCCTCTCTCCCCCACACGGGCAATCACAAGGGGGTCGATTCCTTGTGATGAGTTTGGCCCGGAAAAAAGCGGAAAACATGTGTTCCAACCATGCTGGGATATAAATACAACCGGTCGGTGAATCATTGAAGCGATAACCAGCCCCGTCATTGGCATCACCATCCAGCGACCGTCAGGTGCACCTCCATTGAACCAGTCTATTGTATACCAAAGAAGGTCAAAGTCATGTTGCTGCCACATACTTATGTAAGTTTGCCTATGATAATCTAACTCTTGCAATAACAAATGTCTGACTTCGGCCCACCTATTTTCGTTTTGAAAAATACTGTGAGCAACGCACCGAAACCCGCAATTCTCATCACCCAGCACATTATGTATACTTATTATGTATGGACGGTAAATCTGTGGAATTGCCTCAATAAAACTATTGCTCACATTATCTCCAACATAAAATCTGTGGCGTAGACTATCACCCGTGTAAGAACTATGTCTTGGAGGGTCTTGCCGCAAGTTCGAGACTTTTGTAGATCTTGAATTTGTACTTCTTCGGTGATCTACGATTGGTACTTCATTCAAGTCCGGAACTTTTGTAGCCTTGGACCTTTTGTCCTTTGCGCTCAGACGTCCACGGGTATTTTCCTGAACAACAAGTTGACGTGTGTCGACAGATTCAGGTTGATATATCCCTCTTAACTTGTGCAACATATTCTTCTTGACAAATGACGTCGCTTTGCCAAAAACACTCTTGAATTGTCGCACGCCATTTTCAAACTCTCTTGTATCATCATCCTCATCTTCATCATCATCATCATCATCATCATCATCATCATCATCATCATCATCATCATCATCATCATCATCATTAGGGCTGCAATCAAGTCAAGCTATTATCAAGCAACTCGAGCTCAAGCTCGAGCTTGGCTCGATCGAGTCAAGCTTTTATCAAGCTCAAGCCCAAGCTCAAGCCCAAAAATTAGCTCGAAATATTTAACAAGCCAAGCTCAAGCTTTGAATAGCTTGGCTCGAGCTCGTGTCAAGCTTTTATCAAGCTTTAATATAGAAATTTTCATATAAATTTCATATAAGTAATTAGGAGCAAATTTGGTTATTAAGCTAATTATAAGGGCTTAGTTCGTAAATATTGGATAATGTATTCTATAAAAGTTGTTCATTTTATTTACTCAACTCAGTAATGATCATTAAGGCTGCAAAATGGGGTATATCATAAAGGGTAATCTGTAACAAAGTGGCAACAGGAACATGTTTATTTTTTCTTGCTGCTAGTTTTGATGATGGCGTTAAATTTAAAGTGTTACCACGTTGTTGTCATAGTTATCATTGTGAGTGTGTCGATAAGTGGTTAGTTACACATTTGAGTTGTCCTATATGCAGAACTACTATACAAGTTGACGACTCACCTAGGTAAAAAGAGTGCTTAGTTGTGAAATACAGAAATAGTATTTTCACTTTTATTGTAAGGATCTGATATATCTTTAGTTTTGAAATATAGTATTGCACTTTTATTGTTAGTGTAGTTAACTTGTTGCAAATGCATGAAGCCAAGATATCTTTATGTGCGATGCATGAGTTAATATCTTTTCTTCAGGTAGACAAGCACTAACACAATATAAACTCCCAGGTTCTTACAATAGAATGCTAAGGAAATCATCAAGTTAGAAGATCATTTTGCTCAAGAATTCAAGATATGTGAACCTTATGTAACCTCACGAGATATATTTTGTTGATATGTTTTAGACATTTGAACCTTAATTAGTACTTTGGCTTATGTTTCATTTTGATGTTCGACTTGGGTACGAGAATGTTCTTGGTTTTATTAGTGTTAAATCAATCTAATTTGGTTTTCAAATATGGTTTTAGCTTGTTTTACTTTATACATATATCTATTGTTGAGTTTAGCTATTGAATACAATATTTTTGTATTCATTCAAGCTTTTCAAGCCAAGCTCAAGCTTTGCTCGAACCTACTCAAGCCAAGCTCAAGCCTGGATGATGAAAGCTTGACAAGCTATCAAGCCAAGCTCAAGCCTAGTGTTTTTCTTTCAAGCCAAGCTCAAGCCTTGTTGAGCTTGAGCTCGGCTTGACTCGATTGCAACACTAATCATCATCATCATCATCATCATCATCATCATCATCATCATCATTAAGCACAAGAGTACTGACAACAGGCCACGGTACAGACAGGGTTCTCCAAAATATATCAAGGCTATCCAATGGAATGGGCACACGTGCATTCATTAAAAGTGACTTATGTAAAACCATTTCGTGAAAGCATTCATTAAAATTGACTTTAATATACTTACCATTAATTCGATAGTAAGTCATTTGACAAAAGCACGGTAGTCCATAAATTGATCGCAACTGCTGGCTACAATCTTCTGCGGCGATCTTCGAGTGGAGTTCTTTGTACATGAGTACAAAAGCATATTTGGAAATGTTATACGACAACTCTGCAAATATTGGTATATCACATTTATTTATTTTCTCATTTATGCTTCTATTAAAACTCTCTTGTATCGTGCCCTTTTGGGAAATAAGAATCTTATCAATCGAAATCAACAACGTGTTTAAGTTGGCCTGTGTGCCGCCCAAATATAATTTCAACAACGCGTGCTGAGCCTCTACTCTACACGTTGTTGTCTGGCCGTAGCTGCGATATTCATCGGTAACAGACGAGACAAACATGTTCCCGTAATCTCGCAGCCAGTTATCCAGATACCGAGCAATATCTGAAAAAACGATGAATTAATACAAGGTCAATCGGGTGCATATTTGTTAAATAATAAAAACACTGAATTAATAATTAAGTACTAGGATGGTTGACCAATTTTTATTGTAGGCGTCGATAATGTTGCTCGAATAAGGCACGTGTTTGAGCTTTAACCATCCAATCCCATGTGTGTTTGATGGACTCGTACTCCTACCGAATCACATTTACCTCTGCAATGCTGAAGTATATTTTGGGAAATATGCCATCGACATAGTACTTTGTGAGCATGCGGGAATTCTGCTATGCATGCCCCAACCAACGCTAAATCCCTGTCAGTGACGATAACACATGGATAGTATCTTTCGTCTATCACCATCTTCACACGTTGCAATACCCATTCAAAATTAGGCCCTTTCTCACTGTTTAAAAAGCTAAACGCCATCGAAAATGTTTTATTTGTTGATGTTACTCCGACAATTTCCAAAAATTGCAATTTAAACAGCGTGGTATTGTACGTGGAGTCTATTAGCATGATTTCAGGGAACGTACACTATAAAGCGTATGACGTAGGGTGAACAAAAAATAGTTCCTCAAGCTCATTATTGTCACTTACCCTATCGTAATATGTGTACCCTGATTGCGTCAAATCTGCGTAAAGGACTTGAATTGGAGTTAGATTACCTATTATGGCTCTCCGGATCTTAACTTGTGCGTTATATATAGTTCTAACGCTAGACACGTTATCCGGATTACGACCCTGTATTGTCGCGAGTATATTACGTGGTTTTACGGTATACTCTGTCAATTCTTTAACCAACTCGAACTCATCATCATTTAATCGCATTGCATATGTCACACCATGCACCGACTCTAACATACGATGATTATGACTATCCTCCTTCACTTTCAAAATCCAATATGATCTTCTTTTAAGATATTTCGCCACCAATTTGAATGGACAACCGGTTTTAGAGGTTGTGGTATTCCGTTTTCCAGTACCTTCGGGTTCATAAATCCCACCCTTTGTATATCCATAATTAATTTCGTTCATAATACCGTTTTCTGATTTAGTTCTTCTTTTAACAATGACAAAACCGAGTTTTTGAGCTATGTTTTGCACCCAATCCATTAATTGCTCGTGAGAACCGAACCCCTGAAAAAACATTACGAATTCACATTTTTTTTACAACTAAATTTTTTTTTATAACAAAATACTTTTTTTTTATTCACATTTTTTTTACAACTAACTTTTTTTTATAACAAAATACTTTTTTTTATTCACATTTTTTTTACAACTAACATTTTTTTATAACAAAATACTTTTTTTAACAAAATACATTTTTTTTACAACTAACTTTTTTTTATAACAAAATATTTTTTTTATTCACATTTTTTTTACAACTAACTTTTTTTATAACAAAATACGTTTTTTTTATTCACATTATTTTTTACAACTAACTTTTTTTTTATAACAAAATACTTTTTTTTATAACAAATTTTATAAACTTAATAAAATACTTTTTTTTTAACAAATTTTACAACTAACTTTATAATAAATATACAAAAAAAAAAAAAAAAAAAAAAAAAAAGTAAATAAAAACGCGTATGGGGTGGACAGCTGTCTCACACCCACACACTATTATCACCACAGCTGTCTCACACACACCACACACTCACAAACTCTCTCTCCCCCTAAGTTACCTGCTCTCTTTTCTCTCTCTATTTTTAGATCTAAAAACGTTTTTAGATCTAAAATCACTAATATTTTGTGATGTTGTTGGTGATTTGTGAGAGAGTTTGTGAGTGTGTGGTGATGTTGTTGGTGATCTGTGTTGGGGGTTTCTCAAAAATTGGGGGTTATTCAAAAATTAGGGTTTCGTAAAAGTAATTTGGGGGTTTTTCTGTGGTGGTGGTTCTGTGGTGCTTAATTGTGTGTTCTTATGTGATTTTCTCATTCTGTGATAGATCTAATTTTTTATTCAAAAATTAGGGTTTCAAAAATATTTGGAGGTTTTTCAATCTGTTTTGATTTACTTCACATAAAGTGTGTTAATTAAAAGATGTATATGTTAATTTATCATATATAGATTTTTTTTAAGAAACTCTAATTTTTTTAAAGTTAGGGTTTCGTGGTGGCTGGTTCTGTGGTGGTGGTTCTGTGGTGCTTAATTGTGTGTTCTTATGTGATTTTCTCATTCTATGATAGATCTAATTTTTTATTCAAAAATTAGGGTTTCAAAAATATTTGAGGGTTTTTCAATCTGTTTTGATTTACTTCATATAAAGTGTGTTAATTGAAAGATGTATATGTTAATTTATCATATCTAGGTTTTTTTTTAAGAAACCCTAATTTTTTAAAAGTTAGGGTTTCGTGGTGGCTGGTTCTGTGGTGCTGGTTCTATGGTGATGGTTTTGTGGTGCTGGTTCTTATGTGATTTGTGTGTGAGATAGCTGTGGTGATAATAGTGATGGTTCTGTGGTGCTGGTTCTTATGTGATTCAGTGGTGCTGGTTCTTATGTGATTTATGATACTGCTTATATGGAAAAGGGGCTTGTTGACCGGACCCTCCCCTAGTTTTTATCCCAACCCTCCCTAAATGTAAAATTAGGGTCTACCCCTTGAAGGTACAAACCCTCCCTATTAATAGGGAGTACTATGTCTGTGTTTTTGGTTATGTGGTGGTGGTTCTGTGGTTACTGCTTATGTTTATGCAGTTTGTGATGAATACATGTGGCTGTGGGTAGGTTAACACCTTGATCTGCCACCTTAGAGTGGTATGAATACCTGCTCTGGCCTACCCCCAGACCACAGGCTCTAGTTTTAGGCATAATTTTGTGATAAAACTGCTTAAGCAGTTTGTGATGAAACTTGATAAGCATTTTGTTGTTTTACAAGCATATTTGAAACTTGGTTTTTTTATAAAAAAAACCGAGATACGGCAATGATGATTTGAAAAAAAAAAATGATTTTGGCGTGGCATTTCCAAATGGACGGCAATAAAAACTTTGCAACATTTGATGTTGCAGCCATATATGATAAGACTTGCTTATGTGCAACTAGTCTATAATCTGAGCCTATTACCTCTTGTGTGTAAAATCGTGAACTAGACATTTCGTCAACCTTGTTACAATGTTGTTGCCTTTTTTGTGCTACTCTACCCCAACCCTTGTTACAATATTGTTGCCTTTTATGATGCTCTGCCTTGTTGTGATACTCTGCTTGTAGTGTTTGTTGCAATACTTGTAGTGTTTGTTGTAATGGTTGTTGTGTTTATTGTGATACTGCTTTGTTGATTGAGCTTTGTTTATAATCTAGCAAAGCTGCAGATTGTGGAATCTTACTGTTGAGCTTGTGACATGCCTGTTTTGACAGCCTTGTTGTGTTGTGATACTGCTTTCTAGTGATACTTGAGTAATTGTGGAATCTACTGTTGAGCTTTGCAGTTTGTGGAATCCTTACTGTTGAGCTTGTGACATGCCTGTTTTGACAGCCCTTGTTGTGTTGTCATACTGCTTTTTTGTGATATTGTGGAATCTGCTGTTGAGCTTTGCAGTTTGTGGAATCCTTACTGTTGAGCTTGTGACATGCCTTTGTGTATAACACAACCCTTGTGGGCAATTGTGTTTGTGTGAATCTGCACTTTGGACAAAACTGCACTTTGTAACTTTGAGGAAAAAAATGGTTTTTAAAACTGATATAGTCTTTTCGTAGTATATAATTGTTTTCCGAAGAAATGCTCGTGAAAGTATTTCCCGGGTCGTTCTCCCAACGAAGATAGAATGGAATCTCGAATAATCGAATCGCGAAATCGTGTCGTGAAAAGCGGTAAAATGAAAAAAAAATGATTTTGGATTTCAAGTTATGATAAGAAATAGTAAACTATGTAGAATATACAAGCTAGGTATGTACAAACGTTAAAAACGTAAAAACGGGAATTCAAACGTGAAAATTAACGTAACGTACGAAATAAAACGCGACTTATATACAAGAAATGATCCCACAAATGTGAAACAAGTTTCTAAAAATCTTAAACTACTAAAAAGAATTTCCAGAAAAAGAAAAATATTTTTTGGACTTTTTATTTATTTTCTAGAATTTATTTTCTATTTATTGAATTAAAAAGTAATTAAAAATAAAGGAAATTGTAAAAATAAATGGGAAAATTATAAAATCAAATCTGAAAAATCTAAAATATTATAAAAGAATTTCCTAAAATATTTTTGTATTTTTAAATGCTTTTTCTGATTTTTTATGGATTTTGTTTATTAAAAAGGATTTAAAAATGATTATATTTGAAGAGAAATTAAGAAAAATACCAAATCAACTCAGAAAATTAGGAAAAATTCACAGAAAATCTAGAATATTATAATGAGCTTGCAGAAAAATTTTGAAAAGAAAAAAAATAAGCAGAAGTGCTTAAAGAGACCAAAACAGTTTATGGCAAGTGCTTATTAATAAGCACTTGCCACAAAACTTTACCAAACTGATAACAAAGATGAAATATGCAACAATAAACTCAAAAGAACTCAGAAATGATCAAAGAGAACAAAGAAACACTGAATGCAAGCTAATTAGCAATCAAAGATAAGCTAACTAATAAGCAAAACAAAAATAGAATAAGCCAGGAGTTAAGAACTGAATACAATTACTAAAACTAAACTAATACTACTCAAAAGTGACAAATAAGCACAAGTTCAAACACATATGAGCACTAACAGCCCTAAACTCCAAAACAGAAAACAAGCTCAACTCCTAAAAAGCAGGTACAATAAGCTACTTCTAAACAGTTCTAAGCTAAAAGATTAAGAGGGAAAATTGAACTCTATGTTACTGAGAATACAAATCAACTAAATACCTACTCAATTTCAACACTTAACTACTCTAAAATCACTCAAAAACAGCAGCTAGTGGAATGCATAAAATCTGAACAGTTGACTATATGGAATACTATCTAACTTTGACTAATCTCAGATTTAAGCTAGTAATTCTACTCTGATAAGTTGTAATTAGCTAAAATAAAACTATATTAAGCTACTTTTAACTAAATTGCAACTATCATCACAAGCTCACTAACTGATTTTTAATAAACTAATAGATAAGCTACTTTGAAATCTAATTTTGACTTTATTGAATATGACCTACAGTTTTTATGCTAGTTCTATCCTACTTATGCTAAATGTGACTTACTAGCACATAATAAACCACAATATCACAGCAAGAAAATAGCTAAACTAGTTGATCCAAACACCCCTATATAAGGCAGTATAACTACAACAAGCTGATAAACGTCTAAAATCACCTAATCCACTAATATACTGAATCACATAACTAGATTAGATCAGAAATCAACAGCTATAATCAACAATTAACAACAGCAAATCAGAATCACATCTATACTAATATTGAATCAAAAATTGAAAATGAAGTGAGACTTACAAAAGGAAATCCCCTAAGCTCAAAATAGAGGGGTTCACTATGCAAGCCTGTCTCTAGACAGGCTCAAACTCTTCCAAATTAAGCTTTGGCCTGCCAAATTTCACCAAAAGTTCCAACAGTTGACCAACGTTGACCACAATAATTTTGAACAAGAAAACTGAAAACTATTCCCACAAAAACTTTGTAAAGCTAAAATTAAATGAATGAGAGTTAAAACAAGCTTAAATGAAAACTGATTTCAATAAAAACTATTTCTATTATTTTTATTTTCTGATTTTCTTAAAAAAAACTCTTTGAATGAAATGAAACTGAATTGACAATGAAATAGTAATCAAAATGTTTTTAAGCTAAGAAGCTGAAGAAATTTAAAGAGAATATAAGCTAAATCAATTAAGTAAAAGCTAAATGCAGGAATGATTAGAGCTAAAAATTGATTTCATTAAATCTAAAACATTACAATTGAAAGGAAATTACATTAAAGCTAAGAAATGATTTTGGCAGAGTTTGGCTACTCCAAACTCCACACCTAACTAAGCTAAAAATACATCTATATATAGGAGGTGAGGAGGGATGAGCTCACGGATTGCCATGTTGGCAATCCGTGTGAGGTTGTGTTTGTTTAAGCATAATCAGAGCCGCTTGATCATGATCCATCATTCTTCAATCATTACACACCCTTGGATTGCAAATTATGACGCGTTCCTCCCAATCATTGGCTGCCACGTAGCATAATTGTGCTTCTTTGTGACTCTGACACTATCTGACATCACCCTGAGCTTCTAGAATACCTCTGAATTGACCCAATTACCCTTAATTGTGGTTATTATTAGGATTGGGGGATTTAGGGTTCTTAGTTACTGTAGCATGAATAGTATTTCTGGGTTTGGGTAAGTTTTGGGGGGCGGGTAAGTGTACGGGGTAATTTTTATATACTTGTTTGACTTGAGTTGGGTGGTGTTTGACCGGTTATATGTTGGATCGGGTAATAGATTTTAGGATTGGGCTTGGGTTAAGGTGGTGGGCTGGGTGTAAATTTATAGGGAGTGGGCTTTGTTTTGATATTATATAAGAAATGGACCAGGTTTGTAATATTTAACAAATAGGGACCAAAGGTGTTAAATCTGAAATCATGAGGACCACTTCTGCCGTTCTTGTAAAATAATTCCAAGGGCTAAATATGACAACTGATAAATCTTCAAGGATTGATTTGGCACTTTGAGCTCAAATATTGATCCGGACTTGAAAAATGCTTCCCGGCCTCGGCTTTTGATTCCTTTTCCACTCTCGTGCTCGTTTTGCCGGGTTTTTGCTTGTTTTTCGTCTTTTTGCGTAATATCCGTACCTGCATGTTCACAACATAAAAACACGTGTTTTCTTGGCATTTGTTAGCTCAAATAGTCATTTTGGGTCAATATTTGGTAATGAAAAGGTGTGTAAATTAATACACACCAAAATCCCCCCGACTAAAGTATTGCCGTGTCCTCACGCAATGTGATCAATTCACGCTTTTGGGATAAATAATTTCGATACTCTTTCTACTAACTTTGAAAAGTAGCAAGGAGGTTCAAAAGAGATTTCAAAATCATTTATTCCCGCAAACGCTCCGTTTTCGAAAATTTTCATTTATTCCACTTTATTCTATTTTTGTACTTTTCATTCTTCAAACTTGTGACGGTTTGTTGAACTTTCATTATTTTGCAATAATTATTAGGGTCAACGAGTAGAAACACTTCTATTTAAGAAGCGACCATACGGATAAAAATCGTCATCCTTGATTTTTCACGAGTCCCCAAACTAAGCGTACAAACGAGATCACAACTTATCTACAAATTAGATGCTAACACTACTCATAACAGTTACTTGTGGAAACTCCTTACTCCCATTTCCTAGGTTTTTGTATCTCAATATTTTACTTTGTTGAAAAATGAATTGCTTCAAATTTTCTCGTTTCGATAATTTTTAAGTCCGATAGTGACACCTAAGTTTAAACGATAAGTAGTTATTCATTTTCTCTTAAGAACCACTGCAATAGAAATTCGGTCCACATCAAGGAATTTGGGGTACATACAATATCAAAGATATAAGTTGCGGAGTACAATCACGTGCACCTCATATGACTGATTACTAATCACTAATCACATGCACCTCACGCGCCAACAACTTATTTACATACATAAGCTCTTATTCGACAATACTTACAACTTTCACTTTTTTCATTTTTCACTTTTTTTCATACTTTTGATACTTTTTTTTCTTTCTTTCTTCACTTTTTTCTCATACATCAATGGAAGCTTATCGGGTAGCTCCAAAACCACATAGATAATCAACTTTTGACTTTTGATTTTTTCACTTTTTGCTCTTATTTTTGATGTTCCTTGATATGTACCCAACTTATAAAGCAAAAATTCTCTTAAGAAAACAAAGAACTAAATATTATTCAAACCGAAATACCACTAATTAACCTAGAACATCTATTATATATGGGTGACGTATCTGATGGGAGTAAAAAGCCACAAGTACCTCTTATGAGCTCTAAAGAGAACCACTACTCCACGTTTAGCATCTAACTTCTAAATAAACTCTATCATTTCTCGCTCTTCGCAATTTAAGATTCCAAATAATGAAACCAGCGAATACTTAGCCGATAATCAGCCATGCATATATAAAGTCAGTTACGGAAACTTGCAAATTCTAGAAGAAGAATTCGCGTTTTCTAGCTCCTTATGTAAAAGACTAGCGAAAGCTTTTAAGCTGCGCATGTATAAAGTCAAGTACGGGAACTTGCAGATTCTTCAGAAAGAATTCGCATTTTATAGCTCCTAGTGTACAAAACTAGCACAAGCTTATGTGATCATCATTGGTTAAGGGAACAAGCTAGGGCACAACACGCCCGGTCAAGTCAAAATATTTATTCCTACTCTCGCCAGCAAGAAAGTCAACAAGGTGTCAAAACACTTATTCAAACTTTATTATATTTTTGCACAACTTTTTTCAACTTTTTCTCATTTTTTTGTGCTTTTTCATTGATTTTTCTTAAAATTTTTTTAAAATTTTTCAAATTTTTCAATTTTTTTATTTTTGGTGGAAAAACGGAGTTGCGAGAGTTCACGACATGTGAAAAATGCAAGGTCAAAATCGAATCGAAGATTCACCCTCCCCCAGACTAGAACGAAACATTGTCCTCAATGTTTTACGGGTTAAGGTAATCCTAACAAAATTCTAGGCCGTTTATTAATTATGCCAAAGAAAACGTTAGTCGATAAGATTCACGGATATAGGATTTCCAAAAGCATCGATGAATGAGACTCCAGCGGAGAAAGAACATCACGACGAGCACGAGAGTCATCATAAATCGCGGACAATCCTGAACAAACATCACAAACAACCACGGAACACAAGAGTAGAAAAGGCACCCCCTCCTCACGTTATTTGTTAGAAAATAGAAAATAAGAAGATGAAATTGGATAAGCATGGGTTGCCACCCACGAAGCGCTTGTTTTTATTCACCGAGTCACATGAGCTTGACTCGATCCCCGAATTAATTCGTCCTTGGGGAGAGCAGATGAAACGGACACTTGGCACAAAAGATAGAGATGCCAGGGTCAAAAACGGTGTCCTCACTCCCGGTGGAGTGGAAAGAAGAAATGGTGGGATAGGTATAGAATGGTTGAAACACCCGGATGGTATAAACAAATTCGAGTTCAGAAACCTCGTCCACCATTCTAAAAATATTCCCATTCGTACCAGTTTCAAAAACTTCATCGGGTGGTTTTGCAGGTGGACGAGAAGAAAGCAAATCGGAAGAAATATCATTCTCGTCATTCTCAATACCCGGTGGTATCAAGTCATCCGTAGCAAGAAATCGATCGACATCCTCTAAAAGAGGGTCACGTAACGGATTATCGGAAATAGGTATAGAGTCAATCTCAAAGTGAAAACACTCATAATCCGGAAGAGAGATATCAGCATGAATAGTGGGACTGCCACTACTCGTCTCTTCAAATCGAAAAATTTCAAGCTCGGGTAAGAAATCACTATCCATAACGGGGATAGGAGAAAAAAATAAGAGGATCATTTAATGCTTCAATACGGGAGATAAGAAGATTGACTTTTAACAATGTTTCACGTAGAGCTTCATCTTGTATTTCCACATCAACATCTTCATCATAATCATCGATATCTCCACAAGAGTCTTCATCACTCGTAGTATACTCATTGTGAGAATCGGAATAGCTTTCGACTTCATCAAAATCTGCATTGTTCATCGGAGGAAAAGAAGTTAACGGTTCTTCATTCAATAATTCTTCAAGTACACGAATATCTTCCTCCGGATCAAAATTAGCATCAACAACCATCGTCAGAATGGAATCATTAGCAAGAAACGCTTCAATCTCATCTAAAAAGACATCATTCCTCTCATCCAGGGTGAGAGAAGAAATGGAAGAATTGGATATAAGAGGATCAGAGGATGGAGTGGGATTCGGGGATAAATCGAATACGTCTTCAATGCATAATTCTCGGATCTCCTCTGCTAACAATTCGGCTATTCTCTTATCTTCATCGACGGGTGTAATATCAACAACAAATTCCATATTACTGTTAGAATTTTCCCCGGACTCACTTTGGATTGGAACGAGGTTCTCAACACTTGACTTATTTCGTCAAATTCCGTTGCCGGAATAGTGTTTAGATGCTCGCTCCCCATTGTTAGAGAGTCCTCGGGTTCCACGGGAGAAGAGATAGAATCATTTTGAGGATTTAGATTGATCGTAATCGTGGAACTATCATCATACAAACAACACTCACAAAACTGGAATTTTCTTTCTTCGACAAGAGGTTCTTCCATTGATCTTTCATAAAGCTCGGGAGTAGATGTCATACGACTATTCACCATCCCATTCAACTTGTCGATCATTGATTTGATTTCCAAAATATCATTATTAAACTTGGAAGTTTGTGGGGGTTGGTAAAAACCATTAGAATCGTAACAAGAATTAGGTTCATGATAAGAATTTTCAAACGATCCCCCATAATTTTCAAAATTCGATGTATTTTGAAATTCACCATTGTAATACGAATTTGGCTCATAAAAATTATTTTGAGGATAACAATCAAAGCTCGGATCGTAAGATGTGTTAGCACTCGGAGTCTAGCACATACAATCGGTGTATCCACATACATCACAAAAACATCGCCCACAAGGCATTCTTTCTTCGAACGGGTTTCCACAATTATAGCAATAAAACGAAGGTGGTGGTGGTGTATAAAAATCGGGAATGTTTGACGGTTTGTTGAACGAATTTTGATCATACGCGGGAGAATTACAATTCCAACAAACGCCATCATGAATATATCATCACCACATTGGTCGCACGTGCACCATACACACAACCCTCCGAAAAACGGTTCTCCATAATTGAAACAAATCGGATCCATTAGAATTAAACGTGAGAAGGTTTGAGAAGAAGAATCAATTTTTAGAGGATAAGAAGATTATTTTTGGTTTTTATATTTATAGAAAAACAAATCACAAAAACTTTTATTTTCTTTTTGTAAAACGTTACGTTAATTGAAACCGTTTCTTTCAAAACTACTCGCGACGGGACGGGAGAGAAGAATGGATCTCTCTTCAGCTTGCAATTTAATGTCAAAGCTTCCGTATTTCCCGCTTATTCGGTTGTAGAAATGAAGTAATCCGATAAACAACTAATTTCACGTTTTTGTTATGTTGTTAGGCTTATTTGGTTTACAACGCTCCTCCTTTCGGTCGAGTCGAGGCTGTAACTTTATTATTTTTTTGGTATTTTTGTAAACACTTTAGGAAAAGTGTTTTGAATTTTTCAATTTTTATATTTTTATAAAAATATATACAAAATAGAGGAAGGCTTAACAAAACACGATTTTTCAAAACGATATTCAAAAATTCACTTCGACCTTCCCCGGCAACGGCGCCATTTTGATATAGTCTTTTCATAGTATATAATTGTTTTCCGAAGAAATGCTCGTGAAAGTATTTCCCGGGTCGTTCTCCCAACGAAGATAGAATGGAATCTCGAATAATCGAATCGCGAAATCGTGTCGTGAAAAGCGGTAAAATGAAAAAAAAATGATTTTGGATTTCAAGTTATGATAAGAAATAGTAAACTATGTAGAATATACAAGCTAGGTATGTACAAATGTTAAAAACGTAAAAACGGGAATTCAAACGTGAAAATTAACGTAACGTACGAAATAAAACGCGACTTATATACAAGAAATGATCCCACAAATGTGAAACAAGTTTCTAAAAATCTTAAACTACTAAAAAGAATTTCCAGAAAAAGAAAAATATTTTTTGGACTTTTTATTTATTTTCTAGAATTTATTTTCTATTTATTGAATTAAAAAGTAATTAAAAATAAAGGAAATTGTAAAAATAAATGGGAAAATTATAAAATCAAATATGAAAAATCTAAAATATTATAAAAGAATTTCCTAAAATATTTTTGTATTTTTAAATGCTTTTTCTGATTTTTTATGGATTTTGTTTATTAAAAAGGATTTAAAAATGATTATATTTGAAGAGAAATTAAGAAAAATACCAAATCAACTCAGAAAATTAGGAAAAATTCACAGAAAATCTAGAATATTATAATGAGCTTGCAGAAAAATTTTGAAAAGAAAAAAAATAAGCAGAAGTGCTTAAAGAGACCAAAACAGTTTATGGCAAGTGCTTATTAATAAGCACTTGCCACAAAACTTTACCAAACTGATAACAAAGATGAAATATGCAACAATAAACTCAAAAGAACTCAGAAATGATCAAAGAGAACAAAGAAACACTGAATGCAAGCTAATTAGCAATCAAAGATAAGCTAACCAATAAGCAAAACAAAAATAGAATAAGCCAGGAGTTAAGAACTGAATACAATTACTAAAACTAAACTAATACTACTCAAAAGTGACAAATAAGCACAAGTTCAAACACATATGAGCACTAACAGCCCTAAACTCCAAAACAGAAAACAAGCTCAACTCCTAAAAAGCAGGTACAATAAGCTACTTCTAAACAGTTCTAAGCTAAAAGATTAAGAGGGAAAATTGAACTCTATGTTACTGAGAATACAAATCAACTAAATACCTACTCAATTTCAACACTTAACTACTCTAAAATTACTCAAAAACAGCAGCTAGTGGAATGCATAAAATCTGAACAGTTGACTATATGGAATACTATCTAACTTTGACTAATCTCAGATTTAAGCTACTAATTCTACTCTGATAAGTTGTAATGAGCTAAAATAAAACTATATTAAGCTACTTTTAACTAAATTGCAACTATCATCACAAGCTCACTAACTGATTTTTAATAAACTAACAGATAAGCTACTTTGAAATCTAATTTTGACTTTATTGAATATGACCTACAGTTTTTATGCTAGTTCTATCCTACTTATGCTAAATGTGACTTACTAGCACATAATAAACCACAATATCACAGCAAGAAAATAGCTAAACTAGTTGATCCAAACACCCCTATATAAGGCAGTATAACTACAACAAGCTGATAAACGTCTAAAATCACCTAATCCACTAATATACTGAATCACATAACTAGATTAGATCAGAAATCAACAGCTATAATCAACAATTAACAACAGCAAATCAGAATCACATCTATACTAATATTGAATCAAAAATTGAAAATGAAGTGAGACTTACAAAAGGAAATCCCCTAAGCTCAAAATAGAGGGGTTCACTATGCAAGCCTGTCTCTAGACAGGCTCAAACTCTTCCAAATTAAGCTTTGGCCTGCCAAATTTCACCAAAAGTTCCAACAGTTGACCAACGTTGACCACAATAATTTTGAACAAGAAAACTAAAAACTATTCCCACAAAAACTTTGTAAAGCTAAAATTAAATGAATGAGAGTTAAAACAAGCTTAAATGAAAACTGATTTCAATAAAAACTATTTCTATTATTTTTATTTTCTGATTTTCTTAAAAAAAACTCTTTGAATGAAATGAAACTGAATTGACAATGAAATAGTAATCAAAATGTTTTTAAGCTAAGAAGCTGAAGAAATTTAAAGAGAATATAAGCTAAATCAATTAAGTAAAAGCTAAATGCAGGAATGATTAGAGCTAAAAATTGATTTCATTAAATCTAAAACATTACAATTGAAAGGAAATTACATTAAAGCTAATAAATGATTTTGGCAGAGTTTGTCACAACTCGTAATTTCATGTCCTGTTTCAAACGTCGAAATTCCAATTTTTTTTATCTCGGGAAGTTACTATTCACTTTTACTATTCACAAAACACTATTCATGTCGGAAATTTTTATTTCATATTCTCATAAGTTAAACTATTTTAACGGTAATCCGAGAGTTTGACGCTCGTCGGATCATTTCTGCAAAAATCACGAAGCCGTGTCCGAGATTTACATTCAGGTTTAAACGTCCTTCCGGCACCCCGATATGTCCATAAAACAATATAAACAACAAAAATATGATTTTCTTTCATTTTACGACAATTCTAAAAGTTTTGAAATTTTACGTTTTTCAGTTCAGCGTTTTACGCGAATTACGCGTTTCTAACCCGCGTTTCCAGTTTTAACAGCGTTTAAGCAACCCGATGGAACTTACCATTCATTTTATATTTTATTATGGAGTATTTTGACAAGTTAAGTCATTCTTTCAAGTTTCATATTTTTACGATACCCGAATTTACGTTTTGCGATTTAAAACTTTACGGTTTGCGATTAACGGAACCAAAACCGACTCCGTGAACCATATAACACCAAGCTTACTACATACTCTTCTAATTTTCACACATGTGCAGCCCCCCCATCCCAATGTTACTTCAACTTGTCCCTTTATTTACCAAAATGCCATGGAATTTAGATATTTCATACTTAAACACATTTAACACTTTGATACTTATTTTTATAAATCAAAAATGAAGTTTTCTCTTGTTCTTCCTCCTAAGCCACGACCAAACCACCATAATTAGCTCAAGTGATCATTTTTCATAAGTTAAAACACAAAACTTGTTCCTTTTACATGCCTAATCAAGAATCAATCAAGAAAAACACAAGAAATCCAAGCATAATCATCATCTAATCATCTCATTTTATCAAGTAAGTTTTCAACTTTATTTTTTCATGGATCATCCTATTTTTACATGTATTACATAAGTATCATGCTAAAAACTATGTACAAGTAACTATACCACACTTTATTTTGGCTAAAATGAAACATACAAACCCTAACTTTTTAGTTATGAATCCCCTTGCTCTAATAACTTGGTTAGGAGTCCATGGCACCCTAAGAAGGTGTATGGTAAGATTAGATTAGCCATGTGGTGATTACAAGAGGTTTGGTGATGGTAGAAATTAGTTTTTAACCTTGTAAACTTGATTTGGAACCTATTTTAGACAAGCTGTCCCGTTTTGTAAAAATCTGGAAAATCAGTAAACACCAAGGGAACTTTGGCAAAATTTTTAGAAAATACTTTCAAAAACGAATCCGTAGGCGAAAGAACGGATTAAAAAGAGTCTATAACGAAGGAGTTATGATTTTTGCAAGATTGTAGACGAAAAGTATTTTTCAGAAAATGTTTGCTGTTGGACGTTTTTCATTGGACAAAAAGAGACTTTAGACATAACCCGGAGGAGCCGAGCTTTCCAAAATATATTACTACATACCAAGACGAAACCGTGGACATAAAGAACAAGTAAAACGGACAAGTAACGACAAAGATATACTCGTTTGAATATCGGCTAAAACCCTTTTATAATTGACAGCTTTTATTAAATTTGGCGCAAAAACTACGAAGTACATTTTTGAGTTAGACATAATATCAAGTACCGAGCTTTATAACTAATGTAGTATTAGTTATTATGAGTAAGTTTTCATCATTTCAAGGATTACAACCCGAGTATTTCAACGCTAACATGGAAACTTACGTTATATATATATAAGTATATATATATTACAACAAGCTTATTATATTTTCTAATAGCAATATTTTTCCACATTCTTGGATTATATATTTTGACAACACAAGAGTTTTTACAAAGACTAGAGTGGTATAGAAACATGTGCATGGACATTCATAACATCATTTCATGATCTAAAGTAGATCGTTCATCATTCACATTAGGTTGCGGCTAGTGTGCGCGCCTTGTTTTTCAGCTCATTACATGTTCATGGTACCATCATATCAGGTGAGTCATAGCCCCTATTCTTTTAAATTGTTTTGTTAACGTTTTGGGGGAGAATACATGCTCGTTTTTACATAAATTACTACTTGACTCTTTGAACTCATTTGACCTTATAACTTGTTTTGAACTATTGAACTCGACTTGGATTTTTGAACTTAATGTACTGTACGTGCTATGACCTAAAGTCTCACCTTATTGGTGGAGCGTTCTTAACCCTGAAGTCTCACCTTATTGGTGGAGCGTGCTAAGTCTCCCTTGTTTGGAGCGTTCTTAACCCTAAAGTCTCGCCTTATTGGTGGAGCGTGCTAAGTCTCCCATGTTCGGAGCGTTCTTAATCGTATATAATAGTTGTATGATGTACTGTTCGTACATTCGCATTGTTCGACGCCTATTAGTAGTATGGATAGCGCTATTAGAGGTCGGCCAACCTCTCGTCCACCATGTTACGGGACGCATATTATTTAATTAGGGGCTTTGCTTGGCATACATTATTATATAGGTGGTGCTTATATTGTGACTTATTATGACCGCGGGTACTTGACTACTAAACATGCAACTATATTTTAGCAGTGGGTTGTAAACACACAGGTTACAAGTCTCTTATGGCGGGACTTGTAACTGAGTGGATTTACGATGCCTTTGCTGGGTGATCATTTTTCTATAGACTTTATTTGTTAAACAAACTCTATGAACTCACCAACCTCGTGTTGACACTTTAGCATGTATTTTCAGGTTTTAAACTATGGCACGCTACAGGAGGTTTTGGCAGGGCATGGCATGGTCATAGAAGACTCTGATTATTCATTTGGGGACCGTTTTAAACTATTTTAAGGGCCTACTTCCGCATTACTTTTAACGATGTAAATTTAACAATTTGATTTAACTATTTTATTTTAAATGATTCAAGTGCAAACCATTTTTGTACTAGTGTTGTGATATCAATTGAGTTACACCCCAGCTACATGTATGCTTCCGCTGGACCCGATTTTGGGGGTGTGACAGATTGGTATCAGAGCTTTGGCTATAGCGAACTAAGCGTTTTTAAAACCTAGACTATAGCTACTTTCAAGAAAACTTAACCCTATGACCGTCACGTGCCTGCCTGCCAAGCTGAAGCCTCATTTGTGGTTAGTTGCTGACATAGGTGATGAGATTTATGTCTCATTACCTGATATATTATATTCATTTATTATAGTTGATTACTATAATTGTCTTTCATATAAGCATGTTCACGTATCATATAGGTCACCGCATTATGTTTTTCCTTGCATAGTTTCATCATTTGACCTCGAGTTTGGTCACCTGCCTTAGTCTTTCAGAACGTCTTGGTATTTGTGAAGGACATAGTCTTAGTATAACTGAGCTGAGTATTTCAAAATTCATGGAACCTCGGTGGAATATAGACTGGTCATCTATATTCAACCCGGGATAGTGAGATATAGGCTGACCACCTATGTCTGACTCAGAGATGAATTTTGCAACACTGAGAATGGTTATAATAAAATTCTGTCTGGAATAAATTCTCAACTCATTTTCCAAATGTTTCATTCATGTGTGTGTGTGTATACCTTCGTTGTTAGAACTTTCATACTTTTCATCATCTTTTCTCCAATACCACTCTAGAAACCAACACAAACTGAACTTCGGGACGAAGTTCCTTTTAGAGGGGAAGAATGTCACAACTCGTAATTTCATGTCCTGTTTCAAACGTCGAAATTCCAATTTTTTTTATCTCGGGAAGTTACTATTCACTTTTACTATTCACAAAACACTATTCATGTCGGAAATTTTTATTTCATATTCTCATAAGTTAAACTATTTTAACGGTAATCCGAGAGTTTGACGCTCGTCGGATCATTTCTGCAAAAATCACGAAGCCGTGTCCGAGATTTACATTCAGGTTTAAACGTCCTTCCGGCACCCCGATATGTCCATAAAACAATATAAACAACAAAAATATGATTTTCTTTCATTTTACGACAATTCTAAAAGTTTTGAAATTTTACGTTTTTCAGTTCAGCGTTTTACGCGAATTACGCGTTTCTAACCCGCGTTTCCAGTTTTAACAGCGTTTAAGCAACCCGATGGAACTTACCATTCATTTTATATTTTATTATGGAGTATTTTGACAAGTTAAGTCATTCTTTCAAGTTTCATATTTTTACGATACCCGAATTTACGTTTTGCGATTTAAAACTTTACGGTTTGCGATTAACGGAACCAAAACCGACTCCGTGAACCATATAACACCAAGCTTACTACATACTCTTCTAATTTTCACACATGTGCAGCCCCCCCATCCCAATGTTACTTCAACTTGTCCCTTTATTTACCAAAATGCCATGGAATTTAGATATTTCATACTTAAACACATTTAACACTTTGATACTTATTTTTATAAATCAAAAATGAAGTTTTCTCTTGTTCTTCCTCCTAAGCCACGACCAAACCACCATAATTAGCTCAAGTGATCATTTTTCATAAGTTAAAACACAAAACTTGTTCCTTTTACATGCCTAATCAAGAATCAATCAAGAAAAACACAAGAAATCCAAGCATAATCATCATCTAATCATCTCATTTTATCAAGTAAGTTTTCAACTTTATTTTTTCATGGATCATCCTATTTTTACATGTATTACATAAGTATCATGCTAAAAACTATGTACAAGTAACTATACCACACTTTATTTTGGCTAAAATGAAACATACAAACCCTAACTTTTTAGTTATGAATCCCCTTGCTCTAATAACTTGGTTAGGAGTCCATGGCACCCTAAGAAGGTGTATGGTAAGATTAGATTAGCCATGTGGTGATTACAAGAGGTTTGGTGATGGTAGAAATTAGTTTTTAACCTTGTAAACTTGATTTGGAACCTATTTTAGACAAGCTGTCCCGTTTTGTAAAAATCTGGAAAATCAGTAAACACCAAGGGAACTTTGGCAAAATTTTTAGAAAATACTTTCAAAAACGAATCCGTAGGCGAAAGAACGGATTAAAAAGAGTCTATAACGAAGGAGTTATGATTTTTGCAAGATTGTAGACGAAAAGTATTTTTCAGAAAATGTTTGCTGTTGGACGTTTTTCATTGGACAAAAAGAGACTTTAGACATAACCCGGAGGAGCCGAGCTTTCCAAAATATATTACTACATACCAAGACGAAACCGTGGACATAAAGAACAAGTAAAACGGACAAGTAACGACAAAGATATACTCGTTTGAATATCGGCTAAAACCCTTTTATAATTGACAGCTTTTATTAAATTTGGCGCAAAAACTACGAAGTACATTTTTGAGTTAGACATAATATCAAGTACCGAGCTTTATAACTAATGTAGTATTAGTTATTATGAGTAAGTTTTCATCATTTCAAGGATTACAACCCGAGTATTTCAACGCTAACATGGAAACTTACGTTATATATATATAAGTATATATATATTACAACAAGCTTATTATATTTTCTAATAGCAATATTTTTCCACATTCTTGGATTATATATTTTGACAACACAAGAGTTTTTACAAAGACTAGAGTGGTATAGAAACATGTGCATGGACATTCATAACATCATTTCATGATCTAAAGTAGATCGTTCATCATTCACATTAGGTTGCGGCTAGTGTGCGCGCCTTGTTTTTCAGCTCATTACATGTTCATGGTACCATCATATCAGGTGAGTCATAGCCCCTATTCTTTTAAATTGTTTTGTTAACGTTTTGGGGGAGAATACATGCTCGTTTTTACATAAATTACTACTTGACTCTTTGAACTCATTTGACCTTATAACTTGTTTTGAACTATTGAACTCGACTTGGATTTTTGAACTTAATGTACTGTACGTGCTATGACCTAAAGTCTCACCTTATTGGTGGAGCGTTCTTAACCCTGAAGTCTCACCTTATTGGTGGAGCGTGCTAAGTCTCCCTTGTTTGGAGCGTTCTTAACCCTAAAGTCTCGCCTTATTGGTGGAGCGTGCTAAGTCTCCCATGTTCGGAGCGTTCTTAATCGTATATAATAGTTGTATGATGTACTGTTCGTACATTCGCATTGTTCGACGCCTATTAGTAGTATGGATAGCGCTATTAGAGGTCGGCCAACCTCTCGTCCACCATGTTACGGGACGCATATTATTTAATTAGGGGCTTTGCTTGGCATACATTATTATATAGGTGGTGCTTATATTGTGACTTATTATGACCGCGGGTACTTGACTACTAAACATGCAACTATATTTTAGCAGTGGGTTGTAAACACACAGGTTACAAGTCTCTTATGGCGGGACTTGTAACTGAGTGGATTTACGATGCCTTTGCTGGGTGATCATTTTTCTATAGACTTTATTTGTTAAACAAACTCTATGAACTCACCAACCTCGTGTTGACACTTTAGCATGTATTTTCAGGTTTTAAACTATGGCACGCTACAGGAGGTTTTGGCAGGGCATGGCATGGTCATAGAAGACTCTGATTATTCATTTGGGGACCGTTTTAAACTATTTTAAGGGCCTACTTCCGCATTACTTTTAACGATGTAAATTTAACAATTTGATTTAACTATTTTATTTTAAATGATTCAAGTGCAAACCATTTTTGTACTAGTGTTGTGATATCAATTGAGTTACACCCCAGCTACATGTATGCTTCCGCTGGACCCGATTTTGGGGGTGTGACAGATTGGTATCAGAGCTTTGGCTATAGCGAACTAAGCGTTTTTAAAACCTAGACTATAGCTACTTTCAAGAAAACTTAACCCTATGACCGTCACGTGCCTGCCTGCCAAGCTGAAGCCTCATTTGTGGTTAGTTGCTGACATAGGTGATGAGATTTATGTCTCATTACCTGATATATTATATTCATTTATTATAGTTGATTACTATAATTGTCTTTCATATAAGCATGTTCACGTATCATATAGGTCACCGCATTATGTTTTTCCTTGCATAGTTTCATCATTTGACCTCGAGTTTGGTCACCTGCCTTAGTCTTTCAGAACGTCTTGGTATTTGTGAAGGACATAGTCTTAGTATAACTGAGCTGAGTATTTCAAAATTCATGGAACCTCGGTGGAATATAGACTGGTCATCTATATTCAACCCGGGATAGTGAGATATAGGCTGACCACCTATGTCTGACTCAGAGATGAATTTTGCAATACTGAGAATGGTTATAATAAAATTCTGTCTGGAATAAATTCTCAACTCATTTTCCAAATGTTTCATTCATGTGTGTGTGTGTATACCTTCGTTGTTAGAACTTTCATACTTTTCATCATCTTTTCTCCAATACCACTCTAGAAACCAACACAAACTGAACTTCGGGACGAAGTTCCTTTTAGAGGGGAAGAATGTCACAACTCGTAATTTCATGTCCTGTTTCAAACGTCGAAATTCCAATTTTTTTTATCTCGGGAAGTTACTATTCACTTTTACTATTCACAAAACACTATTCATGTCGGAAATTTTTATTTCATATTCTCATAAGTTAAACTATTTTAACGGTAATCCGAGAGTTTGACGCTCGTCGGATCATTTCTGCAAAAATCACGAAGCCGTGTCCGAGATTTACATTCAGGTTTAAACGTCCTTCCGGCACCCCGATATGTCCATAAAACAATATAAACAACAAAAATATGATTTTCTTTCATTTTACGACAATTCTAAAAGTTTTGAAATTTTACGTTTTTCAGTTCAGCGTTTTACGCGAATTACGCGTTTCTAACCCGCGTTTCCAGTTTTAACAGCGTTTAAGCAACCCGATGGAACTTACCATTCATTTTATATTTTATTATGGAGTATTTTGACAAGTTAAGTCATTCTTTCAAGTTTCATATTTTTACGATACCCGAATTTACGTTTTGCGATTTAAAACTTTACGGTTTGCGATTAACGGAACCAAAACCGACTCCGTGAACCATATAACACCAAGCTTACTACATACTCTTCTAATTTTCACACATGTGCAGCCCCCCCATCCCAATGTTACTTCAACTTGTCCCTTTATTTACCAAAATGCCATGGAATTTAGATATTTCATACTTAAACACATTTAACACTTTGATACTTATTTTTATAAATCAAAAATGAAGTTTTCTCTTGTTCTTCCTCCTAAGCCACGACCAAACCACCATAATTAGCTCAAGTGATCATTTTTCATAAGTTAAAACACAAAACTTGTTCCTTTTACATGCCTAATCAAGAATCAATCAAGAAAAACACAAGAAATCCAAGCATAATCATCATCTAATCATCTCATTTTATCAAGTAAGTTTTCAACTTTATTTTTTCATGGATCATCCTATTTTTACATGTATTACATAAGTATCATGCTAAAAACTATGTACAAGTAACTATACCACACTTTATTTTGGCTAAAATGAAACATACAAACCCTAACTTTTTAGTTATGAATCCCCTTGCTCTAATAACTTGGTTAGGAGTCCATGGCACCCTAAGAAGGTGTATGGTAAGATTAGATTAGCCATGTGGTGATTACAAGAGGTTTGGTGATGGTAGAAATTAGTTTTTAACCTTGTAAACTTGATTTGGAACCTATTTTAGACAAGCTGTCCCGTTTTGTAAAAATCTGGAAAATCAGTAAACACCAAGGGAACTTTGGCAAAATTTTTAGAAAATACTTTCAAAAACGAATCCGTAGGCGAAAGAACGGATTAAAAAGAGTCTATAACGAAGGAGTTATGATTTTTGCAAGATTGTAGACGAAAAGTATTTTTCAGAAAATGTTTGCTGTTGGACGTTTTTCATTGGACAAAAAGAGACTTTAGACATAACCCGGAGGAGCCGAGCTTTCCAAAATATATTACTACATACCAAGACGAAACCGTGGACATAAAGAACAAGTAAAACGGACAAGTAACGACAAAGATATACTCGTTTGAATATCGGCTAAAACCCTTTTATAATTGACAGCTTTTATTAAATTTGGCGCAAAAACTACGAAGTACATTTTTGAGTTAGACATAATATCAAGTACCGAGCTTTATAACTAATGTAGTATTAGTTATTATGAGTAAGTTTTCATCATTTCAAGGATTACAACCCGAGTATTTCAACGCTAACATGGAAACTTACGTTATATATATATAAGTATATATATATTACAACAAGCTTATTATATTTTCTAATAGCAATATTTTTCCACATTCTTGGATTATATATTTTGACAACACAAGAGTTTTTACAAAGACTAGAGTGGTATAGAAACATGTGCATGGACATTCATAACATCATTTCATGATCTAAAGTAGATCGTTCATCATTCACATTAGGTTGCGGCTAGTGTGCGCGCCTTGTTTTTCAGCTCATTACATGTTCATGGTACCATCATATCAGGTGAGTCATAGCCCCTATTCTTTTAAATTGTTTTGTTAACGTTTTGGGGGAGAATACATGCTCGTTTTTACATAAATTACTACTTGACTCTTTGAACTCATTTGACCTTATAACTTGTTTTGAACTATTGAACTCGACTTGGATTTTTGAACTTAATGTACTGTACGTGCTATGACCTAAAGTCTCACCTTATTGGTGGAGCGTTCTTAACCCTGAAGTCTCACCTTATTGGTGGAGCGTGCTAAGTCTCCCTTGTTTGGAGCGTTCTTAACCCTAAAGTCTCGCCTTATTGGTGGAGCGTGCTAAGTCTCCCATGTTCGGAGCGTTCTTAATCGTATATAATAGTTGTATGATGTACTGTTCGTACATTCGCATTGTTCGACGCCTATTAGTAGTATGGATAGCGCTATTAGAGGTCGGCCAACCTCTCGTCCACCATGTTACGGGACGCATATTATTTAATTAGGGGCTTTGCTTGGCATACATTATTATATAGGTGGTGCTTATATTGTGACTTATTATGACCGCGGGTACTTGACTACTAAACATGCAACTATATTTTAGCAGTGGGTTGTAAACACACAGGTTACAAGTCTCTTATGGCGGGACTTGTAACTGAGTGGATTTACGATGCCTTTGCTGGGTGATCATTTTTCTATAGACTTTATTTGTTAAACAAACTCTATGAACTCACCAACCTCGTGTTGACACTTTAGCATGTATTTTCAGGTTTTAAACTATGGCACGCTACAGGAGGTTTTGGCAGGGCATGGCATGGTCATAGAAGACTCTGATTATTCATTTGGGGACCGTTTTAAACTATTTTAAGGACCTACTTCCGCATTACTTTTAACGATGTAAATTTAACAATTTGATTTAACTATTTTATTTTAAATGATTCAAGTGCAAACCATTTTTGTACTAGTGTTGTGATATCAATTGAGTTACACCCCAGCTACATGTATGCTTCCGCTGGACCCGATTTTGGGGGTGTGACAGAGTTTGGCTACTCCAAACTCCACACCTAACTAAGCTAAAAATACATCTATATATAGGAGGTGAGGAGGGATGAGCTCACAGATTGCCATGTTGGCAATCCGTGTGAGGTTGTGTTTGTTTAAGCATAATCAGAGCCGCTTGATCATGATCCATCATTCTTCAATCATTACACACCCTTGGATTGCAAATTATGACGCGTTCCTCCCAATCATTGGCTGCCACGTAGCATAATTGTGCTTCTTTGTGACTCTGACACTATCTGACATCACCCTGAGCTTCAAGAATACCTCTGAATTGACCCAATTACCCTTAATTGTGGTTATTATTAGGATTGGGGGATTTAGGGTTCTTAGTTACTGTAGCGTGAATAGTATTTCTGGGTTTGGGTAAGTTTTGGGGGGCGGGTAAGTGTACGGGGTAATTTTTATATACTTGTTTGACTTGAGTTGGGTGGTGTTTGACCGGTTATATGTTGGATCTGGTAATAGATTTTAGGATTGGGCTTGGGTTAAGGTGGGTGTAAATTTATAGGGAGTGGGCTTTGTTTTGATATTATATAAGAAATGGACCAGGTTTGTAATATTTAACAAATAGGGACCAAAGGTGTTAAATCTGAAATCATGAGGACCACTTCTGCCGTTCTTGTAAAATAATTCCAAGGGCTAAATATGACAACTGATAAATCTTCAAGGATTGATTTGGCACTTTGAGCTCAAATATTGATCCGGACTTGAAAAATGCTTCCCGGCCTCGGCTTTTGATTCCTTTTCCACTCTCGTGCTCGTTTTGCCGGGTTTTTGCTTGTTTTTCGTCTTTTTGCGTAATATCCGTACCTGCATGTTCACAACATAAAAACACGTGTTTTCTTGGCATTTGTTAGCTCAAATAGTCATTTTGGGTCAATATTTGGTAATGAAAAGGTGTGTAAATTAATACACACTAAAACCAAGGCGATGACGAATTGTTTTTAAAACTGAATGGATGGCGGAGTGATATTTTTATCACTTTCGCAACCTTCAAATCCGAGCCTTCTAAAAATCTGAGCCTATAAGGCTATGACGAATGTTTTTAATTTTTATTTTGGTTTTCACTTTGTGGTTTACTTTGTGTTTGTGTGAATCATCACTTTGGGTGAATCTGCACTTTGTGTTTTTGTTGTGTGAATCTGCACTTTGGCAAAACTTGACTTGGGACTTAGACAAAAACTAGACTTGGACACAAAAAGGGACCAAAACTGCACTTTGCACTTTGAAAAAAAAAAAAAAAAAAAAAAAAAAAAGACAGCAAAAAAAAAAAAAAAAAAAAAAAAAATCAGAAAAGTACTCCTATCTTAGGGAGGGTTTGTACCTTCATGGGGTGGACCCCCGTGGGTATAACACAACCCTTTTTTTATTATTGTTTCGCTCGCTAGCCCCTAGCAAAAACGGAGGTTAAGTTTTGAGTTTTTTTTTTTTTTTTTTTTTTTTTTTTTTTTTTTTTTTTTTTAAATTTAATATTTATGTTTTGGTTTTTGTTTTCCCTATTGCTTATTTAATTACTAGCAAAAACTCTGTCTGATTGACGAAGTTTATTGGAGGGACTAGTGAGTGCGACATCTATTCATTTTAGATAATTCTATGACTCGCGTTCGTTATTACCTCGTGATTGATTGCATTGTACATTGGTAGGTCAAAGTTGTGACTTTGTCTTTGATACCTTCACTAGAAATATAGGCAACAAAAGTGGCTCAAATCACCAATGTTGTACCAGATTTGCCTCATATCTTTAGTCACATGAATGGCAAATCGGCAATGGTAAGAGCTTAACGGACCAAACTCATAACGTTACATGGAGGGCCAAGCCTTAATTCATTTTCATAACATATCACAACAGAATCCTTATGGCTACAGGTAAGTTTAGAAGGATAGGTGAAACGTTTAGAGGTCGAAATAAACACCAACTGCTAATGGATTTACATAGAAGATTATTAAATTTTTGGTTGCATAAGCATATTGACAATCTTTGTAAATAAAAGGTTTGGGTGAGTGCTTTAATAGATAGCTTGATGGACATTCGTGACAGGAAATGCAGAGAAGCTTTATGAAGTTAAACTATTAAAGTGATTTTAGAACAATCAATTCTTTGGCGTAGTCAAATGAAAAATGAACCAAGAATTTATAAACCCGATTTGCTTCCAAAGTATACCCGAAAATCCTTTTAGCTTTCCAAACGCCTTTGTTTCACTTGTAAATTTGTATGAGATGTAAGTAAAATGTGTGTTTTCCATGTCATAACGTGAAAGGAAAAACAATGATACGTGAACTAGTGTCGCGAAGAACAACAATGCTATCAAAAATGTTTATAGTACGTATTGAAAAGGGTTGAAGGAGCTTACTGCACCAAAGTGGTGGTGACGAGTTACGAAGGTGAGTGTGAGTGAGAGTGACGAGGATACGAACCCTAGCCTCCAAAGCTTAAACCTGTAACTAACTAAACCCGCGACTCTAAGAGCTCGAAAGCTAACTCTAGTGCTCTTGCTTGTTTTCTCTTTGCTCGACAAAAACAAAGACGAATATGTGTGTTTGTGTGTTTTGCTTCGTGGTGATACACTACACCAAAATCTTTGTTTTGGCACAAGCTAAAATTTTGGGTCGACATTGTCGACCCATATTTTGACCATGGCCCACAAAACTTTCAACATAAAAGTCAGTCAAACATCCATTAAATTTGGCACGACAATGTCGTTCCAAATTTCATAATTTTTTTTTTTTTTTTAATTTAAAAACTTTTAAAATTAGTTTTTATTTAAAAAGAATATATGGAAAGAAATTTGGCACGACAATGTCGTTCCAAAATTTACCCCCAAAAATTTTCACCAAAATTAAAAGAACCCGCCAAAAAAAAAGATTGAAACTTTTTTAATATGAAAAATGGCACGACAATGTCGTGCCATATATTTATTTTTAATATGAAAAACGAATGGGTCGACAATGTCGACCCAAAATTCGGTTTTTTTTTTTTTTTTTTTTTTTTTTTAATTTAAAAACTTCTTAATTCAGTTTTTATTTTAAAAGAAATATTAAAACTTTTCTACTATATAATTAAAATTAAAAACTTTATATTTACAATTAAATACTTTTATAAAATTAAAAAAATATATTTAATTTAAGTACTTTTATTTAAAAAAATATACATTCAAAGCCATGTGATTAGTCATCTCGGGTTAATCGTGTATGGCTATGCATAACATATTAAACGGATGAGTCGAGTTGTTATGATATGCATAACATGTTTAACGGATGAGTCGAGTTGTTATGGATATGCATAACATGTTTAACGGATGAGTCGAGTTGTTATGGATATCCATAACATGTTAAACGGATGAGTCGAGTTGTTATGGCTATGCATAACCTATTAAACGGATGAGTCGAGTTGTTATGATATGCCTAACATGTTTAACGGATGAGTCGAGTTGTTATGGATATCCATAACATGTTAAACGGATGAGTCGAGTTGTTATAGATATACGTAACATGCTAAACGGACGAGTCGAGTTGTTATGGCTATGCATAACATATTAAACGGATGAGTCGAGTTGTTATGATATGCATAACATGTTTAACGGATGAGTCGAGTTGTTATGGATATGCATAACATGTTTAACGGATGAGTCAAGTTGTTATGGATATCCATAACATGTTAAACGGATGAGTCGAGTTGTTATAGATATACGTAACATGCTAAACGGATGAGTCGAGTTGTTTTGGCTATGCATAACATTTTAAACGGATGAGTCGAGTTGTTATGATATGCCTAACATGTTTAACGGATGAGTCGAGTTGTTATGATATGCATAACATGTTTAACGGATGAGTCGAGTTGTTATGGATATGCATAACATGTTTAACGGATGAGTCGAGTTGTTATAGATATCCATAACATGTTAAACGGATGAGTCGAGTTGTTATAGATATACGTAACATGCTAAACGGATGAGTCGAGTTGTTATAGATATACGTAACATGCTAAACGGATGAGTCGAGTTGTTATGGCTATGCATAACATATTAAACGGATGAGTCGAGTTGTTATGATATGCATAGCATGTTTTACGGATGAGTCGAGTTGTTATGGATATGCATAACATGTTTAACAGATGAGTCGAGTTGTTATGGATGTACATAACATGTTTAACGGATGAGTCGAGTTGTTATAGATATACGTAACATGCTAAACGGATGAGTCGAGTTGTTATGGCTATGCATAACATATTAAACGGATGAGTCGAGTTGTTATGATATGCATAACATGTTTAACGGATGAGTTGAGTTGTTATAGATATGCATAACATGTTTAACGGATGAGTCGAGTTGTTATGGATATCCATAACATGTTAAACGGATGAGTCGAGTTGTTATAAATATACGTAACAAGCTAAACGGATGAGTCGAGTTATTATGGCTATGCATAACATATTAAACGGATGAGTCGAGTTGTTATGATATGCATAACATGTTTAACGGATGAGTCGAGTTGTTATGGATATGCATAACATGTTTAACGGATGAGTCGAGTTGTTATGGATATCCATAACATGTTAAACGGATGAGTCGAGTTGTTATAGATATACGTAACATGCTAAACGGATGAGTCGAGTTGTTATGGCTATGCATAACATATTAAACGGATGAGTCGAGTTGTTATGATATGCCTAACATGTTTAACGGATGAGTCGAGTTGTTATGATATGCCTAACATGTTTAACGGATGAGTCGAGTTGTTATGGATATGCATAACATGTTTAACGGATGAGTCGAGTTGTTATGGATATACATAACATGTTTAACGGATGAGTCGAGTTGTTATAGATATACGTAACATGCTAAACGGATGAGTCGAGTTGTTATGGCTATGCATAACATATTAAACGGATGAGTCGAGTTGTTATGATATGCATAACATGTTTAACGGATGAGTCGAGTTGTTATGGATATGCATAACATGTTAAACGGATGAGTCGAGTTGTTATGGATATCCATAACATGTTAAACGGATGAGTCGAGTTGTTATAGATATACGTAACATGCTAAACGGATGAGTCGAGTTGTTATGGCTATGCATAACATATTAAACGGATGAGTCGAGTTGTTATGATATGCATAACATGTTTAACGGATGAGTCGAGTTGTTATGGATATGCATAACATGTTTAACGGGTGAGTCGAGTTGTTATGGATATCCATAACATGTTAAACGGATGAGTCGAGTTGTTATAGATATACGTAACATGCTAAACGGATGAGTCGAGTTGTTTTGGCTATGCATAACATATTAAACGGATGAGTCGAGTTGTTATGATATGCCTAACATGTTTAACGGATGAGTCGAGTTGTTATGATATGCATAACATGTTTAACGGATGAGTCGAGTTGTTATGGATATGCATAACATGTTTAACGGATGAGTCGAGTTGTTATAGATATCCATAACATGTTAAACGGATGAGTCGAGTTGTTATAGATATACGTAACATGCTAAACGGATGAGTCGAGTTGTTATAGATATACGTAACATGCTAAACGGATGAGTCGAGTTGTTATGGCTATGCATAACATATTAAACGGATGAGTCGAGTTGTTATGATATGCATAGCATGTTTTACGGATGAGTCGAGTTGTTATGGATATGCATAACATGTTTAACAGATGAGTCGAGTTGTTATGGATATACATAACATGTTTAACGGATGAGTCGAGTTGTTATAGATATACGTAACATGCTAAACGGATGAGTCGAGTTGTTATGGCTATGCATAACATATTAAACGGATGAGTCGAGTTGTTATGATATGCATAACATGTTTAACGGATGAGTTGAGTTGTTATAGATATGCATAACATGTTTAACGGATGAGTCGAGTTGTTATGGATATCCATAACATGTTAAACGGATGAGTCGAGTTGTTATAAATATACGTAACAAGCTAAACGGATGAGTCGAGTTATTATGGCTATGCATAACATATTAAACGGATGAGTCGAGTTGTTATGATATGCATAACATGTTTAACGGATGAGTCGAGTTGTTATGGATATGCATAACATGTTTAACGGATGAGTCGAGTTGTTATGGATATCCATAACATGTTAAACGGATGAGTCGAGTTGTTATAGATATACGTAACATGCTAAACGGATGAGTCGAGTTGTTATGGCTATGCATAACATATTAAACGGATGAGTCGAGTTGTTATGATATGCCTAACATGTTTAACGGATGAGTCGAGTTGTTATGATATGCATAACATGTTTAACGGATGAGTCGAGTTGTTATGGATATGCATAACATGTTTAACGGATGAGTCGAGTTGTTATGGATATACATAACATGTTTAACGGATGAGTCGAGTTGTTATAGATATACGTAACATGCTAAACGGATGAGTCGAGTTGTTATGGCTATGCATAACATATTAAACGGATGAGTCGAGTTGTTATGATATGCATAACATGTTTAACGGATGAGTCGAGTTGTTATGGATATGCATAACATGTTAAACGGATGAGTCGAGTTGTTATGGATATCCATAACATGTTAAACGGATGAGTCGAGTTGTTATAGATATACGTAACATGCTAAACGGATGAGTCGAGTTGTTATGACTATGCATAACATATTAAACGGATGAGTCGAGTTGTTATGATATGCATAACATGTTTAACGGATGAGTCGAGTTGTTATGGATATGCATAACATGTTTAACGGGTGAGTCGAGTTGTTATGGATATCCATAACATGTTAAACGGATGAGTCGAGTTGTTATAGATATACGTAACATGCTAAACGGATGAGTCGAGTTGTTTTGGCTATGCATAACATATTAAACGGATGAGTCGAGTTGTTATGATATGCCTAACATGTTTAACGGATGAGTCGAGTTGTTATGATATGCATAACATGTTTAACGGATGAGTCGAGTTGTTATGGATATGCATAACATGTTTAACGGATGAGTCGAGTTGTTATAGATATCCATAACATGTTAAACGGATGAGTCGAGTTGTTATAGATATACGTAACATGCTAAACGGATGAGTCGAGTTGTTATAGATATACGTAACATGCTAAACGGATGAGTCGAGTTGTTATGGCTATGCATAACATATTAAACGGATGAGTCGAGTTGTTATGATATGCATAGCATGTTTTACGGATGAGTCGAGTTGTTATGGATATGCATAACATGTTTAACAGATGAGTCGAGTTGTTATGGATATACATAACATGTTTAACGGATGAGTCGAGTTGTTATAGATATACGTAACATGCTAAACGGATGAGTCGAGTTGTTATGGCTATGCATAACATATTAAACGGATGAGTCGAGTTGTTATGATATGCATAACATGTTTAACGGATGAGTTGAGTTGTTATAGATATGCATAACATGTTTAACGGATGAGTCGAGTTGTTATGGATATCCATAACATGTTAAACGGATGAGTCGAGTTGTTATAAATATACGTAACAAGCTAAACAGATGAGTCGAGTTATTATGGCTATGCATAACATATTAAACGGATGAGTCGAGTTGTTATGATATGCATAACATGTTTAACGGATGAGTCGAGTTGTTATGGATATGCATAACATGTTTAACGGATGAGTCGAGTTGTTATGGATATCCATAACATGTTAAACGGATGAGTCGAGTTGTTATAGATATACGTAACATGCTAAACGGATGAGTCGAGTTGTTATTGCTATGCATAACATATTAAACGGATGAGTCGAGTTGTTATGATATGCCTAACATGTTTAACGGATGAGTCGAGTTGTTATGATATGCATAACATGTTTAACGGATGAGTCGAGTTGTTATGGATATGCATAACATGTTTAACGGATGAGTCGAGTTGTTATAGATATACGTAACATGCTAAACGGATGAGTCGAGTTGTTTTGGCTATGCATAACATATTAAACGGATGAGTCGAGTTGTTATGGCTATGCATAACATATTAAACGGATGAGTCGAGTTGTTATGATATGCATAACATGTTTAACGGATGAGTCGAGTTGTTATGGATATGCATAACATGTTAAACGGATGAGTCGAGTTGTTATGGATATCCATAACATGTTAAACGGATGAGTCGAGTTGTTATAGATATACGTAACATGCTAAACGGATGAGTCGAGTTGTTATGGCTATGCATAACATATTAAACGGATGAGTCGAGTTGTTATGATATGCATAACATGTTTAACGGATGAGTCGAGTTGTTATGGATATGCATAACATGTTTAACGGGTGAGTCGAGTTGTTATGGATATACATAACATGTTTAACGGATGAGTCGAGTTGTTATAGATATACGTAACATGCTAAACGGATGAGTCGAGTTGTTATGGCTATGCATAACATATTAAACGGATGAGTCGAGTTGTTATGATATGCATAACATGTTTAACGGATGAGTCGAGTTGTTATGGATATGCATAACATGTTAAACGGATGAGTCGAGTTGTTATGGATATACATAACATGTTTAACGGATGAGTCGAGTTGTTATAGATATACGTAACATACTAAACGGATGAGTCGTGTTGTTATGGCTATGCATAACATATTAAACGGATGAGTCGAGTTGTTATGATATGCATAACATGTTTAACGGATGAGTCGAGTTGTTATGGATATGCATAACATGTTTAACGGGTGAGTCGAGTTGTTATGGATATCCATAACATGTTAAACGGATGAGTCGAGTTGTTATAGATATACGTAACATGCTAAACGGATGAGTCGAGTTGTTTTGGCTATGCATAACATATTAAACGGATGAGTCGAGTTGTTATGATATGCCTAACATGTTTAACGGATGAGTCGAGTTGTTATGATATGCATAACATGTTTAACGGATGAGTCGAGTTGTTATGGATATGCATAACATGTTTAACGGATGAGTCGAGTTGTTATAGATATCCATAACATGTTAAACGGATGAGTCGAGTTGTTATAGATATACGTAACATGCTAAACGGATGAGTCGAGTTGTTATAGATATACGTAACATGCTAAACGGATGAGTCGAGTTGTTATGGCTATGCATAACATATTAAACGGATGAGTCGAGTTGTTATGATATGCATAGCATGTTTTACGGATGAGTCGAGTTGTTATGGATATGCATAACATGTTTAACAGATGAGTCGAGTTGTTATGGATATACATAACATGTTTAACGGATGAGTCGAGTTGTTATAGATATACGTAACATGCTAAACGGATGAGTCGAGTTGTTATGGCTATGCATAACATATTAAACGGATGAGTCGAGTTGTTATGATATGCATAACATGTTTAACGGATGAGTTGAGTTGTTATAGATATGCATAACATGTTTAACGGATGAGTCGAGTTGTTATGGATATCCATAACATGTTAAACGGATGAGTCGAGTTGTTATAAATATACGTAACAAGCTAAACGGATGAGTCGAGTTATTATGGCTATGCATAACATATTAAACGGATGAGTCGAGTTGTTATGATATGCATAACATGTTTAACGGATGAGTCGAGTTGTTATGGATATGCATAACATGTTTAACGGATGAGTCGAGTTGTTATGGATATCCATAACATGTTAAACGGATGAGTCGAGTTGTTATAGATATACGTAACATGCTAAACGGATGAGTCGAGTTGTTATGGCTATGCATAACATATTAAACGGATGAGTCGAGTTGTTATGATATGCCTAACATGTTTAACGGATGAGTCGAGTTGTTATGATATGCCTAACATGTTTAACGGATGAGTCGAGTTGTTATGGATATGCATAACATGTTTAACGGATGAGTCGAGTTGTTATGGATATACATAACATGTTTAACGGATGAGTCGAGTTGTTATAGATATACGTAACATGCTAAACGGATGAGTCGAGTTGTTATGGCTATGCATAACATATTAAACGGATGAGTCGAGTTGTTATGATATGCATAACATGTTTAACGGATGAGTCGAGTTGTTATGGATATGCATAACATGTTAAACGGATGAGTCGAGTTGTTATGGATATCCATAACATGTTAAACGGATGAGTCGAGTTGTTATAGATATACGTAACATGCTAAACGGATGAGTCGAGTTGTTATGGCTATGCATAACATATTAAACGGATGAGTCGAGTTGTTATGATATGCATAACATGTTTAACGGATGAGTCGAGTTGTTATGGATATGCATAACATGTTTAACGGGTGAGTCGAGTTGTTATGGATATCCATAACATGTTAAACGGATGAGTCGAGTTGTTATAGATATACGTAACATGCTAAACGGATGAGTCGAGTTGTTTTGGCTATGCATAACATATTAAACGGATGAGTCGAGTTGTTATGATATGCCTAACATGTTTAACGGATGAGTCGAGTTGTTATGATATGCATAACATGTTTAACGGATGAGTCGAGTTGTTATGGATATGCATAACATGTTTAACGGATGAGTCGAGTTGTTATAGATATCCATAACATGTTAAACGGATGAGTCGAGTTGTTATAGATATACGTAACATGCTAAACGGATGAGTCGAGTTGTTATAGATATACGTAACATGCTAAACGGATGAGTCGAGTTGTTATGGCTATGCATAACATATTAAACGGATGAGTCGAGTTGTTATGATATGCATAGCATGTTTTACGGATGAGTCGAGTTGTTATGGATATGCATAACATGTTTAACAGATGAGTCGAGTTGTTATGGATATACATAACATGTTTAACGGATGAGTCGAGTTGTTATAGATATACGTAACATGCTAAACGGATGAGTCGAGTTGTTATGGCTATGCATAACATATTAAACGGATGAGTCGAGTTGTTATGATATGCATAACATGTTTAACGGATGAGTTGAGTTGTTATAGATATGCATAACATGTTTAACGGATGAGTCGAGTTGTTATGGATATCCATAACATGTTAAACGGATGAGTCGAGTTGTTATAAATATACGTAACAAGCTAAACGGATGAGTCGAGTTATTATGGCTATGCATAACATATTAAACGGATGAGTCGAGTTGTTATGATATGCATAACATGTTTAACGGATGAGTCGAGTTGTTATGGATATGCATAACATGTTTAACGGATGAGTCGAGTTGTTATGGATATCCATAACATGTTAAACGGATGAGTCGAGTTGTTATAGATATACGTAACATGCTAAACGGATGAGTCGAGTTGTTATGGCTATGCATAACATATTAAACGGATGAGTCGAGTTGTTATGATATGCCTAACATGTTTAACGGATGAGTCGAGTTGTTATGATATGCATAACATGTTTAACGGATGAGTCGAGTTGTTATGGATATGCATAACATGTTTAACGGATGAGTCGAGTTGTTATGGATATACATAACATGTTTAACGGATGAGTCGAGTTGTTATAGATATACGTAACATGCTAAACGGATGAGTCGAGTTGTTATGGCTATGCATAACATATTAAACGGATGAGTCGAGTTGTTATGATATGCATAACATGTTTAACGGATGAGTCGAGTTGTTATGGATATGCATAACATGTTAAACGGATGAGTCGAGTTGTTATGGATATCCATAACATGTTAAACGGATGAGTCGAGTTGTTATAGATATACGTAACATGCTAAACGGATGAGTCGAGTTGTTATGACTATGCATAACATATTAAACGGATGAGTCGAGTTGTTATGATATGCATAACATGTTTAACGGATGAGTCGAGTTGTTATGGATATGCATAACATGTTTAACGGGTGAGTCGAGTTGTTATGGATATCCATAACATGTTAAACGGATGAGTCGAGTTGTTATAGATATACGTAACATGCTAAACGGATGAGTCGAGTTGTTTTGGCTATGCATAACATATTAAACGGATGAGTCGAGTTGTTATGATATGCCTAACATGTTTAACGGATGAGTCGAGTTGTTATGATATGCATAACATGTTTAACGGATGAGTCGAGTTGTTATGGATATGCATAACATGTTTAACGGATGAGTCGAGTTGTTATAGATATCCATAACATGTTAAACGGATGAGTCGAGTTGTTATAGATATACGTAACATGCTAAACGGATGAGTCGAGTTGTTATAGATATACGTAACATGCTAAACGGATGAGTCGAGTTGTTATGGCTATGCATAACATATTAAACGGATGAGTCGAGTTGTTATGATATGCATAGCATGTTTTACGGATGAGTCGAGTTGTTATGGATATGCATAACATGTTTAACAGATGAGTCGAGTTGTTATGGATATACATAACATGTTTAACGGATGAGTCGAGTTGTTATAGATATACGTAACATGCTAAACGGATGAGTCGAGTTGTTATGGCTATGCATAACATATTAAACGGATGAGTCGAGTTGTTATGATATGCATAACATGTTTAACGGATGAGTTGAGTTGTTATAGATATGCATAACATGTTTAACGGATGAGTCGAGTTGTTATGGATATCCATAACATGTTAAACGGATGAGTCGAGTTGTTATAAATATACGTAACAAGCTAAACAGATGAGTCGAGTTATTATGGCTATGCATAACATATTAAACGGATGAGTCGAGTTGTTATGATATGCATAACATGTTTAACGGATGAGTCGAGTTGTTATGGATATGCATAACATGTTTAACGGATGAGTCGAGTTGTTATGGATATCCATAACATGTTAAACGGATGAGTCGAGTTGTTATAGATATACGTAACATGCTAAACGGATGAGTCGAGTTGTTATTGCTATGCATAACATATTAAACGGATGAGTCGAGTTGTTATGATATGCCTAACATGTTTAACGGATGAGTCGAGTTGTTATGATATGCATAACATGTTTAACGGATGAGTCGAGTTGTTATGGATATGCATAACATGTTTAACGGATGAGTCGAGTTGTTATGGATATACATAACATGTTTAACGGATGAGTCGAGTTGTTATAGATATACGTAACATGCTAAACGGATGAGTCGAGTTGTTATGGCTATGCATAACATATTAAACGGATGAGTCGAGTTGTTATGATATGCATAACATGTTTAACGGATGAGTCGAGTTGTTATGGATATGCATAACATGTTAAACGGATGAGTCGAGTTGTTATGGATATCCATAACATGTTAAACGGATGAGTCGAGTTGTTATAGATATACGTAACATGCTAAACGGATGAGTCGAGTTGTTATGGCTATGCATAACATATTAAACGGATGAGTCGAGTTGTTATGATATGCATAACATGTTTAACGGATGAGTCGAGTTGTTATGGATATGCATAACATGTTTAACGGGTGAGTCGAGTTGTTATGGATATACATAACATGTTTAACGGATGAGTCGAGTTGTTATAGATATACGTAACATGCTAAACGGATGAGTCGAGTTGTTATGGCTATGCATAACATATTAAACGGATGAGTCGAGTTGTTATGATATGCATAACATGTTTAACGGATGAGTCGAGTTGTTATGGATATGCATAACATGTTAAATGGATGAGTCGAGTTGTTATGGATATCCATAACATGTTAAACGGATGAGTCGAGTTGTTATCGATATACGTAACATGCTAAACGGATAAGTCGAGTTGTTATGGCTATGCATAACATATTAAACGGATGAGTCGAGTTGTTATGATATGCATAACATGTTTAACGGATGAGTCGAGTTGTTATGGATATGCATAACATGTTTAACGGATGAGTCGAGTTGTTATGGATATACATAACATGTTTAACGGATGAGTCGAGTTGTTATAGATATACGTAACATACTAAACGGATGAGTCGTGTTGTTATGGCTATGCATAACATATTAAACGGATGAGTCGAGTTGTTATGATATGCATAACATGTTTAACGGATGAGTCGAGTTGTTATGGATATGCATAACATGTTTAACAGATGAGTCGAGTTGTTATGGATATCCATAACATGTTAAACGGATGAGTCGAGTTGTTATAAATATACGTAACATGCTAAACGGATGAGTCGAGTTGTTATGGCTATGCATAACATATTAAACGGATGAGTAGAGTTGTTATGATATGCATAACATGTTTAACGGATGAGTCGAGTTGTTATGGATATGCATAACATGTTTAACGGATGAGTCGAGTTGTTATGGATATACATAACATGTTTAACGGATGAGTCGAGTTGTTATAGATATACGTAACATACTAAACGGATGAGTCGAGTTGTTATGGCTATGCATAACATATTAAACGGATGAGTCGAGTTGTTATGATATGCATAACATGTTTAATGGATGAGTCGAGTTGTTATGGATATGCATAACATGTTTAACAGATGAGTCGAGTTGTTATGGATATCCATAACATGTTAAACGGATGAGTCGAGTTGTTATAAATATACGTAACATGCTAAACGGATGAGTCGAGTTGTTATGGCTATGCATAACATATTAAACGGATGAGTCGAGTTGTTATGATATGCATAACATGTTTAACGGATGATTCGAGTTGTTATGGATATGCATAACATGTTTAACGGATGAGTCGAGTTGTTACGGATATCCATAACACGTTAAACGGATGAGTCGAGTTGTTATGGATATCAATAACATGTTAAACGGATGAGTCGAGTTGTCTCTCATCCACGGTTGAATTTTTCTGGTCGGGTTTCTTTGTGATTCAAATTAGGCAAGATTGTCTTGTTTTTTGACGCGATTTATTTTTTATTTATTTAGTATTAATTAAATAATTTAAAACAAGATTACAAAATCTATTTAAATAATTCTAATTTATTTAAAAAAAAATTAATTAATTTAAATCATTGTTTATTTATTTAGTATTAATCTAATAATTTAAATCATCCATAATTTATTTAGTATTAATTAAATAATTAAAATCATCCATAATTTATTTAGTATTAACTAAATAATTAAAATCACCCAAAGGAACGACAATGTCGTCCCATAATTTTAGCCAAAAAAAAACCCAAAGGAACGACATTGTCGTCCCATTCGTCCAAAAATATTTCATGAAAATCAAATGAACCCGCCATTATTTTACGAACCCGCCATTATTTAACAAAAGATAAAATGAAAAAAAAAAAAAAACCCAAAGTAACGACAATGTCGTCCCATTCGTCCCTTTATTTTAGTCAAAATATAAATTAAAAAAAAAAAAAAAAAAAAAAACCCAAAGGAACGACAATGTCGTCCCATTCGTCCCTTTATTTTAGTCAAAATATAAATGAAAAAAAAAACCCAAAGGGACGACAATGTCGTCCCATTCGTCCCTTTATTTTAGTCAAAATATAAAACCCAAAGGAACGACTATGTCGTCCCATTCTGTTCAAAATTGTCGTCCCATTCGGTTCAATAATTGAGTATACCTACACCAATATCTGCATATGCTGCTGTGTTTGCTGTGTTCATACGAAAAAAAAAAAAAAAAAAAAAAAAAAAAAACCACATATCTTGTAGATCCAATTCGACACCGGCCACCATTTTTATTTAATCACCACAACCAAAATAATCACCACCACTATCACCACTTTCAACCCGAGTTTCTTCAATAATTTTTGTTTGTTTTTCAAGGTATATTTTTTCTTTTAATTTTTGTGTGTTAATTTGATTATTATTTTGTTTAATTTTTGGTTTGTTAATTAGTTTTGTTTAATTATGGTTTGTGTTGATTAGATGGCAGCAACCCCACCACTGTGAACCACCTCGGTCCGGCAGCATCTCCACATCGACACCACCATCGACACCACCTTTCAACACCACCATCGACACCACCATTAATCAAGGTTGGTTTGTTTGATTGTTTGTGTTAGTTTACACGTGTTTTTTTTTATTGTGTTAATGTGTTTTGGGACGACAATGTCGTTGTTAAAAGTTGTTATTAATTAATTTGGACAGCCGGGACAAATTAGGATTAAGTTTTTATGTATATACATGTTTATTGTGAAATTGTATGATATAACATACTCGGGACAGCCGGGACAAATTAGGAATAAGTTTTTATGTATATAAGTTGTTTTATGTATATCCTTGGAACATGCTTGAACCGAGTTTTGATGGCTGACGTGACATGGGTTGGTATGGTTTTAGGGGTTGATTTTCTTGAAATACCATATTTGAAATTAAAGAAACTTTTGCTAGACATTGTAGTAAAGTTTACAAGTATTGATGTGCCAAAATGAAGTCGGTATTAATTTAGGTTGTTTTGTTTTATGTGTATGTTTTTGGTTAGCCGGGACAGTTGGGACAACCGGGAGAACCGGGACAACACCTCTTTTCCTCTTTTCTTCTCTTCCTCTATTTTAGCCGCGAACTAGGTATATAATTTAATTACTTTTATGATATTGTAATTTGGTTAGTATGATTGTTAAACTTATGTGAATTATTATTTGGCTTATGAAAATGTATGTTTGTGTAGGACCACTGCAAAAGCACCACCTCTCTATCTTTCTTCCTCTCTTCTTCTCTTTCAGCCGTGAACCAACCGTGACATCTAGTATGTTTTCTTTATTTCCATATTTTGTTTTTGTTTATTTGTATATAATTTAATTAGTAATGTATTTGTTATTGGAATGATATTGTATTGTTAAACTTATGTGACTTTTTTTAGGATTGTAATGATTGATTTCGGTCCACGAAATTGTGTGTTCTTGTACTTATAATTTTACAGATGGCGTGTGTAGGTCCCCAATCACACGGCGGGGATGCCGGTGGTGATCCACCACCACCACACCGGCCCTATTTTACTACGCAGGGCTACTGTTTTGGTAAGAAATTGTGATTTTTATTTGAAGTTTTTTATTGATAAAACTAAATTTTTTACTTGTATTTTCACGACTCAATAACTTATATTTGTAGGTTCGGTACCGACTGTGACCTCAAATCGGGTCATAAGGAAGGCGTTCAGAGCGAACGGTAATAAGCCTTTGCCCATCAGCTTTGACATTGATGATCTAGGTACCTTTTCAGCTGTGGGCACGTGGGCACCGCAGTTCCGTAGTCTTTTGGGGGAACTAGTTAGTCCACTTCCCTTTGACTGCTACCATTGGGAGAAGATTCCGGAGCCTTTTATGGCTCACATATTTCCCGCACTCGAGGTATTAATTGTTTATTTTATTTGTATTCTTATCGTTATCGACCGTTTATATATGCGTGCTATATTTAAATTGTTTGTTTATTTAAATGCGTATATTTATTTGCAGACTTATTTCGAGCTCGTGTCTTGGTTAAACAGGCAGGACAAGGTGAAGGTTGGGCAGTGTGTGTACACGGTTGGGGAACGGGTAAATACTGGGATTGGGCTTCAGCTGCGGTTACTATGGCGCAAACATAGAAACCGGATAAAAAAAGCATACTTTGACACACGACCGGAACCCGAGACGGCAAAGCAAAATCCGCCGCCGTCGACAGTGTGGGGTAGCAGAAGCCAAGCGGAGTGGGAGTCGTTGGTCGATTGGTTTTCTGATCCGAAACAAATGGAGAGATCTGCAAGAAATGCAGAAAACCGGGCAAAGAACACGGCTAAAACCCACCAAGGGAGGAAGTCTTTCGTACAAGGACGAACCGAGCGCGTAAGACTCATTATAATTTTTTGATTTTCAAATGTCTATATAATGTTTATATATAACTCGTTATTAATTTATTTTATGTTGTATGTATAGCGGGCTGCGAATATTCGCGGGGAGAATGAAGAACTCGTGGAGACGTGGAGACGTGGAGACGTGGCCATACAACAAAACAGGGCGTCTTTACAAGTGAAGAAAACGAGACGGCTTATGCAAGTAATTTATCTCCTAACATGCGTAATTAATATCAAATTACTTGTTTTTTTTTAACTTACCTCTTTTTAACATACTTTTTTTTTTCTTTTCTTTTTTTGACTTACACAGTTGGCGATGAAGGATTTATGGGATAAAGTTAAAGCCGGTACGACCCCGTTGATGACTGAGAAGCAAGTACTGGATAAGACAGCCCATAGTGACAACCGGCAAAATTTTAAGGGCGTTGGCAGGCTAATGCCGGGCGGCGGCAAAGCTTCATCGAGGTACCCAAATTATCCGCTTGCACAAAACTTTGCTATTCAAGAGGAAATTTCGGCGGTGTTAAGGCAAAAGCAACAGGAAAATGAGTTGTTGAGGAGGCAAAATGAAATACTCCTACTTTAGCAGCAACAGATGCAGGCTCGACAAACCAACTTCGAATCTATGTTTGGGCAGTTTGTCAGCCACTACAACAACAACAACAACAACCCAAGTAATCCGTTTCCTGTTGACTTTTCTAGATTTCCCCCAAATCCCCCATTTCCCCCATTTCCGAACCCTAATTCCTTCGACAATTGTTATCATCCCGTCTTTCCCAACTCTACTACATGCCCGGGTACTAGTTCTAACCCGGATCATAGTCATAATTATTCCGACCCAACACCCGACCTTAACCAATATATACGACAAACTAATCCTCATATGAGCCACATTCCCGAGAATTTTAATGCTAGTGGTGGTGAGGAGGGGGAGGAGGAGGAGGGGGAGGAGGAGGAGGAGGAGTAGGCGTAATTTAATTTGTATCGTATTTGTTATTAGTTATGTAATATTAGAATCTATTGCCGAATTTTGGTTTGTTTTTGTATTAATATAAGTTCGTATTTGTTAGTTTAATTTGTATCGTATTTGTCGAATTTAAGTCATAGATGATTAATTTGGTATTGTATCATATTGCCGAATTGGTATTGCGGATATTGGTTGATTTACAGGTTGTGTAATGGTAGGTTTTTTCCGGAAAATATTCCGGAAAAAACCTGGAAATGCAGGCTGCTGCTGCATTTTTTTTTGCATACTAAACAAAATGGGACGACAATGTCGTCCCAAAAATGAAAACAAAAATCGTGTCACGTGAAAAAATGTTTAAATATTTTAAATGTTTGGGTCGACAATGTCGTCCCATTCGTCATTTTCGAAAAAAATTTGCATATTTAAATAAATGATTTATGAAAGATAAATACATTTTTGGGTCGGCAATGTCGTCCCATTCGTCATTTTCGAAAAAATTTTGCATATTTAAATAAATGATTTATGAAAGATAAATACATTTTTGGGTCGACAATGTCGTCCCATTCGTCATTTTCGAAAAAAATTTGCATATTTAAATAAATGATTATGAAAGATAAATACATTTTTGGGTCGACAATGTCGTCCCATTCATCATTTTCGAAAAAATTTTGCATATTTAAATAAATGATTATGAAAGATAAATACATTTTTGGGTCGACAATGTCGTCCCATTTTGTAATTTATATGTTTGACTGATTTGTGGGTCTCTTTTGAATATCCTCCCATTCATTTGCAACATTGTCGACCCAAACGTTTTTGAGACAAGAGAAATGGTACAACCAAAAAGGGTCGACATTGTCGACCCAAATATTTTGTCTCGACCCCACTTCATTATTTGGGTCGACATTGTCGACCCAAAGCGTTCCTATTTTTGTAGTGATAGTAAGAAGTGTTTAAGGCCTCCGCTATATAGAGAAAAGAAATAGCACAAGTTTTGTAGAAGTTGACTTTAGCCTTGGTACATGACTGTCGAATGTTGCATGAAGAAGCCAAAGGACATTTGGGAGTTTTACAAGAGTTGACTTTAGTTGGTTTATAGTTTTACTCGTTGGGTTTAGAAGGCTTGGAGGGGACAAGGGTACAATTTGGATGGGATTATTACATTGTGTTTAGATTTACGTTTTATGTTTTCAAGGTTTTACTTAGGGTGTTTGCGTTTTGTGTTGCTCTCGTCTCCCAGCTCGCACACACGAAAGCAATAAAACATAATGAGTTGGTTCTGGGTTTAGCTTAGATAAGTTAGGCCCAAGCTTAGTGCTAAGGTGGGTTAGTTTATTTTGTTTCAAAATTGGGTCGAACCCAAGGTATATAAATGTATGTGTTAAATTAGCCCAATTACAAAAGATTGATATAAAGCGAGAGTAGTTCGTTAGAGAATTACGGGCCCATGTAAGTCCATAAGCTTTGTCGGGTTTGGTTGTCCCGATATTTATGTTTAGTCGTAGATGCGCAAGTGAGCCATTCGAGGTGAGGTGTGAATCACGTTCCACATTAGTTGACAAATAAAAATTGTAGACACATTGTATAAAAAAAATAACTCGTGAAAGGGTTAATTAAACTTTCAATTCAATTTACTTCGAGTTTAACATTAATAATGACCGGAAAAATTACAGGGTATTACAGTTTGGTTGTTTCCAGGAAAGCAAACCTTTGTATCCCCGACCACATGGAGATGGTCCTGCATGTTCCACACCTGGAGAGTGTCTGCTCGATTGCTTCCAAGAAGGCAAGCCTTCGTGTACCACACCTCGAGAGTGTCCGTTTAGTCTGCTTCGTGTTGGTAGACTATGGTGTCCCTCACTAGGTGGAGATGGCCCGCTTTTTGTTGGTGAAAACTTGTGTGGCATGGGCTCGTTCACTTGATTCATCTTTTGAAATCTTGATGTTGGCATACTATCACCATCGTGTCCAACACCACGTGGATATGGTCTTTCATGTTCCACACCTAGAGAGTGTCTGTTCGATTGCTTCCAAGCAGGCAAGCCTTCGTGTCCCACACCTGGAAAGTGTAGGTTTGGTCCGCTTCGTGTTGGCAGACTATGGCGTCCCTCACCAGGTGGAGATGGCCCGCTTTCTGTTGGCGAAAACTTTGGTGTCATGGGCTCGTTCACTTGATTCATCTTTTGAACTCTTGATGCTTGAGTCAAATAATGATCTTGATGTACAAATAAAAGAAGAAAGCAAAGAGTTTGAATGACGGTGCACCTCATGATGTAGGTTTTGCGTCTAGCCAAGGCTTAAACAAAATGGTTAGTTTTCTTAGAAAACTGTGAGAAGTAAAGATTGATGCTGGCTTAGTATCACATCTTGCAATTTATATACATGTACATACAATGTTCTCCACCCTTTAGTTTCATGATCACATGTATATTGCATTAATGCATCACATTTATCTCCCTAGCAAAGCATGATCTTTTTCAATAATTTCTGGGATTCACATTTTTAATGGCAGAACTTCAATTAGAAGAGAATAGATATGATTATATGACAATATCATGTGAGCCTATCACATTTTCCTTCCCACTTAACACTTGATTTCTATTTTTATATCTATCTACATATGAAATAAACCAAGACTCACATTTTACACATCTTAGCTAAAGGCACAATCATATTAAGACATTGTTTTGGTAATTTCACTTCTTCATATGGTTTATTAGCCCTTAGCCAAGAATAAATACACAACCTTCACATTTTCCTATCACATTTTCCTTCCCACTTAACACTTGATTATATCACAATATCATGTGAGCCTATCACATTTTCCTTCCCACTTAACACTTGATTTCTATTTTTGTATCTATCTACATATGGAATAAACCAAGACTCACATTTTACACATCTTACCTAAAGGCACAATCATATTAAGACATTGTTTTGGTAAATTTCACATCTTCACATGGTTTATTAGCCCTTAGCCAAGAATAAATACACAACCTTCACATTTTACATATGTCATCCATTCCAGATAAAAATCGTCCATCTTACTATTTATGTTTGTCCAAAAATAGTGTCAAGTTTTGATATATGTATATTAATTATGATTGTTTTTCCTATTTTACCTATATAATCAAACTTTCACTAATTGCTCAATTTATATAATAAAAGTGGGGTAATGGCTTTTATCAATCAATACTTGCATTAATTAGACTTATCATAATTTGTCTATTTTTTGTTTGCGGACACTCTTCGGGACGGAGGGAGTACAAATTTTTTCACATGATTACATTTTTTTATCTAAAAGGGAACATACTTTCTTCACATAATAATGGCAAAATTTAATGTTTCCAAAAAATTTACGCATGTTTTATACTTAATCAACCTTATACAAACAAGATTTGAGAAATATTTATGGCTTAATTAGAAAAAAAAAAAAAAAAAAAAAAAAAAAAATAGTATTGAGTAATGGCTCACAACTTAAAACGAAATATTTGTGGCTTAATTAGAAAAAAACTTATTAAAGCGCTGAACATCTTTTGGGTAACTATTACATCCACTAAATGTATGAATAAGGACTAGACGAGTACCCGTGCATAGCAACGGGATTTTATAGTGGCAGATAGTTTTAGTGATAAAAAAAGTTTATGGGTTATAAACAAAAAATAATAAAAGCTTGAGTATCTAGGGATTAAACATAATGTTTTGAAACAAACTCGGGTGGTCCAACCGGTTGAATCGTTCCGGTCAAAAAACGGGTCAATATAAACCAGGTCAACCCAAGCGTCACAGGTCAACACGGTTTTCGATGTGTATTAATAGTTTCCTTTTGAAGTGTTGTCATAATAGAGATTCAAAACATTCTGTTAATATGAAGTTTTCTTTATCGTGATGTTTTAAGTTTTTTCTTACGTAATAGAAATTTTTCAACATTTCATATATTGACTTTTTCACTTTTCCACATTAACGATTTTACTTTTATATGTATTATAGATATAGATTATCGATATCGCTTAATGAGAAAATACATGTAGCAAGATAAATGTGGAAGGAAATATCTGAAGATTTGCCTGATAAGGAAATACTATAGAACAGTGCCGTCTCTGAGTTTACGGATGTCCTGTGCAGAATTTAGTTTTAAGAAAAAAATGGGGCCTAAAATAGAAAGTAAATAATTTTCTTAAAAAAATAAAATGAGAATTAATCGTTTTCAAAATGCCCCGCTAGCATTTTTTAATGCAACACTTTATATCAAATACATGAAGTCATTTTTATTGAATATATATACATATCATATAAAAGTTTGAGGCCCCTAGAATTTGGAGGCCCTGTGCGACAGCACACCTCACACACCTTCGATCATATACGGCTCTGATATGATATAATGACAAACATATGTAAGTGTAAGTTGCATTCTTTTCTTCGTCAATTATCATTGTTTGATCATGTAACGTACGAGCAAAGCTCATCTTTGTGATGACATATAAGTCCTTCACCTGGACCAAACCCAGACACTGGGCGTTGACCAGAACGGAGTCCTATTCCCCGCTTCTGTCTCTATCAGGCGGCGACAGCCCCCACCTCCATAGCCACAGCATGGAGGAGCAGCTCCTCTTTTACTTATACAAACAAGATATCTGCTAAAGTAAAGGCGAGTAAATAAAGTCAATAAGCAAAAATCTTTATGAAAGCAAGTCCCATCGAGTGGAGTCAAGGCATGCCTTAAGGTAGCAGAAAGGCATATTTCGAATATAGAGGAGTGAAAGTTCCCAACAATCAATGACTTTTTAATTTCCTTATATGAACCGTACGAGCTATTCCTTTGTTTTTGTGACAACTGAAGAGTTATGTTTGGCAAGTGTATTTAACACACTAAATAATTTTGTGGCACGTCGGAAACATTTTGAGCGAATTATCACTTTTTCAGTCATGTAAATGCACCTTGTATTATCTGTTTAAATAAAACATCCCTAAACATATATTGTTTACTAACAAGGAGTCAAATCCTTAAGTTGCAGCAGTCAAATACGATACTTTTTATTCTCGCGGATGAAACCATCTGCATCATGTATGTTTTTGAATAGTTTATCAACTATTCCAGAGATGAAACTTGTAAGAACGTTTTAATGGGGTAAATTAGTATAGTTAAAATTTTATGAAACCAACTTAACCCTCATTTATAGCCTTTTGGATTCGTTAAAATTATTTCAAGATAGAATGCTTGTAAATTTAATACCTTCTTTCTTTTCAAATTCTTTTTCCACGTATCAAAATGGCATAATTATATCACTAGAAGTCATGAAGTTTATTTCATAAGATTAAAGAAGAATTGTAACACCAATTATTTTGGGCCATATGCATTTTTCAAAAAATTATGTTTTGAACGCGGGATAAATTCATGAGATTCCCGAGCGCTCACGAAAGCCCTCTAAGGTCCGCCCTGAATACAAATGCAAATTATGCAAATATTATTCCTGTGACATCAACATAATTTCATTTTTAAATTTTGTTAATTTGGAACATACCATGATGAAAAAATGGAAAATGATTAAAAAAAAAAAAAAAAACTTTTTACATTTAGCGAAACTACATTTCAAAATTTTGGTTTCGTGAAAATGAAAAATAAAAGATGGCGAGCGACTCTATTGATTATTGAACCACAAACCTTCCAAACAAGTTGTTCAGTGACCAATAGACCCACTCTCAACAGAGTACTAAAGTCCACGTCTATATAAGCCACTTATTGGGGAGGATAGTATAATTTTTGCCTTGTGACTAAACAATGTAATTAACTAGTGAATACTTGTTTTAAATGAAACCAAAATACAATGATAAAAATCTAATTTAGAAAGCATACTATGTATTAGTGAGCAAACATCAAATTGTATAAAAAACAGTAAGAGGGGTTGCTGGGAATTGAACTTAACACCTTTTGAATAAAAGATACTCTTCATACCAGTAAACCAAGTTACCATACAAACTTTGTTTCCAACTTAATCTATTTATCACAAAAGCATATCATTTTTGATACACAATAAATTATACACGTGGTTAGCCCGACTAAACATTACAGTCCCAAAACGTTCATTTAAGTGGTGTTAATTCTTATGTTTATTTTATTTTTTAAGTGCTTAGCACTTAATAAGTTAAATATACTTGCTTGACATTATAAAAAAGTTATATACAAATTAGTTGGCGTAGCACCAATAGGTAATTTTTATATGGCTGATCAAGTAACCCTATTGAAACATCATTAGTTTGGATTAGGCTAACCGAACTCAAACTCAGTGTCGTTTGGTAAGTGCGACATGTCTATCCAGATATTTTGGATAATTCTGGTGACTCGCATTCGTTAGTGCCTTGTGATTGATTGCATTGTACATTGGTAGGACAAAGTTGTGAATTTATCTATTGATACCTTCACTAGAAATATAGGCAACAAAGGTGGCTCAAATCACCAATATTGTACCATAGTTGCCTCATATCTTTAGTCGCATGAATGTCAAATCGGCAATGGTAAGAGCTTAAAGGACCAAACTCGTATGTGCTCATGGGAGACGTTACATGCTTGGATGGCCAAGCCTTAATTCATTTTCGTAACATGTCACAACAGAATCCTTATGGCTACAGGTAAGTTTAGAAGGATAGGTGAAACGTTTAGAGGTTGAAATAAACACCAACTGCTAATGGATATACATAGAAAGATTATTAAATTTTTAGTTGCATAAACATATTGACAATCTTTGTAAATAAAAGGTTTGGAGTATTACTTTTTCTAAGTGACAACAAATATTACAGTAAATAAATAAATAAATAAATAAAAATAAAAAATTGTTAAGTTACAAGAGATATTAAAAAAAGTCAAGAGTTTTATATCAGTTTTCGACTATACCATACTTGATGAGTTTATGTTTTCGCTAATATAATAAACTCAAATTGCATCATATACAAGTTATGCTCTTACAATCTAGTATATAACCAAATGAGATTTCACTTCTTTCATCTATGTGGGATATTTACAAGGTTGAAATAGTTTTTATCAAATAACAATAATCTACACCAGTTGTATGTTCATTATAGAGTGTTTGTAGTTTGAAGCTACTCTAATAGTTAGTGCCAAAGTTCCAATACAGTTATTAAGTGACAAGGAAATTGGATTTGGAGATCCTCCATGAGGTAAAATTTTTATCATGGATTTCAAATGGGTGTACTCATATTTTTCGTTCCTTTTTTAAAAGTGGCGATTATGCAACTTGATAACATGAGAGAATGATTTTGCTTTCTATGGATTTTTCTTGATATGTTTACAACCAGAGAATAACCATTATATACACATAACACAATAACATCAACATAAATCACAACACGATAGCTTTCTTATCTTAGGAAAGATAAGTGGTCAAAATGAGCGGGCCCCTCTTACGGTCACTAGACAGGTCCAACAAACAGTAAGGAACCACCACATACTGCCCTAATCTAGGCCGTTCGCAGTAATCTACGCATAGCTAGGTTCGGTAGCCCTAGCCTAAGGCATACCCTACTTCAAATCTACCCTAACTAGTCCTCACAATATAGCAAAACAAAACAATAGTAGGTCCTAGAAATCGCTTTGCATGTTTTCTCCCCCAAGTTTAGAAAGCAGTAAAATACGAATAAAAGTGGGGCTATGAAACTCACTTCAAGTCCAGCAAATAGCAAAAGAATCAACAGAAACAGCGAGAATACGACTATCTGACAACGACAACTACTGACTTGGCACTACCTAATAATAGTATCAATACGCCTTAGTTTGTATATTCATTGGATAAATAATTCCCAAACCCGAGCGTATTCCATTTTACTTTCCAAAATCCGTTTCTCGTATTTGCTTTAGCGTTTGGTATCCGTGTGTGCGTGTCGACTCAACAAGATCCTCATAACAAGAAATCAACATAGACAAACCATAACAATCTATGGGTCTAGCCGTAGTCTAATAAGTCCATTAAATAGATCGTCGATGTTTATTGAGTTCGTCAAGTCAATAATCCTCCACAATGTATTTACTCAACTTATTATTCCAAAATCATACCTCGTCCTAATTCACATAACAAGTAACGTATTACATGGTAAGTTTAATAGTCCAATAAGTTTTATAAATAGATTGCCAAAACTTATCGAATTCGTCAATTCAATAAACTTCACAAAGTATTTAGTAACTTATTATTTCCCGAACTCCTACCACGACCTAGGGCGTCGTAGGATATATTATCCGATAATGATCCCATTAATATAACTAAATAAGTCTCGTTTAATCCATTGACTAAACAAGTTAAATAGTTATATTAGATTGGTTTCGTCAACGTTAAATATCCGTGACTAGCACAATAGTCAACATTTAGCAAATAATCAAATTCGGATTTAAGTGCCCTCGAATACATTATAACTCGCCAAAAACCTCGTTTTAATTCTGAAAACTAGTTATATCTCGTAAAACAAATCACTTTTACGTTTATTATTTCTTTTATAGAAATATAATTTATAATATAGTTTCCGACGATATTATACTAAATTAATAGTCTAATATACGACTTTAACGTTATTATATTTATTTCTCGTGGTCGCTTATTTATTATATACGCGTTCATATATATATATATATATATATATATATATATATATATATATATATATATATATACACGTTCGCACGTTTATATATAATTGAACGTTTATATGGATATATAAGTTATTACGAGTTTTTATTATTTATTTTCAAGTTATAAGTGTATATACGAGTCACAAGTCCGAGTCGTTACTTCTTGGCTTATTGTCCAAATCCAAATGTTACGGCGGTTGTCGAAGTCAACCGTTGACTAGTAAGTCAAGGTGGCCTCGACTTCGCTTAAATCATCACAATAATATCAATTCCCGAGTCAATAAACAATAACCAAGTCCAACTCCGAATCTCAAATCAATCCACACAACTTCACAAGCTCGAGGCCAAGTACGGCACTCGTCTAGTACTCATCTCCGTCAATCTAAATCGTCACAATTCTCGACAACACTTCATCACTTGCTTACCAATATTCATTCGTCAACCAAATACCAAAACAATATACATGCCGAGACCAAAAGGTCTCGGTTTTCCTTCCTTGTATCCATTCGGCCGAGAACCAAAGTAAGCAACAACAACAAACAACAACAATATACAACATCAAAGAGCAACAAATATATCACGAGACTTCGCCGAACCCAATGGGTCTCGGCTAGCCTCCAACGAGCCACAACAACTCAAACGAGCCCTAAAACGGGTCTCGGCTACAAACCCACTAGCAAAACATTCGGACCAACGATTATATCACCAAGACAAACACGAATCCGACCTCAAATCGACACCACATGGATACTTATTTATTTTTATTACAAAAACCATTTTTACTTGTGTTTCCCATTCGGTTCGATCAAAGAAAACAAGAAAACATTAGGGTTTGACTTTCGGATAGTCAAACCATTCGTGAAAACTCGCGAATTTTACCTTCAAAATCTTCAAAATCAATGAAAATGGTGTTTTGGGGTGGTTTGAATGCGGCGGTAACAAAAAGAGATGGTGGTGGAAGGGTTTGGCGGCGCGTGTAGTGGATGGGGTGAAAGAGGAGATGATGGTGAACAAGATGGTGGTGGCGGTGTAGTTGTCGGAGCGGCGGTGAGGTGGCCGGAGGATTTTCCGGTGGCGGCTAAGAGAGGGAGGAAGGAGGTGATAAATTTGAGTGGGGAAGATGAATGAATGGGAGGGGATTAGGTCTAGGGTTTATTTATACCCGAATTTACAACTTTGGTCCCTCTAGTTTCCTCCTTTCCTTTTCAGCCACAAAACTTAGTTTATTTAGTGAAGTTAATAATCGACTTCTCCCAAAACACGAATACTTAGAGGTGGCAATCACAACCCATTTAAAGAAAAATGGGTTGTTTGGGTCAAAAATAACAAATTATGGGTTGGATTGGGTTACCCCTTTCACAAAGAAATGGGTCAACAAATGGGTCGAATGGGTCACTTAAGGGTCGGATGATAACTCAACCACCACTATGGGTCTTTTTTTATTTTTTATTTTTTTTATTTTTTATTTATTTTTTTTTATATTTTTACTTTTTTATAAGATTTCGTCCGTTTTGATGATTTCGTCAGATTGTTCACGTTTTCATCCATTTTTTACGTTTTCGTCCATTTTTTCACGCTTTCGTCTGTTTATTTCCGTTTTCGTCCTTTTTTTTTTCCGTTTTAGTCACTCTTTTAACGTTTTCATTAGGTTTTTAACGTTTTCGTCAGTTTTTTCGTTTTCGTCCGATTTTTTACGTTTTCGTCTATTTTTTACGTTTTCGTCTGATTTTTTATGTTTTCGTCCGATTTTTATTGTTTTCACCAGTTTTTTTATGTTTTCGTCCGATTTTTTACGTTTTCGCCAGTTTTTTCACGTTTTCGTCAGTTTTTTCATGTTTTTGTCCGTTTTTTACGTTTTCGTCTGTTTTTTTATGTTTTCGTCAGCTTTTTTACGTTTTTGCCAGTTTTTTTACGTTTTCGCCAGTTTTTTTACGTTTTTGTCCGATTTTTTATGTTTTTGTCAGTTTTTTTAGGTTTTCGTCCGATTTTTTACGTTTTCGTCAGTTTTTTCACGTTTTCGTCAGTTTTTTAACGTTTTCGTCTGTTTTTTTTTGTTTTCGCCAGTTTTTTTATGTTTTCGCCAGTTTTTTACGTTTTCGTCTGATTTTTTATGTTTTCGTCAGTTTTTTATAGGTTTTCGTCAGTTTTTTTACGTTTTCGTCCGATTTTTTAGGTTTTCGTTAGTTTTTTTATGTTTTCGTCAGTTTTTTTACGTTTTCATCCAATTTTTTACGTTTTCGTATGATTTTTTATGTTTTCGTCCAAATTTTTACGTTTTCAACTGATTTTTTACGTTTTCGTCAGTTTTTTTTACGTTTTCGTCTGATTTTTTACGTTTTCGTCAGTTTTTTAACGTTTACGTCAGTTTTAAACGTTTAATATTAAGGTATTCGGAATACTTACTCACGAAAATATTAAACGTCGCCAAAAAACGTTCGTATGCGTCGCCATGAATTTAAAAGACGCTTTTCCGATAACTTTAAATATTAATACGTTTATATTAAATAAAACGCAACCGATTTTCGTAAAATTTAAATTATTAGGTTTTTCCTAGTGCCGGGTCACTGTAGTGCCTAACTAACGCAATGGAAAACTTTCCAAAATACGACATATACCTTAAATCAATCGTAACTTAACCAAATTTCCATAACTCAAATCAAATTCAACACCATTCGAAATAAAATTCTTAAACGATAATCATAAATAGATTTTTCAAAGACTTGCGGTATTGTAAAACAATTCCCCATTTTTGCCAGTTGTTACACCAAAGGACGAACAATAGTTACTCTCAAAAAATATTCGTGTGACTATAAGGTGTTTACTATCACTGATACTGACTAATCTAACAAAACTTTTGCTTAATTTGTCACACATATTCGGGGTTTTGGTCACTCTTTTTCAATGGAAAAGGCCACGAACTTAACAATGTGACCATATGCCACCTACGGTTGCGGCACCTTTAGTGACACACAACGAAAAAAACGTGTGTGACTGTATGCATATCGTCACACATTTCTGGCGTGACTAATAGCAGTTTTTGTACCAGTGTTTATAAACACATAAATGACATAATTCATGTTACATCTCTCGATGTTCTCTCTCTCTTTTTCTCATGAAACATTTTGTTGAATCTGATGGTATTTTACATTACATAATCAGAAATGTGCTATTTCAAATTACGCATCATTTATGTCTTTATACAATGACTAAAAAAGTGGTGGAATTAGCTAGATAAGTCTCTAAAACATTTTGCTACAAAATCCTTAGTAACATGCGGTAATTATGCATAGTTTTTTACCCGTCATGATGAGTTTTTACCTCTTCGTTGATATAATACAAAGTATGTTACAGAATTGAAATAATTATGGGATAAAAGTGAGCTATATAACATTATAAGAATGATCATATAATACGAAACATGCATCTAGCACGTAATATGTCTAAATAAGTAAATATAGGTCTTTGTGTTTCCGGTCACGAATGTTCCTACTTTAGCACACCGCCACACGTTACTACACGCGCCACCGCCATCTTTTCCTCCAGTTGGCTTTTCATTTCGACATGCAAATTTACAGTTAGACTATTTATTACAGTAGTTGATTATTTTCGTTCAAACTTCAAAGTTATAGGCATGTAGTTATTATATGGGCTAAGCCCATATACAAAGTTTCCGTCTTGTTCTAAAGGTTGATGATAAATAGATTCAACAAGAGATATGTAATGTGTGTAGAGGGAGTCTACTGGTAAGCATATTGTGGACATTTGTGGTTTATCTTCAGGGTCTGGTTCAACTCTCAGTAAAGTTCCATCTACTTTTTTTTTTTTTTTTTTTTTTTTTTTTTCATCTAGGCATTAGATGGGCCAAGCTCATATGTAATCTACATGTTCACATTTTTCACAAATCCACTTTTTTTTCATTTCGACATGTAGCTATTAGTAGTGCGCGCATATGTGAAGTGTTGTATACTTGTGTAAAAATAATGAATCCAGTTGAAAAACGATAAAATGGGCCAATGACCTTTTTTGAGAAATTGCTTTTGTACATTTTCGTCTACTTATTCAATCGTAAGGCAGCATGCAGTAGTAACCAAATGATTGATCAATTTTGTGGTCGCTATCGATCGTCTCTATTGTGGCATGAAATGAGGATCGATCGATCACATTTTTTTTCTTTTTTTTTTCTTTCAATCTTGTACATGACCTTTGTCGTGTGTTTCTTGTGTATGTTTGTGTGTATTTAATCAAATATAAAAAGTTTTTTTTTGGGGCATGCTTTTTGTAGTATAAGTTGCCTTGGTGTGGTAAAAAATCGTCTGTAGATCGTCGGAGAGAGAAAACTGACGGATAAAATGGAGGTTAATCGCATCCCTTACTGTGTCCAGCCTAAGGCCTACGGTTCAAATCCCATGTGTACTATTACTTTTTCTTTTCTTTTTTTTTTCTTTTTTATTTAAGCAAATATCATTTGTTTTAAGTTTTAACATCTGGTTATTTTGTCTCGAAAAATCAAAACTAAAATTTTCAAATGATACGCAACATGTTTTTGGTGCTAATAAATTATTTAAGTACAACATAAAATGATAAACATTATTTCATTTTCAAAGGCCAAATAATCTACAATTGTTGGAAATTTTATATCATTAAAAACCAATTGAAGTTAAAGACGCTTTATCCGACCAAAAAATATGACACAAGTTGAAAAGCAAAAACATTAACAATCGCACAAAACACACCAAAGTTTGTCTCAAGTTTTAACAAATACATACTTTAGACTATCACTAATCATAGTATGCAAATTAGCATTTTCTTCGTATTTGAAGAACGAAGCATCTATAACCATCCTAAACTACGCTTTAATTTTTTTTTTTTTTAAGTATATTGAGCATTGGTCAATACCTTCATATTTGAACGATTACTATTCATTATCCAAAACATAAAATATTGCTATAAATCCTATCATAAACATGAAGTGGTTAGAGTTTAACTTAGAGTGCTCGGTGAGGGGTGTAGTTCGCCCGCCATTCGACCTAACAGACGAACGGCGCGTCATACTGCGCCGTCCGTCCTGCCATTCGGTTTTTAGCCATTGCACCAACTTGTAACAGCTTTTTTTTTAGTGAGTAAGTATTTTTTTATGGGATATTTTGTAAGACCTACAAAGTTTTATTCGTTTTGTTTGTTTGTTGGGTGTTTTAGTTATTAGTATATTATTGAGATGATGATGAAATGACACCGAGGTGGCAAATAAATAACGTGTTGTTGGTTACTCCCTCACCTTGCACTTTTATTAGTTAAAAATAAACTTAGTTTAATATTAAATATTTTAAAGTTAAAGTGTGAAAGATATGATTGGAGAATACAAGTTTTTAGATGAGAAATTTTTTGTAAAATATGTTACTAGTTATAATGCTCGCGCACGCGCGGGGTTTTTTTTTTAAATTTTTTGAATAATATATTTTTATTTATTAAAAAACAAATAATTTAATATTTGTTTTGTTTGATTTATGATGTTTAATTATAGTTTTTTTATTATTAAAGATAATTATTTAAAATTTTTAATCCTATTGTTAATTACATTTTATCTATATTTTTTGTATTTATCTTCTACTTGTGTTATGGATAAATATAAAATGTTACCTAATAAGAAAATAATCTTTTTTTTAAATAATATTATTACTAAATAAGGTATGGTTTATTTTTTTTGAAATGAAAAAGTCCCCACTTGGAGTTTTGTTTTATTGTATATATGTATAAAAGATTTTTCATCAAATTTGAAGAATTTTTAAAGTACGTGATTGGAGATGGCCTTAAAGAGACTTCTAGTTTAAGAATATCACATGATTTTCACATAAAAATATTCTGAAGGTAAAATCTTATTCCCGGGTAAAATTTTCATCGATTAAAGACTATATATATCACATATTCCGCTCCAATCAGATTATGTACGGTTATCGTTTTTGCTTACAACCAAAAATAAGATACCTTAACGACCATTCTAATATCGATAGAATCGAGTTGAGTCGAGTGACATTTTGTTCACTATTTTACATACTTTGGTGAATTTTTTCGTTCGATATCTTTTGTTAATAAAAAGATGAAAACGTTGAAGGAATAATTAAAGAATGGAAATGGTGTGTTTAGATTTACGAGAAGACGACCCTTTAAATACGGGCTATGCTTTGTCGTGCTCAGCCGTTGCCTTTTTTCTTTTTCAATTCTAGCCCCACCATTTTATAGTATTGTATTACTATCATCAAATCACTTTCTTGACTAATGACATGTTAATTAAATGAGTAAGAGCTGAGTTATCTATCTCGCATTAGTAAAAAGTGTTGTCATTTTGGTATTTTTTTGTTATAAGTTGAAACTTATAACTTAAATAAAAAATGCTTTTTTTCAAAACTTGTCGTTATCGGAGACCCTCTCACATACACATAACCTAATGAAACTCAAATAAACCACCAAAAAAAAAAAGAACAACATCGACTGGTGGTTATGCCAGTATTTTTTACGTAAAAATGTTGAGGGTTGCACATACCCAAAAATGACATTTTTGTTAGAGACAATTCCATATATATAATCAACTTAGACACCATAAGTCCATATTTCTCCAACACATGATTTAAAAAGCGTTATACTTATGCACTAAAAAATTGTGTTTTAGGTAAATATGAAATTTTGATATTTAAATTGGGTAAATATAGAGTTATCCATAAGAAAAAATACATTCCGTGACTCAAAATGGTACATAGTAGGACATTTTGTTTTTATAATTTGTTTATAGGTAAATAATTAACATTGTTACACTTTAAAATTTTTTTGTATATATGGACCTACGTTGAATTCATACTCTAGTTGAAACTTGGAACAAAATAGTTGTTTAGAAAGATTGTCGTGGAATTTAATTGCTCACGTGGGGTGGCCTCAAATTCAGGATTTTCACTCATAAGATTTTGGTCTTTTACTTATTTTAACCATGTAAAAATTGTACATTATTTGCTACAAGTCTTGCTGTAAATGATCGGAAATTACATCATGAAATTTGAGTTGAACTTAATGAATTCACGTTTGAGTACGAAAATGATGTATAAATATCTAGAGGAGATAGCATTTTCAACTCATGGGTAGATACATAAGCCGATAATTTTGAAAAAACACGCGATTACATGTCTTGAGAAAACCAGTAACGTGTTTGTATTCTCGTTGTGACTTTTGCTAAATAATCGACGAGGTCTTTTTTTTTTTTTTTTTTTTTTTTTTTTTCGTCGTACATGTTGTATGTTTGTGTACATATGTTTCAAGCTATGCATCACTTATACCATATAGTCTTATTAGATATTTTCAAGCTCTAACCATGTTTGAGCTCATGTTTGAGTATTTATGAAAGTATTTTCCCCACCCTTAGCCCTTAGGTCTTAGTATAATGGTATGACATATTTACATTTCATCTCTCTCATACTTAGTTTATACGAGATTAAGTATTGTTGTTATTGTTGTTGTAAGCTCCAATCAACGTGTTTGCATCTTGACTCAATATGTTTTGGACCTCTTTTTTTTGAAATTTCTAGTGAATGACATGCACTTGACAATATCTTGAGTCACCGATTTTTAATCCTAAAAAAATTATATTGTATGTCAAGGATGAACTCAAGATTTTTAAAAGGGTGTTGTATATATATATATTTTTTTAAATAATTATGAGTACTAAAGTTGTCAGATAAAAAATTTATTAAATAAAATTAGGGGTTGCTTGTGTCCGGAAAAGACACATTTTATAAAAAATTGCAATTCATGACCTAAAATAGTCTGTGACTCGTGATACATCCGGTTCTCATATGGGTCCATGTTGTAATGTAGATACTATTATAATCGGTTTAAATAAGCAGATAAAAAGATCCCCTCACTCACTTTTTAGAATTCCATCAACTTGACTATGGACATGTCTTGTCATGTATAATTTTGGGTGGGATCAAGAATCGAAGGACATGCTCATTTTAAGGAAATGGTGGACAATGTTTCATTTGTCACATTCATTTGTGAAAATTATATAATTTTATATATAGTATAATACGGATATGATGTCTTTGTAAAGGTGAAGTTGTTGGTATATTATTTATCATCACTAGTACATACAACGGCTAATTTAAAGCGGTTGTGTGTTTAACCGTTGTAAATAATAAAAAAAAAAATTATATGATACGTTTTCATATTAAACCGTAGTAAATAGTAGTAATTTAGAACGGTTTGTGTATAATTAATATATAAAATACTTTCTTTTGTCTTGGATATTGTTTTTTGACACGGTGGTTATGAAACCGCTCTAAAAAAAACACCCCAATTACAAATACCAACACAAAAACTAGGTACTGTAAAGTGTAAACACAATTTCTCACATACAACACAAAAACTACTAACACAAGTTCTCACCTCTCTTCAGATCTAAACAAAACACAAACACCAAAACAAAAATCACAAACACACTTTTTCTTCTCATATCTCAATAAAAACACACACACACACAGGAAACCAAGACCATGCTCTCGTCATCGAATTAACGTGCCGAAACTGTGACCTAAGATCTGGTGAGGTTTGTTTGTTTGTTTTAGATCTAAAGATTTATTAACGTAGTTTTATTTAATCTTTTGTAGATCTAATAATTTGATATTCTTAGTTTGACGCTTCATCTTTTGTTGTTGCAGATTCTATGATTTTGGAAACCAAGACCACACTCTCGTCATTGACTTCACTTTGTAGATCTTGTATTAGTATTTTTTTTTTAATTCTTTAATTTGTAGAACAATCATATACTGGTTAAATGTGGTATATGTATTCTTGGTGAAAATTTCAATGTATTTCATATTTAGTGGGTTTTTTTGTTGCATTCAGAGATCAAGTTAGTTGTAAATTTATATTAGTACTTAGTGGAGATCTTTTTATTTAAAAGTTAAATGAATACCCAAATGAACTTTGATACTTATGAGCAGTTTTTGTTGAATATTAGTTATCTTAAAGATAGAAGACCATTTGCATATAATGAAAAATAATCCAATAAAATATGTTTTTATCTTAAAAAAAATAAAGCGTTCTTTGATAACCGTTTCAAAAAAGCTTACTCATTTTCAATTTGTGTATATCATTTAAAACGGTTCAAAACCGCTATAAATAATCATCCTCATTATTTATTACGCTCTATAATACAACGGTTCAATACCGCTTTAAAAGATACATTTTCACCGTTCCTAAAACAATTTGTGTACTAGTGCATATACTTTATACACACATCATATACTACGATATCGGTAGCTAATGATTCGAGAATGAACAACATGCTATTGACGTGTGAAGTTGGTTTGGAATCATGTGTTGTGGCCAATTATTGACGATTCAAAGCATAACATTGAACTTTTTGTTTGATTCAAAGTTAAGAAAATTAACTTACAATTATACATATACGACCATTCTCATAATAGTTATCATTAGAAAAGCAAGGGATCCAATGCTCTAAGACTCTAAGTCATCGGGTGCAAAATTTCTTTTTACGAATATAGAGAATAAAAATGAGCTAAACGGTATACTCTCATTAAAACTACTCTTAAAAGTTAAAACTAATAAACAAATTAAGATGACATGTATTTTTTAGATAATGAACTAACTAAATAAGACATGATTTCATGTGACACAAATTTTGAAAACCATCTTCATTTCGATAAAATCGTGGTTTTTAATGAAAATTCGCATTAGGCGACAAACATTCATCGGATTTCTGTAAACTCCCGAAAACGTCCTAAGTACGCCCCTGATTAGAAGAGTACATCACATGAACCGAGCTACTTAAGTTCAACTCGTCAAAACATGATTCAAGCTCAAGCTTAACGACCTTTTACATGTATAGATGTGGTATATAATCAGATAGTTGTTGAGATAATTAAACAATCGCGATACACTGTCGTAACTAAAAGGCTTCTTTTTCATTAAATAACTTGACTCAAAATTTTATTTTAATTTTTTCTTTATACTTTAGCTTTCAAATAAGTAAAAGTAAATAAACATTACTCATGAATGAGCTAGGCTCGAGTTTAAAAATTAACTCGGTATCATACTCAAGTTTAGAAGAAAAACTAACTAGCTAAGTCAGAATCAAACTCAAGCTCTAAGAGCAAGAATAACTCACGAGCCTAACAAGTCGAGCTTGACTTCGAGTTTCTCTTAAACGAGCCTAGCTTGACTCCAAGCCCGGCTAAGCTCGATTACCCCTTGATTAGCACAAGGAGAGCTATTATATATACTTTTTGAAAAAAAAAAAAAAAAAAAAAAAAAAAAAAGCATATTAATTCCTTAGAACACTTGTTGTGGGTGGCTGGTAGTCTTCACGCCAACGTACCAACCAAGCTTATAACGCCACTATGACACCATACCTTGTGCCATAGGATCTGGCGCCAAAATCATCAACCAAGCCATTAGTCATTTCTTTTCTTCTTCTTTTTGTGTGTTGTATTTGTGTTTTATTGGGTTATGTGTGAGTCAAGGGTGTCCTATAACGCCAACTTTTGAATGGAGAGTGATGAGTCTCTAAATACTCATCATTTCTGTTTCATTTAAACTACTAAAACATTTAAAAACACACAGAAACACCACATAATACTACAAATATCATTAGATTGTGTTTTTATATGTTTCAGGTGCAAAATGACTGAAAACAGAGGGAAAACGAGCAAAGTTTACACATTTGGCAGAATCAGTCCCTGAACTTTCAAGAAATATCAGAAATGGTCCCTGGAAGAATTATTTTGAAGAAAAGTCAACAACAGTCCTCCAGGAATCAAGAAATGACAAATTTTACCCTTGAAGTTCAAAATTGCAAAAATGGCAAAACAGGTCTCTCAAGTTTCAAACTTGACAATTTTAGTCCCCGTGTGTTCAAAATGGGAAAAATTATCATTAAAGGTCCTTTGGAATTCACAAGTGTCACTATTAGTCCCTGGATGAAAAGTTTGAGAAAATTGCAAGTTTAGTCCCTGGAGTTTCAGTGTTGGCATATTTGGTCCCTGGAAAATTTAAATATGGAAATTATCAAAATGGTCCTCGTACTATTTAACCTTGGCAAGAAAGGACCCTATGAATACTTTGGAAAAGTCACATTTCCAGCCCCTTGAATTTTCAGAAATGACAAAATTGGTCCTAGTGTAATTTCTATAACCAAACGGACCCTTGTAATATTATTGCACCAAGTCCAAGTCCAACACAAACCAAACACAACACCCTGATCTACTCCCATGGCCTAACTCCTTAGCCCAATCCCACGTTTGATATTAAACAGGGTCAAACCCCACCCCATGGTCAAACCTTTCTTCCTCAACTCCTCTCCACGTCCTGCTATCACCACTTCCACCTCACCCTTCCACCTCCTGCTACCACAACTACCTCATCACCTCCACATCACTTCCATGTGTCAACCCCATAACCAAAACCAATCCCCTGGGTTTAATCCAGAGTGTTGAGGCAACATGATCAAGATCTCCTAATGTTTTGATAATGACAAATAAACCTTCGAAACACATAAAACGTCAAACGGTAGCCTAATTCGCCAAATTCCATGTCTGCTGCTGGCGCGCTGCCGGCGCGCTGACGCGCCGGGGACGCGCCAGGAGTCTGTATGGATTTGGTCGAATTTTCAAAGTCGGCTTTCCCCTTACCCGACAAATGTGGATCTTTCAATTCAGGTATGAATATGCTATGTGCGTAATTGAGAACACTCGAAGCGAGTTTTGGGATTAGAGAGATCCAACTTTTAAAGCACCCATTTACGGGAAAACGCCAACTCATGTTTTCTAGCTATCGCCTCTAGCCAAGGCTTTTATAAACTTAGGGAGCTTTTATATTTCATATAACATCATGTGAAAGCATTCATATGCTCATATCCCGTGCTTACGTCTTCTCTAATTACGTAACGGGTTTACTCCTTTATTGGTCAAACTAAGTCAAATGTCACTTTGCGTAAACGCATCCTTTCCCACTTGGGTTATGCTTTACATTAAGGCAAAGTACTTAACTTGTTTGAACCAAGGTATTAGTTGAGAACGTCGAGTCGTGAAAAGTCACGAGGTATAAAATTATGGATTCTCGACGTTGTGTTACTTGAACTAATAAGTAACTTATGATTTTCTCAACTTATAATCTTAATTGTCTAAATCTTTTCCTCTTAATGACAATGAGATTATTTTCTTCTTAATTACTTTCTTAATTATCTTCTTCATCAAAATACCACTTACCTCAAAACCATCAAACCCAATACCACTAAATCTCCCACAATCCTTATCAAATATCCTTTCCAACATTCCCTTACACCACTTACACAAAAGTGTACCTTTGCCTCTTACACACTTTTAATCCTAACAATTGAATTCAAATTCAATCCATCTCATCCTTTCATTTCCTTAAAACATCACATCTCTTACACATCCCTTACACATCTCTTATATTCCTTACACATCTCCAATCTCAACCATCCAATTCAAATTAAACACATCTCAACTGCCCATCCAATCTCCTCTCTATTATACCACATGTGTTTAATCTCAACCCTCCATTTCAAACCCAAATCAATCTTAACCCTTGGATCACCCTTCCTCTCCAAGCAAAAGTACACCTTGATCTTAACCACTCATTTCAAACAAAAACCATCTCAACCATCCAATCTCTTACAACACATCTTAACCTTCTATTTCAAACCAAAACAATCTCAACCCTCCATTTACCCTTCCCCCCCAAGCAAAGGAATATTCCTTTGGGATATTCTCTTTTCTAACCTAACCATGGTTCACTCTTTCAACCATGGTTAGCTCTCAACATACAACCTCAACCTAACCTTGGTTAACCTAACCAACATACCTCTTAACCCATCTATGGTTACTTCTCTACAATCAACCATGGTTAACTCTTAACCACACCAAGGATGGTTCATTCCCTTGTGTAAACCTCTTTAACCTAACCATGGTTCATTCTCTATACACTTAACCCTTCTCAACCTTACCATGGTTACTTCTATACACTTAACCCTTCTATACCTAACCATGGTTAAACCTCTAAACCTTTACCCTAACCATAGTTACACCTTAACCCTTCCCTTGAGGATTATTCCATGGCATACTCTCTTCTCTATTATGCCATGTGAGGAATTACATTTACACCCCTTCCAAATTACCCTTTCTACTCTTCTACCCTTGGTATTTTGGTTTTCTTATAAAACTTCACAAATGACTTTTCAAATTGGCTATTTGAGTTGGTAAACCTTAGATTGATTAATGTTAAGGTTTAGTGTGAAGTACAATTGGGGGTTTAGCTAGGTGTGGTATTTACAAGTCCCAAAACTCAAAGTTTGGGAAAATTGTTACAGACGCCTGGCGCGCTGCTGGCGCGCTGACGCGCCGGTCTCGGTAAAATTTTTCCATTTTGGGTTTTGGCCTATAAATACCACACCAAGCCTCTTGTATTCCTCACCCCTTGCCATTATTCTTTCTCTCTAGATTCTTTCTCTCTAATCCTCCAATTCTATATCTTGTGTTCTTGATTTTCACATAACATCATTTGAAAAAACATTTCTTCTTTGCAAGGGAAGAATGACAAGAACCTAATCCACTCTTGTGATTGTGTCGAGGGTCTTCTATCTTATACCCTTTCTACTACAATCGAGTCTCTAGGTTAGGTTAGGGCTTGATTAAACAAACATTCATTCATTCAATTGTTTGTAAGGGAAGTCTTGTGTCTTGGTGACCAAGCCTAGATCATTGGGGATCTAGTTGGGGTTTGATACTTCCGTGGGAAGTCTTGGTGACCCATAGGTTAAGTCGAATCACAAGATTCTTTAGGGTGGTTTCTGAGGGCGGAATACCGTGGGAGTAACTCCTTCTTTGTGAGCATCAATATTGTTGAATATTGGTGGAGTGAATTGTAACGGTTTGTAGTCCACCGAAAGGATTATACTAGTTGAATAGTATCGTGTCGTGGATTCGCAACTAGACGTACGGAGAGTATAACCCCCCATCCCGAACCAGTATATATCGTGGTGTCTCTCTTTACTCGCTTTATATACTTTGGTTGTGTTTGTGGTTGTTTGGATTGATTATACAACCACTTGGTTTTCTTTGAGGCTTAAAGTTTTTAAACGTCTTAAAAGCCCAAGAAACCGTATTCACCCCCCCCCCCCTCTACGGTTCTACAATTGGTATCAGAGCGGAATACTCAAGTTTTTGAAGTATTAAAACCTTCCCGAGAAGACGTTTTAAGCCAAAAACTTCTTTTCCAAAAATCTAAAATCCTAACAGAGATTTTTGGTAAAGTTGAGTATAGATCCATGGCTCAAGAGAACCATGTGCTCTTTGGGGTGAATACATTTGAAGATCTATGCATAAAGGATCCAATGAGTGAACTTGAAGACACCTCGAGTTATTGCAATGACGAAGATGACAAAGAAAGGAATGAATCATGCTTCATGGCTTTAGAGTTTCCAAAGGTACATCTAGATCCCTTTAGTTCAAACAAACCACTTGATGGTAATATATTAGAAAAAGATAATTTTGAATTAATAAGAATTAATAATAATTGGATTAAAGAAATAAAAGCTCTACTTCGAGAAAAACACCTTGTACAACAAGAGACGAATAATTTATCTAGTAGAGCAAATGAGCTTGAACTTGAAATTAAGAAGATCAAAGCCAAAGAGGTGATTGAACCATGCTTAAGTTGTGAAAAACTTACACATGTGGTTGACTCTTTGAACAATGATGTGTCTAAACTTCAAGATGAAGCTATGAGTTTTTCAAAATTTAAGAAAAATAGCTTAGAGAAACTAAAGATAGATACTAAAGTTAATGAGAATTTGTCTTGTCTTAATCCTATATCTAGAGTATCTCAACCATATGTTTCTAGTTCATATGGTATTCAAGTACCAATATTGAGTGTTAATGAGATGAAACAATTTTACAAACCCATAGCTCATAGTAAGTATGATACATTCAAAACATATAAGACTTATTCAAAAAACAAGTATCATAGTCAACACTCCCCTCAAAATAAAAAGAGGTTTAATAGGAAAGAAAAATTTTACTCAAACAAAAGACCTCTAAGACCAAATAATTCTAAGCCTTCTTCTCAAGACACTCCTTGGAAAATATTCTCTGAATTTGGATTTAAGATACTTTGTAACTTACTCCAAGATCCAAGAATGTATAACATGGAAGTATTCTATGCTAACCTCAATGGACCCATAAGAAAATGGGGACCAAGAGTTTGAGTCTCATGTTTGTTTTGTAGGAATGCCAAGAAGACATGTGTATGACAAACAATGCTTGTGATCTACACATTGAAAAGGGATTTAAACCCTCCGTTAGTGTTGATAGTTATGATTCTACACTTTGGCATAAAAGATTAGGACATGCTATCATGAAGGTAATTCTTAAATTAATTTCTAAAGCACTAGTTAGAAATTTGCCTAAGCTAGATTATGTTTATCATTCTTGTAATGTGTGTAAATTAGGAAATCAAGTCCATGCAAGTCAAAAATTAAATAATGATAACATCTCTAGTACAAGAGTCTTAGAATTAGTTCACTTAGGCTTATTCGGTCCATCAACCACTCAAAGCTATGAAGGTAACTTCTATACTTTGGTTGCTGTTGATGACTTCTCAAGGTATACATGGATAAAATTCTTGAAATCTAAAAATGAAGTTTTCGAAAAATTCAAAAACTTAAGTAAAAGCCTACAAAGTCTACATGGTTGTTGCATTACATCTTTTCAAACGAGTCTCGGTGGGAATTTTTATAAAAATATACAATTTGAAGATTTTTGCAATAAAAATGGAATTTTACATAATTTCCGATCTTTTGACTTTCCTCAAGCTAATGGGGTTGTTGAAAGAAAGATTCGGCGATTACAAGAAATGTGTTGTATTATGCTTAACGATCAATCTATCTCACAAAAGTTTTGGTGTCACGCTATTGAAACCGCCTCTTTCATTATGAATAGAACATCAATCACTAAAACAAGCAATAAAACACCTTATGAGATTCTTAGGAAGAAAAGGCCATCGTTAGGATATTTTAAAATATTTGGTTGTAAATGCATAATATCTAAAATGTACAATGGAATCTTTTTAGGATATTCACATACATCAAAGGCATATAAAGTTTATAATAAGGAGACCTCTAAAATCATTGAGACGCTTGATGTAAGTTTTGACGAAGAAACATGCCCGTCATTAGAAGATAAACTAGGAGAAAATAATGACCAAAGTCAAAATTCTAATCACACTAATTTAGTTGAAATAATAGATCATAACGTTGAAAATGATTTAGAGAATGTTTTTGTTGCACAAGCTCAAAACAATACATTTGCATTCATATCTACTATAGAGCCAAAAAGTTTTGAGGAAGCCATTAGTAACGAAAATTGGTTCATGGCAATGCATATTGAGATAGATCAACTCACACGTAACGATGCTTGGGAGTTAGTCCCATTACCTAATGCTTGCATCCCCCTAGAATTAAATTGGGCCTTTAGTAGAATCTTGCATGAAAATGGAACAATTTGTGAAAATCAAGCTAAATTAGTAATAAATGATTTTGATCAAGTTGAAAAACCCATTAATCACATTTTTGCCCCGACTGCACAAATAGAGTCTTTACGCATCCTTCTTGCATATGCATGTACCAGCATGACTAAACTTAAACAAATGAATGTCAAAAATGCTTTTAATAGAGCCATCAATAGTGAAATAAATGTTACCCAACCACCGGGATTTGTTAACTTCCAAAAACCTAATCATGTTTTTAAAATAAAGAAGGTCTTGCATGGACTTGAACTAGAAAATCATTTATGGCATAATAGTGTAATATCCTTCCTTGTTGAAAATAAATATGCAAGAGGCATGAAGAATAAGTCGTTATTCTTCAAAATAAAAGACAAGCATCAAATTGTCATTCAAATCTTTGAAGATGATGTTGTCTTTGGATCTACATGCCAAGCATTGCATAACGAGTTCGTCAAGAGTATGCATGATGAATTTAATATGAATGTCCTAGGAGATCTTAAGTCCATACTTAACTTACAAGTCATACAAAGTGACAATGGCACATTCTTCTCAGAATCAAAATATTTAAGAGAGTCTCTTAGAAAATTTGATCTTGAAAATGTTAAGTCCATCAAAACGCCAATGGTAACCGATCTAAAACTCACCCTGGACAAGCAAGGAATTTTGGTTGATAGTTCTAAATATCGATGTATGATAGGTTGTCTACTACACATAACTTCTAGTAGACCCGACATCATGTTTAGTGTATCTCTATGTGCACGATTTCAAGAAAACCCCAAGGAATCTCGCATGAATATCGTAGTACGAATTTTCCGATACTTAAAGAGCACACCTTATCTAGGTGTTTGGTATCCAAAAGCTTCGGGCATTGAAATTAGTATCTATACCGACTCAGATCACGCCGGCGACTACGTTGATAGAAAGAGTACTAGTGGGGTATGTACCTTTGTAGGAGAATGTCTAACACAATGGTCTTGTAAAAAAAAACTGCTTTAGCAATATCCACTACTGAGGCTGAATATGTTGCAGCTGGATAGGGATGAAACCACTAAGCGAGGTCTCCTACGGGGTGGAGCTGATAGTGAGGTGACGGTTGGCGAACTAGGTGTTGGTAGGGGTACAGTGGTGGTTTGTTGGTAAAAGACGATGGGTGGTGGAATTGGGGATAGTCGTATGGTTCTAGGATGTTCTAGAGATGAAGACGGTGATGGCCTTATATTGGTCATAGGTGATGTCGGAGATATCAGTGGTGCTTATGGCACAAGTGGAGTAGGTATGAGTGGAGATGGTGGTGGTACTAGGGGAGTAGGTGTCGTAAGTACACGTTTCCGAGGTGTGTGTTTTAGGACAGGACCGCCTCCGTAACGTCGGAAGGGTTGACCAAAAGGTTCTGGTTCGTAGATCTGAAGTTGTCGTACATACCTATGCCTGCGAACTTGTGCAGGTGCTGGAGGTGGCATTGGAAAAGAAGTCTCTGAGTCGGAGTCAGATGAAAAGGTGATAGGATGGGAAGAGGACGACATGGTACTGTAATTTTCCCGAATAGTAAATGCAAGTCATTAATATAATCATAAACTACGTTAACATTATAAAGAGTTCATTTGATAAATAACATTTTCTAACCGTTGTTGGAGCTGCAAAGGCACGGAGGGCGTAACATGACTTTTGTAAAAATGGTCCGTTTTAAAAGCTTAGTTATAGTCCAGTGTTTTTTTAAAATACACCTGGTTCTCTATAACCTTGGCTCTGATGCCAATCTGTAACACCCCCTAAATTTCAACTAGAGCAGTGGAAGACTTTGTGGGGTATTACTTAGAGGATCGAAGTCAATGTCATAGAAAACGACTCGAAGAGACGTTTTTAAAGTTATGTTTATCATTCATTAAAAGCAAGTATTCAAGTACAAAGTTGTTCCATTAGTTTTAACATATCATAGAAGATATGGATTTATTAAAAGCGAATGACAAAACATTTTTATTAAACACCCATATAGGGGTTTAGTGCCCTCTCCGTGCCTTGAGTTCCTTTGCATTAATTTCCTGAGATAAACATGCTAAAAGTCAACAAAAGTTGAGTGATATTCATAGGTTTAAGTTTAGTAGTTGAACACAAGCTATAGTGATAATTGCATCGAATTACAATTATGAGTTAAAAATCAGTTATTATTGCATTAAACTCATGACACTCATCCGATTAACAGGTCTCATCATAAATGATGGATTATAGTAACAGTGCCCCTCGGGATAGGTTCTTGCCAGTAACCTATTAGTTTTCAAATAAAGTGCGTTTGATTGTTTTCTCGAACGCCCAAACGGGGATTTTCAGTCCCTAATAGATCTATCCACAATTATTTACGTTCACCCTATGGGTGACTAAGGCTCATGATATGAGGGGCTTTTGGCAATAAGGGACTTAAGCAATAACACCTTCAGGAATAGTGTATTAAGAAAAATACTTGTGTTCAGTTTTTATAGCATGTATCTCCCCACGAAAACAGTTTTATAAAAGTGGGCTATGAACTCACCTTAGTGGTATAGTGGTAAAAATATCGATACTCAGTTTGTAAAAAGGGAACGGCTCCACACACGACCTAGATAATATGTAGCAAGTTTTAGTGTTTGATAGTCTAAATGGTTTTACTCGCGAGTAGTTTTGAATAAGTGAATTGTTAATTTAACGATAGTGAAACTTGTGATTTTATAATATATTGTAAGTTTAGTTAAGTTATATATATATATATATATATATATATATATATATATATATATATATATATATATATATATATAACGTAAAGTTTAATAATAATAATAATAGTTTGAAATAAAATGTAACGTCGTGATGTGAAATCAAAAATGGAAAGTAAAAATAAAAATGTTAGTTTTAGTATATGGCCTTTGTCTTTTCTAAAATTTTGCACTTTTTACCCCAACGGCGTTAGCGTTACACCGTTAGTCCAAAATTAACTATATTTACGTTTAACGTCCAAAACTTTATAATTCTTACACTTTTCACCCAAAAGTTTATAAAATCAGTTTTTAATCCTTAAGTCTTCGAAATGACAGTTTATACCACAACTTTGAAAAATTGACACTTTTAATCGAAATCTTATAAAATTTGCAAATTTAGTCCAAACTTCACTAATTTCAAAACTTAGTGTTTTTATTTCTTAATTAGTTTCAAAATAGCTTATTTAACTTTTCCTAACATCTTATTAGTCGAAAAACTTATTTTATAGCTTATGGGCTTTTTAACGAAAAACTAAGGCCCGTTAAGGTTTTTAGATCCAATGGGCATACGAGGGTTTTGGGCTTTGTTTTGGGCTAAGGTTAGGATTATAAAAACGTTACTAAACTGCTTATAGAGACAGCTTATGTGATCGGCTTATTTTTGGCTGATTGGGCTTTAAGGCCCAATCGATACTAATTAGTTTTCAAAACTAGTTCCTATGTCGATTTGCTTTGTGACTTTTATAGGTTCAAAACGCGATTTTTATTACAAGGTTTTTATACGAAAATGATTGTTTGTCAGGGGGTCTATTAGTTTGTGAAATAAAATAGTATGCTCGTTAAGTAGATTTTAAAGATATACGTTCGTTTTAGGCTTGCATGGAACGAGTTTTTATAAGTAAAAGACTTAGAAAAATTTTAGAGTTTTCACGACTTGTTGTTACACTTTAGAAAGGTATTCGAAAATAGTTTGTACGTAACTTTCTAGGTTCAAATCTTTTATAACTTGATTATTTAGGTAGTAAATATATAGACGGATGTATAATACGTATGTGTTGTTTATTTAGTTTACGAGTAATAAGGTGCAATCGTTTGTGTTGTATACGAAAATAATGCAAATGTATGTTTAGCTAAATATTGAAAAGAGTCGTTTAGGAACTTACGACACCAAAATGGTGGGGTAAAATGAGACGTAGAGTCGAGAAGAGAGTGGTATGAGTGCGTAGCGTGAATGTTTACTCGACCAAGGTTCACAAACAACAACTTGTTCCCTCTAAACCCACACGATTTCCTTTGAATTCCTACCCAAATGCTTCGACCCAAGACTAGACTCAATACTTAGTAATTTTGGTGAGTTTTTGCGTTGCATGTAATTGAAAAACGAAAGCATGCATGCATGGGGTTTATATATGGTACCTAGTGTATCCTAGTATCTAAAATTTAATGAGATGGGATTGTTACGTGTATTCAAAAGTCCTGAAGTGTAAGAGTAAACATGTTACTCAAGGTTTTTGGTTTCTTATGTGTCGACATTCTCAATTTCAAAGAAAACGTGGGAGTTGGAAATAAACAATGGCATGGTACTTGTGAAATAGGTTTTTAAAATGTTGTAGTACTTTGCCTAGATGAATATAATATGAAAATGAGTGTGCATGAAAAGAGGAGGTACTAGTTTGTTTGAATAATACATGTCGACCATCATTTTGATTTGTAAACCGATTTGTAAACCGTGTGTGACTTTGTGATAATCGATCAAATGCAACATTTAACATTAGTTTGTGTTTAGAAATGATTTTAGGACCTTATAGAAACAATTTTGGTTCAAAATGGTTGAGTTTTGGATTAGTTGGAATTCTTATGAAATCATTTTTGGACAAACGCTTTGCCTAGTAAAAATGTAGCTAGACTTGACGTGAGAAACTAAAAATTGACACTCTAAATGTTGGCTAGGGGAGGAACGAGTATGTGTAAAAATAAGTGTGTGTCGTGTGTAGGATTTGAGCGTACGAGGCTCGTTTCTGGCTTGTCCTAGTCGAGTGGTTTGAAAACAAAAGAAAGGAAAATGGGCTTGATTGGTTGTGGGCTGTGAATAGTAACAGGCCGAGAATGGTGTTGGGCTTAGAGTGTAATTAGGGGTCCGGTTATTTGTAATTATAATTAGTAAAAATATTAATTAAGATTAGTGATAGGTTTAGTAATTATTTAGTGAGACGTTTATGTGAGTTCGGACATTGTCGAACGCGTTTTGTTAAAATACGTTACGTATATTCGTAAGTGGTAAAAGTTTATTATTCTCACAAGTTTTTAGACTATAGTGGTATATGTGTGAGCATCGTTCCAAGGAAAAAGGATTATAAGTATCGTAGTGCTTTCGAGTAACATAGCATATTAAAAAAAATTTATTATTGATAAAAACGTTATTAATTAACGTAATGATATATTAGTCTTTGATTAACTTTTACTATTCATAGGGAAAATTACGGGAGATTACAGTACCTACCCCTTATTTCGAATTCCGTCCCGGAATTCTAGTCTAAGGTTGTTGTCAGGGGCGTCTAAGGAAATAGATGAGGGTATTTGGCACGAATTTGGTCTTCGCGTTCCCAAGTGTATTCTGGTCCTCGTTTAGAGTTCCATCGTACCTTGACTATGGGAATACGGTTTTGTTTTAATTGTTTGACTTCCCTATCCATAATTTCTACTGGTTCTTCCGTAAAGACTAGTTTATCGTCGAGTTGAATCTCTTTGAGTGGGATGACGAGAGATTCATCGGATAAACACTTCTTAAGGTTAGACACGTGGAAGGTAGGGTGTACTCGGCTAAGTTCTTCTGGCAACTCTAGCTTATATGCCACTGGTCCAATCCGTTCTAGGATGCTAAATGGTCCGATGTATCTAGGGTTTAATTTTCCACGCTTTCCAAAGCTTATCATTCCTTTCCATGGAGACACTTTCAACATTACTCTATCTCCAACCTGAAATTCCATAGGTTTTCGTCTTATGTCGGCATAGCTCTTCTGCCTGTCTCTTGCAGCTTGCAGTCGCTGTTTGATCTTAACTATTTTATCCGTTGTCTCATGAATGAGTTCGGGCCCGGTGAGTTGTATGTCACCAACTTCGGCCCAACAAACGGGTGATCTGCACTTTCTTCCATACAGTGCTTCGAATGGGGCTGCCTTAATACTAGTGTGATAACTATTGTTGTAGGAGAATTCTACCAATGGTAAGTGTGTGTCCCAACCTTTTCCGAAGTCGATCACACATGCTCAGAGCATGTCTTCTAAGGTTTGGATGGTTCTTTCACTTTGTCCATCGGTCTGAGGATGGTACGCTGTACTCATGTCTAACTTAGTACCTAGAGCTTTCTGCAACGATTTCCAGAAATGAGACGTGAATCGACTATCTCGATCAGAGATGATGGAGATAGGCACTCCATGTCGGGTAACAATCTCTTTTAAGTACAACTGTGAGAGTGTATTCATTTCGTCGGTTTCTTTGATAGGCAGAAAGTGAGCGGATTTGGTGAGACGATCAACGATGACCCGTATGGTATCATATCCTGTTGACGTCTTGGGTAGTTTGGTGATGAAGTCCATTGTGATCCGTTCCCATTTCCACATGGGAAGTTCGGGTTGTACCAACAATCCTGATGGTTTTTGATACTCTGCTTTTACTCTTGCACAAGTCAAACATTTTCCGACATACTCTGCTATGTCGCCTTTCATGTTTGGCCACCAATAGAGTTTCTTAAGATCTTGGTACATCTTGTCGGAACCTGGGTGGATGGAGTACTTTGATTTGTGTGACTCATGCATGATGAGGTCACGTATACCTCCATACAGTGGAACCCAACTTCTTTCCTTAAAACAGAACAATCCGTTCGATCTTTTCACAAAACCATTTGAATTCTCCTGCATGCCGTAGATTCTTTCCTTTGGTCTGTTTTCTTCTCGAAGAGCTTCGAATTATGCTTGAAGTATTTGAGATGGAAGGGGAGAACAAATCGTCATTCCCAAGGATCGGACCCTGAGAGGTTTGATTCGTTCTTTCCTACTTAAGGCATTTGCCACAACGTTTGCTTTCCCTGGATGGTAGCGAATTTCACAAACGTAATCGCTAAGCAATTCCAACCATCGACGTTGTCTCATATTCAACTCCTTCTGATCTAGGATATGTTGAAGACTTTTGTGATCTGTGTACACCGTGCACTTGGTGCCGTACAGATAATGTCTCCATATCTTAAGAGCAAATACTACTGCTCCTAATTCTAGATCATGAGTTGTATAATTTACTTCATGCGTCTTGAGTTGTCGTGAAGCGTAAGCTATCACTTTGTCTCTTTGCATCAGTACCGCACCTAAACCATGGTACGACGCGTCGCAATACACTACGAAGTCTTCACTTCCTTCCGGTAGTGCTAAAATCGGGGCTTCACAGAGTTTCTTCTTTAACAACTGGAAAGCCGATTCCTGCTTCTCTTCCCAACTGTACTTCTTGTTCTTTTGTGTTAACTCGGTCAAAGGCTTGGCGATTTTTGAAAAACCTTCAATGAATCGCCTGTAGTAACCGGCAAGACCTAAGAATTGGCGTATTTCCGTGGGGTTGGTAGGGGATGCCCAATCTTTAACGGCCTCGATTTTTGCCGGATCCACATGGATGCCTTGACTATCGATAACGTGACCCAGAAATTATACAGTTCTAATCCAGAAATCACACTTAGAGAACTTGGCATACAGCTCTTCCTTCTTGAGCAACTCTAAGATGATTCTCAAGTGTGCCGCGTGTTCTTTCTCGTTGCGAGAATAGATTAAGATGTCATCTATGAATACAATCACAAATTTATCCAAGTATGGCTTGCATACTCGGTTCATCAAATCCATAAACACTGCGGGTGCATTGGTTAAACCAAACGGCATTACTTGAAATTCAAAATGCCCATATCGAGTTCTAAAAGTTGTTTTAAAAACATCTTCCTCTTTAACTCTTAGCTGATGGTAGCCTGACCTTAAGTCGATCTTCGAGTAGACACTCGGTCCTTGTAGTTGATCAAACAAATCATCGATAACTCTCACAATGTCATCCAGACGATCCTCATGGCGGGCTATCCTGGCGGCTAGTAAAGGTATGGTATGGTGGATGGGTTCTCCGGTAACTGGAAGAATCCTAGAAGTAGTCGAGGATGAACTTTCTCCTAATTCTCTAGCACTAGGAGCCCCTTCCTGAGATCTCCAGTACTGAAGGATTGGAAGCAAGAAAGACCATTTACGCGCATCGACCCTCCTGCGGGTCTTTGGGCGTGAAGTAGCCTCGGTTACGGTTTGTTCACAAGGGTCGGATAGGGATGAAACCACTAAGCGAGGTCTCCTACGGGGTGGAGCTGATAGTGAGGTGACGGTTGGCGAACTAGGTGTTGGTAGGGGTACAGTGGTGGTTTATTGGTAAAAGACGGTGGGTGGTGGAATTGGGGATAGTCGTATGGTTCTAGGATGTTCTAGAGATGAAGACGGTGATGGCCTTATATCGGTCATAGGTGATGTCGGAGATATCAGTGGTGCTTGTGGCACAAGTGGAGTAGGTATGAGTGGAGATGGTGGTGGTACTAGGGGAGTAGGTGTCGTAAGTACACGTTTCCGAGGTGTGTGTTTTAGGACAGGACCGCCTCCGTAACGTCGGAAGGGTTGACCAAAAGGTTCTGGTTCGTAGATCTGAAGTTGTCGTACATGCCTATGCCTGCGAACTTGTGCAGGTGCTGGAGGTGGCATTGGAAAAGAAGTCTCTGAGTCGGAGTCAGATGAAAAGGTGATAGGATGGGAAGAGGACGACATGGTGCTGTAATTTTCCCGAATAGTAAATGCAAGTCATTAATATAATCATAAACTACGTTAACATTATAAAGAGTTCATTTGATAAATAACATTTTCTAACCGTTGTTGGAGCTGCAAAGGCACGGAGGGCGTAACATGACTTTTGTAAAAATGGTCCATTTTAAAAGCTTAGTTATAGTCCAGTGTTTTTTAAAATACACCTGGTTCTCTATAACCTTGGCTCTGATGCCAATCTGTAACACCCCCTAAATTTCAACTAGAGCAGCGGAAGACTTTGTGGGGTATTACTTAGAGGATCGAAGTCAATGTCATAGAAAACGACTCGAAGAGACGTTTTTAAAGTTATGTTTATCATTCATTAAAAGCAAGTATTCAAGTACAAAGTTGTTCCATTAGTTTTAACATATCATAGAAGATATGGATTTATTAAAAGCGAATGACAAAACATTTTTATTAAACACCCATATAGGGGTTTAGTGCCCTCTCCGTGCCTTGAGTTCCTTTGCATTAATTTCCTGAGATAAACATGCTAAAAGTCAACAAAAGTTGAGTGATATTCATAGGTTTAAGTTTAGTAGTTGAACACAAGCTATAGTGATAATTGCATCGAATTACAATTATGAGTTAAAAATCAATTATTATTGCATTAAGCTCATGACACTCATCCGATTAACAGGTCTCATCATAAATGATGGATTATAGTAACAGTGCCCCTCGGGATAGGTTCTTGCCAGTAACCTATTAGTTTTCAAATAAAGTGCGTTTGATTGTTTTCTCGAACGCCCAAACGGGGATTGTCAGTCCCTAATAGATCTATCCACAATTATTTACGTTCACCCTATGGGTGACTAAGGCTCATGATGTGAGGGGCTTTTGGCAATAAGGGACTTAAGCAATAACACTTTCAGGAATAGTGTATTAAGAAAAATACTTGTGTTCAGTTTTTATAGCATGTATATCCCTCACGAAAACAGTTTTATAAAAGTGGGCTATGAACTCACCTTAGTGGTATAGTGGTAAAAATATCGATACTCAGTTTGTAAAAAGGGAACGGCTCCACACACGACCTAGATAATATGTAGCAAGTTTTAGTGTTTGATAGTCTAAATGGTTTTACTCGCGAGTAGTTTTGAATAAGTGAATTGTTAATTTAATAATAGTGAAACTTGTGATTTTATAATATATCGTAAGTTTAGTTAAGTTATATATATATATATATATATATATATATATATATATATATATATACATGTAACGTAAAGTTTAATAATAATAATAATAATAGTTTGAAATAAAATGTAACGTCGTGATGTGAAATCAAAAATGGAAAGTAAAAATAAAAATGTTAGTTTTAGTATATGGCCTTTGTCTTTTCCAAAATTTTACACTTTTTACCCCAACAGCGTTAGCGTTACACCGTTAGTCCAAAATTAACTATATTTACGTTTAACGTCCAAAACTTTATAATTCTTACACTTTTCACCCAAAAGTTTATAAAATCAGTTTTTAATCCTTAAGTCTTCGAAATGACAGTTTATACCACAACTTTGAAAAATTGACACTTTTAATCCAAATCTTATAAAATTTGCAAATTTAGTCCAAACTTCACTAATTTCAAAACTTAGTGTTTTAATTTCTTAATTAGTTTCAAAATAGCTTATTTAACTTTTCCTAACAGCTTATTAGTCGAAAAGCTTATTTTATAGCTTATGGGCTTTTTAACGAAAAACTAAGGCCCGTTAAGGTTTTTAGATCCAATGGGCATACGAGGGTTTTGGGCTTTGTTTTGGGCTAAGGTTAGGATTATAAAAACGTTACTAAACTGCTTATAGAGACAGCTTATGTGATCGGCTTATTTTTGGCTGATTGGGCTTTAAGGCCCAATCGATACTAATTAGTTTTCAAAACTAGTTCCTATGTCGATTTGCTTTGTGACTTTTATAGGTTCAAAACGCGATTTTTATTACAAGGTTTTTATACGAAAATGATTGTTTGTCAGGGGGTCTATTAGTTTGTGAAATAAAATAGTATGCTCGTTAAGTAGATTTTAAAGATATACGTTCGTTTTAGGCTTGCATGGAACGAGTTTTTATAAGTAAAAGACTTAGAAAAATTTTAGAGTTTTCACGACTTGTTGTTACACTTTAGAAAGGTATTCGAAAATAGTTTGTACGTAACTTTCTAGGTTCAAATCTTTTATAACTTGATTATTTAGGTAGTAAATATATAGACGGATGTATAATACGTATGTGTTGTTTATTTAGTTTACGAGTAATAAGGTGCAATCGTTTGTGTTGTATACGAAAATAATGCAAATGTATGTTTAGCTAAATATTGAAAAGAGTCGTTTAGGAACTTACGACACCAAAATGGTGGGGTAAAATGAGACGTAGAGTCGAGAAGAGAGTGGTATGAGTGCGTAGCGTGAATGTTTACTCGACCAAGGTTCACAAACAACAACTTATTCCTTCTAAACCCACACGATTTCCTTTGAATTCCTACCCAAATGCTTCGACCCAAGACTAGACTCAATACTTAGTAATTTTGGTGAGTTTTTGCGTTGCATGTAATTGAAAAATGAAAGCATGCATGCATGGGGTTTATATATGGTACCTAGTGTATCCTAGTATCTAAAATTTAATGAGATGGGATTGTTACGTGTATTCAAAAGTCCTGAAGTGTAAGAGTAAACATGTTACTCAAGGTTTTTGGTTTCTTATGTGTCGACATTCTCAATTTCAAAGAAAACGTGGGAGTTGGAAATAAACAATGGCATGGTACTTGTGAAATAGGTTTTCAAAATGTTGTAGTACTTTGCCTAGATGAATATAATATGAAAATGAGTGTGCATGAAAAGAGGAGGTACTACTTTGTTTGAATAATACATGTCGACCATCATTTTGATTTGTAAACCGATTTGTAAACCGTGTGTGACTTTGTGACAATCGATCAAATGCAACATTTAACATTAGTTTGTGTTTAGAAATGATTTTAGGACCTTATAGAAACAATTGTGGTTCAAAATGGTTGAGTTTTGGATTAGTTGGAATTCTTATGAAATCGTTTTTCGACAAACGCTTTGCCTAGTAAAAATGTAGCTAGACTTGACGTGAGAAACTAAAAATCGACACTCTAAATGTTGGCTAGGGGAGGAACGAGTATGTGTAAAAATAAGTGTGTGTCGTGTGTAGGATTTGAGCGTACGAGGCTCGTTTCTGGCTTGTCCTAGTCGAGTGGTTTGAAAACAAAAGAAAGGAAAATGGGCTTGATTGGTTGTGGGCTGTGAATATTAACAGGCCGAGAATGGTGTTGGGCTTAGAGTGTAATTAGGGGTCCGGTTATTTGTAATTATAATTAGTAAAAATATTAATTAAGATTAGCGATAGGTTTAGTAATTATTTAGTGAGACGTTTATGTGAGTTCGGACGTTGTCGAACGCGTTTTGTTAAAATACGTTACGTAAATTCGTAAGTGGTAAATGTTTATTATTCTCGCGAGTTTTTAGACTATAGTGGTACATGTGTGAGCATCGTTCCAAGGAAAAAGGATTATAAGTATCGTAGTGCTTTCGAGTAACATAGTATATTAAAAAAAATTATTATTGATAAAAACGTTATTAATTAACGTAATGATATATTAGTCTTTGATTAACTTTTACTATTCATAGGGAAAATTATAGGAGATTACATATTGTGTGACAACAAAGGTGCTATCGACTTAAGCAAAAATCCCGTTCATCACTCTCGTACCAAACACATCGAAATTCGACACCACATACTTCGTGATAATGTTTAAAAAGGGAATATCCTCCTAGATAAAGTTGCATCCGAAGACAATGTTGCCGATATATTAACCAAACCTTTAAAACGTGAAACATTTAATTATCTTATATCAAGCCTCGGAATGATAGAACATCGCGAATAAAGTGTTTATTCCAACTAATTTCCAAAAAAAAATGAAATTGCAAGTCCATTTTTTTTTTCACACCAACTTACCAAAATCCCATTGGACCATATTAGTGCTTATGGGCCCAATTTAATAATGTTTTCTTTTCTCTCTTCCTCCCTTCTCCTTGTGACCGCCCCCCACACAAAACACACGCCTAAAACACACACACTCTCATCTTCATCCTCATCTTTTCAAAATCTTCATCCAATCCTTCTTCCTTCTTTGAAGATCTTGGTATGTCACGATTCCCATTGTTCTCATAATATTTTGTGAATTGTTTTGAGTTATTTTCATATATCTATTAAATAATCTTGATTTGGTTGAAAGATTCATGATATAGTTGATTTTTATGAACAAGATGATTATGGAAAACTTCAATTTACAAGCAAAACTATGGCAATTTTTTTTAAAGATGTTTGGGTGGAAAATCTTGATGGGTTTTATGTTTTTCGGCCATAAATATGCCAATATGTATCTAAAACATACTTTCTTCTCAAAATCTTGAATTTACGAGGGAAAATCAAAAGTTTGAAATTTTTTTTACGAGAGTGGCGCGCTGCCGACGCGTCGACGTGCGGACAACGCACCAGGAAGCTGTGAAATTTTCCGTTATTTATTTTGTTCTATCTTGTATGTTATATACGTATCAACACACTATGTGCTATTTTGGTAGGAACAATGGCTGACCGTCATGACACCAAACAATTCATGAAAACTGTACGATGTGGTCGTGGCATTGAGAACTACAAGCCATTTCAAAAACGAAACTATAGTGAAGGGCGCCATTGTGATGATGACTTCATCCGTATGTGTGGTCTTAGGGATCCTTTCACCAATGCGGGTTGCATGTCCTTTGTTCAACTACCTCTCAACATCTACCCTCGCCATATTCAAGAGTTCTTTGCGTTCTATCACTTCGACTCCGCCAATCTCACACTCAACTTCAAGATGTACAACCATGAGTATACTTGGACGTTAGAAATGCTAGGAAATATTCTTGGGATCAACTCATCCGGCATCAAAATCTACACTGACTCAACTGAAACAAGGGAGTTTAGAAAGTATCGTATCTATCAATCTTCAACTGAAAATCAAGTCAATGTTGCAACTGTCCAGAATGTCATCTTCAAGCCCGAATATCAATGCAATAATGAAGCCGATCTCCAATGGGCTCAATCTCACTTGAAGGATAGGATCTATGCTTGGGAACATGTGTTGACCTCCAATGCGTTTGTGAAGCTAGGAGCAAGAGGTAACGTATCTATAGTGGTTGGATACATGCTCTACTGTATTGAGACAGGAACTCCATTTAACTTTGCATACTTTATGGCAAAACGGATGGACAAGCTTCAGAACAACAAAAGGATGATTCCCTATGGTCACCTTCTCACCACCTTGTTCGAGCACATCAAGGCCGAACATCCCGATCATGCAAGGGATTGGCCCGATTGTGAAGTGGTAAGTCCACTCTATGCCAACTTCACGGCTAGTAACCTGGAACGTGCTCATGTCGACCTTGAGCTTCCACAGCAAGCCGCATCAACTTCTCAACGAGCTAACATGGATCCCATTGGAAGGATGGAACACATGGTGAATGAGATGTTTGATTCTCAAGCTTGGAATGCTTCGGAAGAACCCATAAGTGACGATGAGGTGATTGATGATGTGGATGGCCTACCGGTCCATGAACGTCTTGCCTACAAGACCTATCGTGCAACCAAGCGACAACGCCGTGAGAATCGGTCAAAGTTTGGTGTTCTTAAAAATTTCATCACCCGTTGGGCCACATACATGTCATGTAAAGGGCTTTGATAAGTTTATTTGTGGACTTTAGAGACCTTCTAGGACAAGTTGTTTATGTTTGATGTTTCATAAATCCTTAGACTTTATATGTGTTTGATTTTGATTTATGGTCTATCGTGTTTGGCATATATTGCCAAAGACAATGTTTATTTATGCATATTTAATGTACTAATCTTAGGTCTTATTTATAATTACTTGCATCTACTCAAACTATTGTGAACTAACCCATGTAGTAAGCATCTAAATGGTAATCTAACCCATCTTGGACTTTCACATGTGAGAATTTTTTTGTTTGTTGCATGTTGTGGTATTTATGTAGCTAGGCCACCGCAAAGGTGAGGCTCTTGACCCATGGATCCCCGCCTTAAAACAAGGGGGAGCAAAGATCTAGGGGGAGCTATGATCAAGGGGGAGCACCTCCGAGTGCTATTGAAACAAGCTACTTTCCCATTACAAAATGGAAGTCCCACCTTTTTGATTCGACAAAAGGGGGAGAAAGAAAGCAAGAGTGAAGATCAAGCTCATGAGCAAGCAAGGACTTCACCAAATTTACAAGGCAAGGTCAAGTCGCAAAGCTTCACCAAAGGCGCGCTTGTCTTCGCTACGTTTTTAAGTTTATTTGCATTCGGATTTTATTTGTCATCATCAAAAAGGGGGAGATTGTTGAGGCAACATGATCAAGATCTCCTAATGTTTTGATAATGACAAATAAACCTTCGAAACACATAAAACGTCAAACGGTAGCCTAATTCGCCAAATTCCATGTCTGCTGCTGGCGTGCTGACGCGCCGGGGACGCGCCAGGAGTCTGTATGGATTTGGTCGAATTTTCAAAGTCGGCTTTCCCCTTACCCGACAAATGTGGATCTTTCAATTCAGGTATGAATATGCTATGTGCTTAATTGAGAACACTCGAAACGAGTTTTGGGATTAGAGAGATCCAACTTTTAAAGCACCCATTTACGAGAAAACGTCAACTCATGTTTTCTAGCTATCGCCTCTAGCCAAGGCTTTTATAAACTTAGGGAGCTTTTATATTTCACATAACATCATGTGAAAGCATTCATATGCTCATATCCCGTGCTTACGTCTTCTCTAATTACGTAACGGGTTTACTCCTTTATTGGTCAAACTAAGTCAAATGTCACTTTGCGTAAACGCATCTTTTCCCACTTGGGTTATGCTTTACATTAAGGCAAAGTACTTAACTTGTTTGAACCAAGGTATTAGTTGAGAACGTCGAGTCGTGAAAAGTCACGAGGTATAAAATTATGGATTCTCGACGTTGTGTTACTTGAACTAATAAGTAACTTATGATTTTCTCAACTTATAATCTTAATTGTCTAAATCTTTTCCTCTTAATGACAATGAGATTATTTTCTTCTTAATTACTTTCTTAATTATCTTCTTCATCAAAATACCACTTACCTCAAAACCATCAAACCCAATACCACTAAATCTCCCACAATCCTTATCAAATATCCTTTCCAACATTCCCTTACACCACTTACACAAAAGTGTACCTTTGCCTCTTACACACTTTTAATCCTAACAATTGAATTCAAATTCAATCCATCTCATCCTTTCATTTCCTTAAAACATCACATCTCTTACACATCCCTTACACATCTCTTATATTCCTTACACATCTCCAATCTCAACCATCCAATTCAAATTAAACACATCTCAACTGCCCATCCAATCTCCTCTCTATTATACCACATGTGTTTAATCTCAACCCTCCATTTCAAACCCAAATCAATCTTAACCCTTGGATCACCCTTCCTCTCCAAGCAAAAGTACACCTTGATCTTAACCACTCATTTCAAACAAAAACCATCTCAACCATCCAATCTCTTACAACACATCTTAACCTTCTATTTCAAACCAAAACAATCTCAACCCTCCATTTACCCTTCCCCCCCAAGCAAAGGAATATTCCTTTGGGATATTCTCTTTTCTAACCTAACCATGGTTCACTCTTTCAACCATGGTTAGCTCTCAACATACAACCTCAACCTAACCTTGGTTAACCTAACCAACATACCTCTTAACCCATCTATGGTTACTTCTCTACATTCAAACATGGTTAACTCTTAACCACACCAAGGATGGTTCATTCCCTTGTGTAAACCTCTTTAACCTAACCATGGTTCTTTCTCTATACACTTAACCCTTCTCAACCTTACCATGGTTACTTCTATACACTTAACCCTTCTATACCTAACCATGGTTAAACCTCTAAACCTTTACCCTAACCATAGTTACACCTTAACCCTTCCCTTGAGGATTATTCCATGGCATACTCTCTTCTCTATTATGCCATGTGAGGAATTACATTTACACCCCTTCTAAATTACCCTTTCTACTCTTCCACCCTTGGTATTTTGGTTTTCTTATAAAACTTCACAAATGACTTTTCAAATTGGCTATTTGAGTTGGTAAACCTTAGATTGATTAATGTTAAGGTTTATTGTGAAGTACAATTGGGGGTTTAGCTAGGTGTGGTATTTACAAGTCCCAAAACTCAAAGTTTGGGAAAATTGTTACAGACGCCTGGCGCGCTGACGCGCCAGGGACGCGCCGGTCTCGGTAAAATTTTCCCATTTTGGGTTTTGGCCTATAAATACCACACCAAGCCTCTTGTATTCCTCATCCCTTGCCATTATTCTTTCTCTCTAGATTCTTTCTCTCTAATCCTCCAATTCTATCTCTTGTGTTCTAGATTTTCACATAACATCATTTGAAAGAACACTTCTTCTTTGCAAGGGAAGAATCACAAGAACCTAATCCACTCTTGTGATTGTGTCGAGGGTCTTATATCTTATACCCTTTCTACTACCATCGAGTCTCTAGGTTAGGTTAGGGCTTGATTAAACAAACATTCATTCATTCAATTATTTGTAAGGGAAGTCTTGTGTCTTGGTGACCAAGCCTAGATCATTGGGGATCTAGTTGGGGTTTGATACTTCCGTGGGAAGTCTTGGTTGTGGTCTTGGTGACCCATAGGTTAAGTCGAATCACGAGATTCTTTAGGGTGGTTTCCGAGGGCGGAATACCGTGTGAGTAACTCCTTCTTTGTGAGCATCAATATTGTTGAATATTGGTGGAGTGAATTGTAACGGTTTGTAGTCCACTGAAAGGATTATACTAGTTGAATAGTATCATGTCGTGGATTCGCAACTGGACGTACGGATGGTATAACCCCCCATCCCGAACCAGTATATATCGTGGTGTCTCTCTTTACTCGCTTTATATACTTTGGTTGTGTTTGTGGTTGTTTGGATTGATTATACAACCACTTGGTTTTCTTTGAGGCTTAAAGTTTTTAAACGTCTTAAAAGCCCAAGAAACCGTATTCACCCCCCCCCCCTCTACGGTTCTACACAGGGGATGCCAAATTTCAAACCTACACCTCTGCCACCATCTAAACCTGCAACTATCCCATCCACCACCCCATACTCATGTTACTTGTCCCCTACACTCACACAACACCCCAAAGTGCATTTAATACATTGAAACTGATCCAAGCAGGCTCCCAATTGCCAAACATAATTTCCCGCCAAAACTTAATCAATGGCCAGGATTGGTTTTAATGGTCCAATGGTTGTGGGATTAGCTTAGAAAGGTCCAATGAACACTTTGGGAGGCTATAAATAGAAGGAAAAGCAGAAGGAAGACAGTAGTAGTTGTAGAATAGAATAGAGTAGTGTAAAATTCGAAATTAGTGTAATTTCAATTATTAGTTGTAATTCTTAGTTAAAACTAGTTGTAATCTGTTTTATTAATGCAATCTAAACTTATTTTAAGCATCAATTTCAAGTTTCCTTTTGTTAATTCAGTTTTAGCATTTTTAAGTAAATTTGACAAATTTGCTTAATCTTGTTTAAACTTGTTAAATCCTGTTCCATTTGTTCCTGTTGTTCCTTGTATGAAATTTGAGTTCAAATAGCTTATTTAGTATTAACTTAATCTGTTTTAAGCTTAAAATCAGTAGTTGTAGTTTAAAATATAGAAGTTATAGTGTAATAGTAGACTTAAAGAGGTGTTTGGTTCAGGGGTAATATCTATTGTCACAACTCCTAATTTCAGGCCATTTTCCAAACTTCGACAATTTACTATTCATCAGTTACTATTCACCGATTACTAATCATCATTTTACTATTCATCATTTTTTAGGTCAATTTGATATTCTGATAAGCGTTCAGAAATTTTACTATTCACTTTACACTATTCATTTCCGGAAGAAATTTCACTATTCACGTGCATTACTCATCTCATCGTAAATTTAGTTTACGAGTATTTAAATTCGCGTAACCGTATTGGTTCAAGAGCTAATTCATGCATTATCATCGCGGACATTTCATACGGACTAGAAGGAGTCTGCATATCATCATAATAGTATTTGCATACTATTCCACTCGTAGGATAATTAAATTAATACTTTTGGTATAATTTACTTTTACGTATAATTATTTCTAAATAAACGTTAACAAGCGACCAATAATGTGACTAACACGTCCGACACTCCCGACTATGATCCTAATATATTTTATACTCATAATAATAATATAAAAATTTTATTATTAATTTACCCGGTATTTTGGAAATTTATTTCATTAATATCGTAAGTTTAAAATAATTACGACGGTTTTCGTAAAAACTAAACAATAATTATCCAAACACTCAATAATTATACCCGACATATTTTTACAATTTTTATAACTTTATTATGTCCCGGTTAACTCCGTTAAAATTTATTTTTAGTTAACTCGGTACCCGGTATTACCTAAAAACACTAATATATCATCAAATCACCAACTATCTTACACAAAATCTCCACTTTTTCTTCCATACTCCATGTTGCCGCCCCCCCCCCCCCCCCCCCCATTACTAAAGCTCTTACACATTGAAAAATTTGCTACTAACTCTTGATTGTTGTCATATATATTTTTATATAAAATATATACATATACCAATAATTCATTTTGTCATCCCATTTGTACCAAAACTTCAAGCAAACTCATTTCCTTTTACTCTCTTCCTCTTGTGTTCGGCCAAGTCAAGAAACAAGAACAAACCATTTGATTTTTAAGAAACAAGTAATTTAGCAAGTATTGTTTGTGTACCTTTTTGAGTTTTGAAAGATAAACTCAAGGTTTACGTAGGTTTTCATCCTCAAATCTCTTTCATCCTTCAAGTAAGTGTAAGAAACTCAAACTTATGATTTTATCAAGTTTTTACAAGTTTCATATGTTATATATACAAGATCTACATGCATATGCTAGTTATACCACTTTATTTTACAAACTTTTAACTTTGAAACCCTAGAAAGTGATTATAGTTAGATCCTAGTTAGATCCACTTGGTTTATGATGTTTAGGAACCCATGACACCCTAAGAGGGTGTATGGTAGGATTAGACTAGTTTTGTGGTGATTGAAAGTGGTTTGGTTGAAGTTGGAACTAGATTGAAACCTTAGAAATGATTTTTGAAATATTACATATACCTACTGTCACTATTTTTAAAACGTGGGAAAATCAGTAGATGATGGGTAATTTTTGACCAAAGATTTAGAAAATACTTTCAAAAACGAAACTTTTGGCGAAAGAACGGATTAAAACAAGCTTATAACGAAGGAGATATGATTTTTGTAAGATTAACGACGAAAACTAATTTTCTGAAAAACTGCATGCTGTTTGACAGTTTTCGACGGACAAATAGAGGCGTTAGACGTAACCTAGAGGAGCCGAACTACCAAAAATATATTAGTATATACTAAAACATAACCGTGGATATAAAGAACGAGTAAAACGGACTTAAAACGACAAAGTTATACGCGTTTAAAAATCATCAAAACTATATATATATTTTTAATCACTAATAAAAATAATAAACTACGTACTAAATAATATATTTCTAGAAATGTCACTAAAGAGCCATATTCTCAACAAATGAAATACGTATGACCCAAGATTTATATATACGACTTATCGACGTTATTTTAAGGTTTTCAAAATGAAGAATATAACGCTAACCTTTTTATACGATATATTACGACAAGTTTTCATAATTCTAGTTGGACTTATTTTTCCTTAGTATGAAAAATATTTTATTTTGACAATAACTAGTATTTCCAAGTTACGAGTGGTATAGGTATCATGTGCATGTGCATTCATTACATCACGGCATGATCTAAATTAGATCACATTCATTCATTTAGGTTGCGGCTAGTGTGCGCGCCTTATTGTCCCGATCACTTTACCATCATTGTACCATCTTTGTACCATCATTTCGAGGTGAGTTTTCATAGCCCCGTTTTAATTACTTATTTTGATTTCAAATCCCATGGGGGAGAATACATTGCACAATTATTTTTGTACATGCCCAAGTATTAAATTCCGTACATTGCTTAAGTTGCCTTACTACCACATTAAGTCCCCTTTATTATCATGGACCGTTAATTAAGATGCAAGCGAGAGTGAGTGGATAGATCTATTGAGGGTGACTCCTCCATTCGTGTTTGGGTTGCTCCATAAGGAAAACGAATGCATTTCATTTCTAATATATTACGAGTGTCTGGTAAACACTCATTTGGGGCCAAGTAACGTCTAGCTTCGGGGTCATGAGCTTAAGAGACAATGTAGTTTTATTACTGAAATCTTATTACTTTACTTTATACTTGTGGCTATTGTACATACGATTTACTTATAAACCTATGATTATTCACCAACATTCGTGTTGACCGTTTTTCGCAATGTATTTCTCAGGTTATTAAGGTAGCTCATGTTGCATACATATGGACCTTCATGGAGTCGCGGAGTCGACGCGTCTCACTATATTTTCTGCACTTATGAACGTTTGATCTTGTTGAACTTATTTTATCTAAAATGGCAACACCTTTTGGGACCTATATTTTCATAACTCTGAATGTTTTAAATGATCAAACGATGTATTTTCCAAACGACACTTTAGGTCGTTCAATATAACTGTAACTGTGATGCTATGACAGACACTCCCAGGTATTCCATTCCGCTGCCATTCAGGTATTTTGGGGGTGTGACAGATTGGCATCAGAGCTAAGGTTATAGCAAACTAGGATGTATCTTGGACCCTAGACTATAACCACATCATCATAGCATCTCATCATTTCATCATAGGTGCATATTCATTACACACGTTGTTTCATGCACACACTGTGCGAGTTATTTATACCCATATTCGTGTATATGATTATATTGACCTGGTTCACAAGTGACATGTCTTCGGATACCCACCCTGTTATCTTCCACTACCACTATACCACCAGCTGTACTTACACCACCATTAGCACTATTGATTTGTCGTAGGAGCAAGGTTTTCCTATCATTCAGCCTATACATAGAATGCTGTTTGGTAGAGTATTCAGACTTAATGGACTTATTAGGATGTTTATTGCAAGGGAGATAGTATGTTTTCTTTCCTTCACTAGTAGGACGCTTACTACTCAGGTACTACCACCACCATCAGCCGCTTATTACATTATTGGTCATCCCATAGTGCGTACTTCAGCTTCACCTCTTAGATGTCGCGAGATAGCGCGAAAGAGGGTAGTATTCCATTCACTATTATCACCATCGTCTCCTAACTCATCACTAGGATTTCATCGTCATCAATGTTATTCTCATCCTTTAGAATACCACCATTATCATTTCCCTTTTTCCATTTCCACTTGCCATGAATTAGATAACACCTTGTGGATAATACCAAGATTACGGACTCAACAAGAACATCCGCAGATTCCTCAGGATTAGTTTGGAACCTACACTATCTAGGATATGATCGATGCACAACTTCAAACCCCACTTCAGGACTATCTCGACCTTATGCTGCCACAACCTTGGTTTCACTTAGAGGAACTACAGGAAATCTTTAGACTAGACTTATATCTTTACTAGCTTTTACTATTATCCTAACCACGAGAAGTGTGGCATAGTTAAAGAAACTTGTATTATTTTGATTGTTGTACAAACGGAATCACCAAGTATTGACTCTACTATAGGGGAATGGTTGTGCTATCTATGATATTGGTCCATATAGACCGAAATTTTCATGTATTATATTCATGTGTTATGAATATGATGATTTTTTTTATTACCTATAGATTCTCATGGACTCTTATGATTTGATGGAAATAGATTTAAGCAAACCACTCCAAGCATGACGCAAGCTTCTGTTGGACAAGTAATTGCCAAGAACATGGCCACCGCCCTCACCAAGGAACTTACTCACGTGGAATTTATGGGTTGTAATCCTCCCTCCTTTAGTGGAATTAGAGACAAAAAGGAATTTCTCAAATGGTTCGAAGAAATAGAAACGATATTTCGATGTGGCGACTGTCGTAAGGAAGACAAGGTTAAGTTCGCCACATGCACTTTTCAGGATCTTGCCCAGGAATGGTGGACCACACATGTCAAGATAATAGGAGTTGATGATGCTTACTCACGCTCTTGGGAGGAACTAAGAAGGATGATGGGTATAGCCTTTTGTGTAAGAAGTGAATTACGAGCAATAGAACAGGAAACACTAAACCTTACCATGGTAGGAGATGATGTTGTCAAGTATACTGCTGATTTTTATGAATTAGCTCGACTAGACCCTACAATTGGTGAACCGGAAAGTAAGAAACTTGAAAGGTACGTCGGAGGACTTTCTCCTGAAATTCGTATGTTGGTCATCGCATGGGAACCCAATGCCATGTCTGAAGCTATCCAGATGGCGATCGAAGCAAAGGAACTCATAGTTCGCGACAAGACATCAAGAAACAATAGTAACAACAAGAGAAAATGGGTCGGTAATCAGGATGCTAATGCTACTCAACAACCATTTAAGATACAACAAGTGGTGGAGACCTTTGCTGCTGGGTCAAGCCAAAAGAAAGGATATGTAGGTAAATTACCCGAGTGCAACAAGTGTCAGTTTCATCACAAAGGATCTTGCCCCTCTCAATGTGGAAACTACCAGAAGGTCAGACACAAAGCCAAGGATTGCAAGGCTCCCACCCTCGCAAAGCATCAGAAACTCACGGTAATCTGCCATGAATGTGGAGTAGTGGGACACTTCAAGAGTGAATGCCCGGTGTTGAGAGACCTAAACTGGAGGAGGCAGTTCATGTTTTAAAACCATAGTTCGAGCCCTCTAGGGTTGTACTTTCTTTTGGTACTTTCCATAAGTACGTTGGTGTAACCTAGTTATATTAAGCACTTTCCTATCTAATGTAATGAATATCTTTTGTTATCTCTGTGATAATCGTAACATTCGTTTATTCCATTTTCTATTGCAATTGTGCAATTTTCAATCCTTTCGTAACATTATACCATTGTCTTATTAGGGAATTAGGCCGATTTCGTATTTGACAGATTAGTAGATTATTACCATTCCATAGGATTTACCCATGTATCCAATAAACCATTCAACAAATTTTATTACAAACTATCCTACTACCCTATGGGGAAATTGTTTTACCAAATTTCTAAAATAAGCTATTTTGTTACCGTACTATAAACTGATTTTCTGTCATTACACCAAGTATTTAACTATTATTATGCGGGACAATTTTTATGTTACTTTGAAAGGAAATATCAGGATACCATTTTTAATAACAATGCGTTGAACACCATCTAAAACTTTTGAGAAAAGTAATACTATTTTGACTAAATCAAGCATCGCATCATTAGTCCTCAAGTATACATAGCCTGATCACCTATGTATAATTCAGGAAGGATTATGCTATGAAGAAAATAATTATATTTTTGGGATTGTTAATAACAATCTTCATTCGAAAGTGTTGGAAACAAATAAACTCTTTTATAAATGTCTTTTTCTGACAAACTCTCCCTGGATACTTACCCCACCTGTCCCCTACTTAGCCATTAAGTTGGACTTTCCATTGACTTCTCTAGGAAAGACTTTCCATATCAACTATAAGTAGGATTCCTCGATACAAGAAAAACAATAAAAGGATTACGGAACTACTAAACCTAGACTAAGAAAATTTATAATCCAACAACAATCCTAAGATACCAAGAGACCATCCGATTCACCATCTCTGACCTAGTTGTCCAATTTTATTATTCAAAGATACTAGCTAGACTGAGCTACAGGATCGAACACATTGTAAAGGTACGCTAAGCAACACTATAGAAATAAACAAAGCCTCCTAACCGATACTGTAGAGTGATTTGATTAAACATGGCCTTATCTAAACGCAAACTTCCCTGTAATAAGTTTCATCAAGGATAATTGATTTGAGTATGGATATCGACATAGAAATCCCTAAGGAGTTGTGTTCTCTAGATATTTCAGATAACCTCATTCCTATACCAAGAAAGAAATCAGACCCGAATATACATTTTGCCAACATGATGACAATTTCAACGATAAACCATCTCAAGACTTAAGTTGGTTGAATACCTAGGCTTGTAGTTTTGCCAGATAACCACCAATAGGCATCATCCAATATCAGGAACCGAACGTTAGACATCTATGCATTATGCGAACATTACCTATCCTACTATTTGATCCATGTTAGTATTTTTACTTTTAAATGAAGTTGATTTCAAAATTTTGTTCATACAAATCACATATCTCGTAGAAAATAATTTTGAATTGCCTATTTTGAATAAATACGATCCTTTTTAGTCAATATTTAACAAAACCATTGTACAATGGGAAATATATAAACACCAAACTTTGGTAAACAGTCCTATTCACAACCTGTTTGAAAACCGCGTCACATTTCCTAACTATTGAATTTTGAATCATCAAGAAAGACACATGTCTTAGCAATCCATTAGACCAAAACACAAAGAATCAAAGATTGTTACCAATATTCTATCTTCTTCGTATAACGCTGAGTTTGAAAGAGGTAACGTTAAGGAATTAGTCACAAGATTTATTGTACCCAATTCAATTATTCCTGATAAAGGTAATCGGATCACCTTAGACTTCTAGCAATCATTTTAAGATTTCCTTCGGAACCCCATTTAGATGTAAACACCGCCTATTATCCTTAGACCGATGATCAGAACGAGAGAACGATTCAAACATAGGAAAGTTATACTCAGAGCATGAGTGATTGACTCTAGAAATGGTTGGACTAACCATTTACCATAAATCAGATTCTTTTACAACCATAGTTATCGCGCGATCGTAGAGACTACTTTATTTGAGGCACTTTATGGTCAAAGTACCAATTACCCATTTACAGACCGAAATCGGAAAGTTAAATTCACTGGTCTAGAACTAAACTATGGAACAACAAAGGAAATTTCACAAGTCAAGAACCAGTTACAAGCAACGAGAAACTGGTAGAAGTTAGATTGGTACATGACGCACATCCTGCGGATTGGGTATCCCTGAACAGCAAACCAACTAGATTCAAGTGGGAGAACGAACTAAGTTGAAAGCCTTGCCTTGGAAAGGCATTATACAATTTTGGTAACACGAGAGATTGAACCTCTAGTATATTGGACTATTTAAGATTCATTTTCGAATCGACCAGCTGACATATAAGATTTGAGTTCTGGCAGAGTTCAGCAACATATATTACGCATATTACATTATAAACCTGAAGAAGCACTGATCATCTATCGATGAACCGAACGCGGAAAAAGGCTAAACTCACTATCCCTGTAAGCACTCATGAAATAACCAGGAATTTCCTACAAGTCAAGAATCAGTTACAAGTACAATAAGTTGTAAACCCTTAAAATTTCAAGTTAATGTTATGATTATGTTGAAAGTTCTGCCTAGGAAAGGCATGATATTATTCGGAAAATTTGGAAAGTTAAACCCGATATACACTGGACCACTTAATATTTCAGACAGAGTAGGCCTAGTGGCCGTCAGACTTGAGCCTTGTTGGAGAACAGCCGGATTACGCAAGCATGTTTCACGTTTTTCAAATCCCAGTAAATGACTTTCAGATTAGTCACTCATAATCCCATTTGGAAAGGAATCCAACCCAAAGACAAACGTAAACTTGGTAAGAGAACCAATAGAAATCATGGACTGTTAGGTCGGACGGTTGAAGCAGAATCGAATTCCTATCGTGAAAGTTCGCTGGAATTCTTAAATATTATCATCTTTTCACCAATACCACTTCAGAGACCAACACAAACTGAACCTCGGGACGAAGTTCCTTTAAGAGGGGAAGACTGTCACAACTCGTAATTTCAGGCCATTTTCCAAACTTCGACAATTTACTATTCATCAGTTACTATTCACCGATTACTATTTATCATTTTACTATTCATCGTTTTTGAGGTCAATTTGATATTCTGAGAAGCGTTCAGAAATTTTACGATTCACTTGACACTATTTATTTCCGGAAGAAATTTCACTATTCACGTGCATTACTCATCTCATCGTAAATTTAGTTTACAAGCATTTAAATTCGCGTAACCTTATTGGTTCAAGAGCGAATTCATGCATTATCATCGGGGACATTTCATATGGACTAGAAGGAGTCTGCATATCATCATAATAGCATTTGCATACTATTCCACTCGTAGGATAATTAAATTAATACTTTTGGTATAATTTACTTTTACGTATAATTATTTCTAAATAAACATTAACAAGCGACCAATAATGTGACTAACACGTCCGACTATGATCCTAATATATTTTATACTCATAATAACAATATAAAAATTTTATTATTAATTTACCCGGTATTTTGGAATTTAATTTAATCAATATCGTAAGTTTAAAATAATTACGACGGTTTTCGTAAAAACTAAACAATAATTATCCAAACACTCAATAATTATACCCGACATATTTTTACAATTTTTATAACTTTATTATGTCCCGGTTAACTCCGTTAAAATTTATTTTTAGTTAACTCGGTACCCGGTATTACCTAAAAACACTAATATATCATCAAATCACCAACTATCTTACACAAAATCTCCACTTTTTCTTCCATACTCCATGTTGCCCCCCCCCCCCCCCCCCCATTACTAAAGCTCTTACACATTGAAAAATTTGCTACTAACTCTTGATTGTTGTCATATATATTTTTATATAAAATATATACATATACCAATAATTCATTTTGTCATCCCATTTGTACCAAAACTTCAAGCAAACTCATTTCCTTTTTCTCTCTTCCTCTTGTGTTCGGCCAAGTCAAGAAACAAGAACAAACCATTTGATTTTTAAGAAACAAGTAATTTAGCAAGTATTGTTTGTGTACCTTTTTGAGTTTTGAAAGATAAACTCAAGGTTTACGTAGGTTTTCATCCTCAAATCTCTTTCATCCTTCAAGTAAGTGTAAGAAACTCAAACTTATGATTTTATCAAGTTTTTACAAGTTTCATATGTTATATATACAAGATCTACATGCATATGCTAGTTATACCACTTTATTTTACAAACTTTTAACTTTGAAACCCTAGAAAGTGATTATAGTTAGATCCTAGTTAGATCCACTTGGTTTATGATGTTTAGGAACCCATGACACCCTAAGAGGGTGTATGGTAGGATTAGACTAGTTTTGTGGTGATTGAAAGTGGTTTGGTTGAAGTTGGAACTAGATTGAAACCTTAGAAATGATTTTTGAAATATTACATATACCTACTGTCACTATTTTTAAAACGTGGGAAAATCAGTAGATGATGGGTAATTTTTGACCAAAGATTTAGAAAATACTTTCAAAAACGAAACTTTTGGCGAAAGAACGGATTAAAACGAGCTTATAACGAAGGAGATATGATTTTTGTAAGATTAACGACGAAAACTAATTTTCTGAAAAACTGCATGCTGTTTGACAGTTTTCGACGGACAAATAGAGGCGTTAGACGTAACCTAGAGGAGCCGAACTACCAAAAATATATTAGTATATACTAAAACATAACCGTGGATATAAAGAACGAGTAAAACGGACTTAAAACGACAAAGTTATACGCGTTTAAAAATCATCAAAACTATATATATATTTTTAATCACTAATAAAAATAATAAACTACGTACTAAATAATATATTTCTAGAAATGTCACTAAAGAGCCATATTCTCAACAAATGAAATACGTATGACCCAAGATTTATATATACGACTTATCGACGTTATTTTAAGGTTTTCAAAATGAAGAATATAACGCTAACCTTTTTATACGATATATTACGACAAGTTTTCATAATTCTAGTTGGACTTATTTTTCCTTAGTATGAAAAATATTTTATTTTGACAATAACTAGTATTTCCAAGTTACGAGTGGTATAGGTATCATGTGCATGTGCATTCATTACATCACGGCATGATCTAAATTAGATCACATTCATTCATTTAGGTTGCGGCTAGTGTGCGCGCCTTATTGTCCCGATCACTTTACCATCATTGTACCATCATTTCGAGGTGAGTTTTCATATCCCCGTTTTAATTACTTATTTTGATTTCAAATCCCACGGGGGAGAATACATCGCACAATTATTTTTGTACATGCCCAAGTATTAAATTTCGTACATTGCTTAAGTTGTCTTACTACCACATTAAGTCCCCTTTATTATCATGGACCGTTAATTAAGATGCAAGCGAGAGTGAGTGGATAGATCTATTGAGGGTGACTCCTCCATTCGTGTTTGGGTTGCTCCATAAGGAAAACGAATGCATTTCATTTCTAATATATTACGAGTGTCTGGTAAACACTCATTTGGGGCCAAGTAACGTCTAGCTTCGGGGTCATGAGCTTAAGAGACAATGTAGTTTTATTACTGAAATCTTATTACTTTACTTTATACTTGTGGCTATTGTACATACGATTTACTTATAAACCTATGATTATTCACCAACATTCGTGTTGACCGTTTTTCGCAATGTATTTCTTAGGTTATTAAGGTAGCTCATGTTGCATACATATGGACCTTCATGGAGTCGCGGAGTCGACGCGTCTCACTATATTTTCTGCACTTATGAACGTTTGATCTTGTTGAACTTATTTTATCTAAAATGGCAACACCTTTTGGGACCTATATTTTCATAACTCTGAATGTTTTAAATGATCAAACGATGTATTTTCCAAACGACACTTTAGGTCGTTCAATATAACTGTAACTGTGATGCTATGACAGACACCCCCAGGTATTCCATTCCACTGCCATTCAGGTATTTTGGGGGTGTGACAGATTGGCATCAGAGCTAAGGTTATAGCGAACTAGGATGTATCTTGGACCCTAGACTATAACCACATCATCATAGCATCTCATCATTTCATCATAGGTGCATATTCATTACACACGTTGTTTCATGCACACACTGTGCGAGTTATTTATACCCATATTCGTGTATATGATTATATTGACCTGGTTCACAAGTGACATGTCTTCGGATACCCACCCTGTTATCTTCCACTACCACTATACCACCAGCTGTACTTACACCACCATTAGCACTATTGATTTGTCGTAGGAGCAAGGTTTTCCTATCATTCAGCCTATACATAGAATGCTGTTTGGTAGAGTATTCAGACTTAATGGACTTATTAGGATGTTTATTGCAAGGGAGATAGTATGTTTTCTTTCCTTCACTAGTAGGACGCTTACTACTCAGGTACTACCACCACCATCAGCCGCTTATTACACTATTGGTCGTCCCATAGTGCGTACTTCAGCTTCACCTCTTAGATGTCGCGAGATAGCGCGAAAGAGGGTAGTATTCCATTCACTATTATCACCATCGTCTCCTAACTCATCACTAGGATTTCATCGTCATCAATGTTATTCTCATCCTTTAGAATACCACCATTATCATTTCCCTTTTTCCATTTCCACTTGCCATGAATTAGATAACACCTTGTGGATAATACCAAGATTACGGACTCAACAAGAACATCCGCAGATTCCTCAGGATTAGTTTGGAACCTACACTATCTAGGATATGATCGATGCACAACTCCAAACCCCAATTCAGGACTATCTCGACCTTATGCTGCCACAACCTTGGTTTCACTTAGAGGGACTACAGGAAATCTTTAGACTAGACTTATATCTTTACTAGCTTTTACTATTATCCTAACCACGAGAAGTGTGGCATAGTTAAAGAAACTTGTATTATTTTGATTGTTGTACAAACGGAATCACCAAGTATTGACTCTACTATAGGGGAATGGTTGTGCTATCTATGATATTGGTCCATATAGACCGAAATTTTCATGTATTATATTCATGTGTTATGAATATGATGATTTTTTTTATTACCTATAGATTCTCATGGACTCTTATGATTTGATGGAAATAGATTTAAGCAAACCACTCCAAGCATGACGCAAGCTGCTGTTGGACAAGTCATTGCCAAGAACATGGCCACCGCCCTCACCAAGGAACTTACTCACGTGGAATTTATGGGTTGTAATCCTCCCTCCTTTAGCGGAATTAGAGACACAAAGGAATTTCTCAAATGGTTCGAAGAAATAGAAACGATATTTCGATGTGGCGACTATCGTAAGGAAGACAAGGTTAAGTTCGCCACATGCACTTTTCAGGATCTTGCCCAGGAATGGTGGACCACACATGTCAAGATAGTAGGAGTTGATGATGCTTACTCACGCTCTTGGGAGGAACTAAGAAGGATGATGGGTATAGCCTTTTGTGTAAGAAGTGAATTACGAGCAATAGAACATGAAACACTAAACCTTACCATGGTAGGAGATGATGTTGTCAAGGATACTGCTGATTTTTATGAATTAGCTCGACTAGACCCTACAATTGGTGAACCGGAAAGTAAGAAACTTGAAAGGTACGTCGGAGGACTTTCTCCTGAAATTCGTATGTTGGTCATCGCATGGGAACCCAATGCCATGTCTGAAGCTATCCAGATGGCGATCGAAGCAAAGGAACTCATAGTTCGCGACAAGACATCAAGAAACAATAGTAACAACAAGAGAAAATGGGTCGGTAATCAGGATGCTAATGCTACTCAACAACCATTTAAGATACAAAAAGTGGTGGAGACCTTTGCTGCTGGGTCAAGCCAAAAGAAAGGATATGTAGGTAAATTACCCGAGTGCAACAAGTGTCAGTTTCATCACAAAGGATCTTGCCCCTCTCAATGTGGAAACTGCCAGAAGGTCGGACACAAAGCCAAGGATTGCAAGGCTCCCACCCTCGCAAAGCATCAAAAACTCACGGTAATCTGCCGTGAATGTGGAGTAGTGGGACACTTCAAGAGTGAATGCCCGGTGTTGAGAGACCTGAACTGGAGGAGGCAGTTCATGTTTTAAAACCATAGTTCGAGCCCTCTAGGGTTGTACTTTCTTTTGGTACTTTCCATAAGTACGTTGGTGTAACCTAGTTATATTAAGCACTTTCCTATCTAATGTAATGAATATCTTTTGTTATCTCTTTGATAATCGTAACCTTCGTTTATTCCATTTTCTATTGCAATTGTGCAATTTTCAATCCTTTCGTAACATTATACCATTGCCTTATTAGGGAATTAGGCCGATTTCGTATTTGACAGATTAGTAGATTATTACCATTCCATAGGATTTACCCATGTATCCAATAAACCATTCAACAAATTTTATTACAAACTATCCTACTACCCTATGGGGAAATTGTTTTACCAAATTTCTAAAATAAGCTATTTTGTTACCGTACTATAAACTGATTTTCTGTCATTACACCAAGTATTTACTATTATTATGCGGGACAATTTTTATGTTACTTTGAAAGGAAATATCAGGATACCATTTTTAATAACAATGCGTTGAACACCATCTAAAACTTTTGAGAAAAGTAACACTATTTTGACTAAATCAAGCATCGCATCATTAGTCCTCAAGTATACATAGCCTGATCACCTATTTATAATTCAGGAAGGATTATGCTATGAAGAAAATAATTATATTTTTGGGATTGTTAATAACAATCTTCATTCGAAAGCGTTGTAAACAAATAAACTCTTTTATAAATGTCTTTTTCTGACAAACTCTCCCTGGATACTTACCCCACCTGTCCCCTACTTAGCCATTAAGTTGGACTTTCCATTGACTTCTCTAGGAAAGACTTTCCATATCAACTACAAGTAGGATTCCTCGATACAAGAAAAACAATAAAAGGATTACGGAACTACTAAACCTAGACTAAGAAAATTTATAATCCAACAACAATCCTAAGATACCAAGAGACCATCCGATTCACCATCTCTGACCTAGTTGTCCAATTTTATTATTCAAAGATACTAGCTAGACTGAGCTACAGGATCGAACACATTGTAAAGGTACGCTAAGCAACACTATAGAAATAAACAAAGCCTCCTAACCGATACTGTAGAGTGATTTGATTAAACATGGCCTTATCTAAACGCAAACTTCCCTGTAATAAGTTTCATCAAGGATAATTGATTTGAGTATGGATATCGACATAGAAATCCCTAAGGAGTTGTGTTCTCTAGATATTTCAGATAACCTCATTCCTATACCAAGAAAGAAATCAGACCCGAATATACATTTTGCCAACATGATGACAATTTCAACGATAAACCATCTCAAGACTTAAGTTGGTTGAATACCTAGGCTTGTAGTTTTGCCAGATAACCACAAATAGGCATCATCCAATATCAGGAACCGAACGTTAGACATCTATGCATTATGCGAACATTACCTATCCTACTATTTGATCCTTGTTAGTATTTTTACTTTTAAATGAAGTTGATTTCAAAATTTTGTTCATACAAATCACATATCTCGTAGAAAATAATTTTGAATTGCCTATTTTGAATAAATACGATCCTTTTTAGTCAATATTTAGCAAAACCATTGTACAATGGGAAATATATAAACACCAAACTTTGGTAAACAGTCCTATTCACAACCTGTTTGAAAACCGCGTCACATTTCCTAACTATTGAATTTTGAATCATCAAGAAAGACACACGTCTTAGCAATCCATTAGACCAAAACACAAAGAATCAAAGATTGTTACCAATATTCTATCTTCTTCGTATAACGCTGAGTTCGAAAGACGTAACGTTAAGGAATTAGTCACAAGATTTATTGTACCCAATTCAATTATTCCTGATAAAGGTAATCAGATCACCTTAGACTTCTAGCAATCATTTTAAGATTTCCTTCGGAACCCCATTTAGATGTAAACACCGCCTATTATCCTTAGACCGATGATCAGAACGAGAGAACGATTCAAACATAGGAAAGTTATACTCAGAGCATGAGTGATTGACTCTAGAAATGGTTGGACTAACCATTTACCATAAATCAGATTCTTTTACAACCATAGTTATCGCGCGATCGTAGAGACTACTTTATTTGAGGCACTTTATGGTCAAAGTACCAATTACCCATTTACAGACCGAAATCGGAAAGTTAAATTCACTGGTCTAGAACTAAACTATGGAACAACAAAGGAAATTTCACAAGTCAAGAACCAGTTACAAGCAACGAGAAACTGGTAGAAGTTAGATTGGTACATGACGCACATCCTGCGGATTGGGTATCCCTGAACAGCAAACCAACTAGATTCAAGTGGGAGAACGAACTAAGTTGAAAGCCTTGCCTTGGAAAGGCATGATACAATTTTGGTAACACGAGAGATTGAACCTCTAGTATATTGGACCATTTAAGATTCATTTTAGAATCGACCAGCTGACATATAAGATTTGAGTTCTGGCAGAGTTCAGCAACATATATTACCCATATTACATTATAAACCTGAAGAAGCACTGATCATCTATCGACGAACCGAACGCGGAAAAAGGCCAAACTCACTATCCCTGTAAGCACTCATGAAATAACCAGGAATTTCCTACAAGTCAAGAATCAGTTACAAGTACAATAAGTTGTAAACCCTTAAAATTTCAAGTTAATGTTATGATTATGTTGAAAGTTCTGCCTAGGAAAGACATGATATTATTCGGAAAATTTGGAAAGTTAAACCCGATATACATTGGACCACTTAATATTTCAGACAGAGTAGGCCTAGTGGCCATCAGACTTGAGCCTTGTTGGAGAACAGCCGGATTACGCAAGCATGTTTCACGTTTTTCAAATCCCAGGAAATGACTTTCAGATTAGTCACTCATAATCCCATTTGGAAAGGAATCCAACCCAAAGACAAACGTAAAATTGGTAAGAGAACCAATAGAAATCATGGACTGTTAGGTCGAACGGTTGAAGCAGAATCGAATTCCTATCGTGAAAGTTCGCTGGAATTCTTAAATATTATCATCTTTTCACCAATACCACTTCAGAGACCAACACAAACTGAACTTCGGGACGAAGTTCCTTTTAGAGGGGAAGACTGTCACAACTCGTAATTTCAGGCCATTTTCCAAACTTCGACAATTTACTATTCATCAGTTACTATTCACCGATTACTATTTATCATTTTACTATTCATCGTTTTTGAGGTCAATTTGATATTCTGAAATGCGTTCAGAAATTTTATTATTCACTTGACACTATTCATTTCCGGAAGAAATTTCACTATTCACGTGCATTACTCATCTCATCGTAAATTTAGTTTACGAGTATTTAAATTCGCGTAACCGTATTGGTTCAAGATCGAATTCATGCATTATCATCGGGGACATTTCATACGGACTAGAAGGAGGCTGCATATCATCATAATAGCATTTGCATACTATTCCACTCGTAGGATAATTAAATTAATACTTTTGGTATAATTTACTTTTACGTATAATTATTTCTAAATAAACGTTAACAAGCGACCAATAATGTGACTAACACGTCCGACACTCCCGACTATGATCCTAATATATTTAATTAATATCGTAAGTTTAAAATAATTACGACGGTTTTCGTAAAAACTAAACAATAATTATCCAAACACTCAATAATTATACCCGACATATTTTTACAATTTTTATAACTTTATTATGTCCCGGTTAACTCCGTTAAAATTTATTTTTAGTTAACTCGGTACCCGGTATTACCTAAAAACACTAATATATCATCAAATCACCAACTATCTTACACAAAATCTCCACTTTTTCTTCCATACTCCATGTTGCCCCCCCCCCCCCCCCCCCCCCCAATCACCAAATCTCTTACACATTGAAAAATTTGCTACTAACTCTTGATTCTTGTCATAGATATTTTTATATAAAATATATACATATACCAATAATTCATTTTGTCATCCCATTTGTACCAAAACTTCAATCAAACTCATTTCCTTTTTCTCTCTTCCTCTTGTGTTCGGCCAAGTCAAGAAACAAGAACAAACCATTTGATTTTTAAGAAACAAGTAATTTAGCAAGTATTGTTTGTGTACCTTTTTGAGTTTTGAAAGATAAACTCAAGGTTTACTTAGGTCTTCATCCTCAAATCTCTTTCATCCTTCAAGTAAGTGTAAGAAACTCAAACTTATGATTTTATCAAGTTTTTACAAGTTTCATATGTTATATATACAAGATCTACATGCATATGCTAGTTATACCACTTTATTTTACAAACTTTTAAATTTGAAACCCTAGAAAGTGATTATAGTTAGATCCTTGTTAGATCCACTTGGTTTATGATGTTTAGGAACCCATGACACCCTAAGAAGGTGTATGGTAGGATTAGACTAGTTATGTGGTGATTGAAAGTGGTTTGGTTGAAGTTGGAACTAGATTGGAACCTTAGAAATGATTTTTGAAACATTACATATACCTACTGTCACTATTTTTAAAACGTGGGAAAATCAGTAGATGATGGGTAATTTTTGACCAAAGATTTAGAAAATACTTTCAAAAACGAAACTTTTGGCGAAAGAACGGATTAAAACGAGCTTATAACGAAGGAGATATGATTTTTGTAAGATTAACGACGAAAACTAATTTTCTGAAAAACTGCATCCTGTTTGACAGTTTTCGACGGACAAATAGAGGCGTTAGACGTAACCTAGAGGAGCCGAACTACCAAAAATATATTAGTATATACTAAAACATAACCGTGGATATAAAGAACGAGTAAAACGGACTTAAAACGACAAAGTTATACGCGTTTAAAAATCATCAAAACTATATATATATTTTTAGTCACTAATAAAAATAATAAACTACGTACTAAATAATATATTTCTAGAAATGTCACTAAAGAGCCATATTCTCAACAAATGAAATACGTATGACCCAAGATTTATATATACGACTTATCGACGTTATTTTAAGGTTTTCGAAATGAAGAATATAACGCTAACCTTTTTATACGATATATTACGACAAGTTTTCATAATTCTGGTTGGACTTATTTTTCCTAAGTATGGAAAATATTTTATTTTGACAATAACTAGTATTTCCAAGTTACGAGTGGTATAGGTATCATGTGCATGTGCATTCATTACATCACGACATGATCTAAATTAGATCACATTCATTCATTTAGGTTGCGGCTAGTGTGCGCGCCTTATTGTCCCGATCACTTTACCATCATTGTACCATCATTTCGAGGTGAGTTTTCATAGCCCCGTTTTAATTACTTATTTTGATTTCAAATCCCACGGGGGAGAATACATCGCACAATTATTTTTGTACATGCCCAAGTATTAAATTTCGTACATTGCTTAAGTTGCCTTACTACCACATTAAGTCCCCTTTATTATCATGGACCGTTAATTAAGATGCAAGCGAGAGTGAGTGGATAGATCTATTGAGGGTGACTCCTCCATTCGTGTTTGGGTTGCTCCATAAGGAAAACGAATGCATTTCATTTCTAATATATTACGAGTGTCTGGTAAACACTCATTTGGGGCCAAGTAACGTCTAGCTTCGGGGTCATGAGCTTAAGAGACAATGTAGTTTTATTACTGAAATCTTATTACTTTACTTTATACTTGTGGCTATTGTACATACGATTTACTTATAAACCTATGATTATTCACCAACATTCGTGTTGATCGTTTTTCGCAATGTATTTCTCAGGTTATTAAGGTAGCTCATGTTGCATACATATGGACCTTCATGGAGTCGCGGAGTCGACGCGTCTCACTATATTTTCTGCACTTATGAACGTTTGATCTTGTTGAACTTAGTTTATCTAAAATGGCAACACCTTTTGGGACCTATATTTTCATAACTCTGAATGTTTTAAATGATCAAACGATGTATTTTCCAAACGACACTTTAGGTCGTTCAATATAACTGTAACTGTGATGCTATGACAGACACCCCAGGTATTCCATTCCGCTGCCATTCAGGTATTTTGGGGGTGTGACATCTATGTTCTAGCAGTCCTTTGTTGTTGATTTTGGTTTAAACCAAGGTTTTGAAACCCGGGTAGACCCGGCCGGGGTAACCGGTTCGACCGGTTTCGGCCGAAAAAACGGGTCAAAACAACCCGGGTTTCTAAAACCGGGTTAACCGGTTTGACCCGCCGGGTTTTGAGTGACCCGGGTCAACCCGGTTCTCGAAACCCGGTCAGGTTTCATTTAAAAAAAAAATTAATAAAAACCCGGGTTGACCCCGGTGGTCGACCCGGTTGACCCGGCGGTCGAACCGGTTGACCCGGTTAAAAAAATAAAAAAATAAAAAATTGAAAACCGGGTTGACCCGGCTGTCCAACCGGTCGAACCGGTTGACCCGGTGCCCGGTGACTCGACCGGGTCGATTTCGAACCCGGTTTTCAAAACATTGGTTTAAACGTGTTCCATTAGGTTACCATAGAAAAGGTCAAGCTTAAAAACCAGTGTTCAAATGATAAAAAGTCAAAATTACCTTAGATCTCACCTTAGAACTTTACTGTCAGATTATTAGGATTAATTTTCATTCAAATCAGTTCGTCAGTAGTTAGGACAGTTGATTTTGGTTTCATTTTACCTTATTACAACATATTCAGTCATAAAATCAGTATTCAAGTTCATATTAGTCAAACTCTTACAAATTTCAAAAGTCAAAGTTTCATATCTGTTGGAAATGGACAGATTTCAAAAGCTTTTGTAGGGTTCAATCTTATTTGGAAATAGATAAAATTTGTTGTTTTGCAATAATTGGCAGCTTGTTTTTCATTAACAAAAAGAAAATTGCAATTTGAAAATGATTTGGTCACTTGAATTTGATTCTTAAATGGCCTGTTTTGAGATGACATGCCCTGCACCAGGGTAATAAGTTCTTTTTCATTAGCTGCTAACTTGTTCATTTTTAAACCATAGCTTTATATTTTTGGCTTTTTAGATAGCCCTTCTGGCATACTACATGTTCTAATGCTTATTTGTCATTTTAAAGCTTATTTACTTGCTTATTTTGTGCTTAAAAGATCTCACCATTTACACCTCTACACTGAGCAGTCAGTGTATGGGGTCAAGTTCATAAGCTCCTAGTGAGCTTATAGGTGGGCCCCATCTTGTGTTTCTTAGCTTTTTGAAAAGCTAATAAGCTCATCTTTTAGGTTCTAAGCTTAATTTGGCTTTTAGTTTATTGGATAAGCTTAGAAATAAGCCTGCAACTTTGCCTATGTGGCCTGTTTGGGCAGGTGTTATTTGTAATGTGCTTATTTCATCATTTCAGCTTATTTCAGTAAGCTTATTTAGTTGATTTAGCTTATTCAGTTCACCACTCAACATCTTTTAGCTTATTTATTCTCTTTTTTCTAGTTTGTAGCTTGTTTAAATTAACCTTTCTAGTTTAAATTCAAGTTAAGTTTTAAATAAGCTCACTGTCAAGTCAATAGACTTGTACAATGCTTATTTTTAAGTTTTAAAAACTTTTCTTTTCCAAAAGTTGTTTAAATATTAGTGTTTAATGTTTGTGTAAAGAAAAAAATAATTTGGAAAAAGTGCAAAACCAAGGGTCGAACCCTGGTCTCCACACTCACAGCACACACCTTCACCAACTGCCCTTGGGTCTTTTTCATTATATCCTTGCACACTCTAATATTTAAATATCATTTACTCCATTTTGCTTATTTTTTACTTATTTGCTTATTTAACTGCTTATTTATAATCATTTTTAGTTTTTTATATTTTTTATAACTTTCTGCTAGTAAAAAGTATTTTTATAAAAAATTTCATAATTTTATAAATTAGTTTAGTATTTATTATAATTAAAATAGTTTAATTAGGTTTTAAATAATAATAAGTAATTAATTATTTAAACAGCTTGTTTATAAGCACTTAGGAATTTTTTATATTTTTATAAAGTTTCTGTCACTATAAGGTATTTGTAGAAAAAGTTTTATAATTTTAACTTTTCATTTAGTATTTATTATAATTAAATTAGTTTAATTAGTTTAATTAAGTTTAAATAGTTTTTAATTAATAATAATTAAATAAAAAGTCTAAAAAAATATTTTCTTTTTTCATTAATTTTCTTTTATCATTTGGATTCCAAAAATATAAATTTCACATCCGAGGGATTTATATTGGACATAATTCACGTTTTATTTTTTACGTTAACATAGTTTTAAATTAATCGTACGTGTTTTTAGGTTTTAAACGTTTTTAAATAATTTAGTTTTACGTTTTAATTAATATAGTTTATTTAAGTTATTTTGTTTTATATTTCTTTAGTGTAATCATTCACTCCCCATTATCTTTTTCCGATTCAAAATCACTTGATCACGAATTCGTCTAAAATACAATTGCAAGCCTCGTTGGGACTTAACGACCCGGGGATACACTGTACTCCACGGATATTATATCTTGACCTCTCTCCCTTACTGTTTGACTTTATTTGACCAACACCCTTGGTTGATAAAACCTGACTGTTTGGGAGGAGCCAGAGAGTGCTTTGTGCTGAGTTATATGTTTTGGTGTTATATAGCAAAAGTGTTGAGGTGACAACACTTTTTCCTTATAACATAAACCTCTGGCTATTAGCACCAGCCACCAGGTTAACTTGGGCTCTTAGGCTAGTCGTAATGGCGACCCTTTGTTGGGTCGGTCTACCCCTCGAGCCGTGTCCCCATGTCGACCTTAGCCAGGGCCGGCTTTGAGGGTGTGCAAGGTGAGCGACCGCACATGGCCCCAAAATTTTTAAGGGCCTCAAAATTTGTCCCGCTAATAATTATATGCATGTGTACGCATATTTTTCACAAAGAAAAAAATATTTAGATGAGGAAGTATCTTAAATAAGTAATATGTTAGAACGTTTAGCTAACTAATTGCATTATATCTTATAAATTGTGACACTTTATATATAACATTCATTATCGAAAGGCCTCATTATTTAATTTCGTACAGGGCCCTCAAAAATTTCATAAATTCATGGGACGGCCCTGACCTTAGCGAACGCATTTTCCCTTTTTTTGCTTGATTTGATTGGCAATGCGACCTTATGCGTTGCATATGGTTTGTGTGTGAGTGTTTTTTTTTAATTAATTTTTGTGAAGTGTATTTTTGGTTGTGATTGTGTTTGCCTTACTACGAGTATTGGTTATGCATTTGGTCTTAAAGAGATACACTGAGGTAGCATGGGCATTTGGTCATCATCTATAAGGTCACCATTATTGGTGGTATCAGATTATTTTATTTTATTTTTATTCATTTATTTTTAACATAAATTCTTTTATGTGACTGATTCATTATTTTCAAACAAAAAGTACTTCGTCCATAATGATTTGTACATTTGAATGGAGTTAAACTTTAACCTAAATCCGTGGGGGAAAAGGTAGGAGTCAGAATGTTTCAACTTTAACATGACCCATCAATTCCATGTTTACACCTGAACGAAGACCAATCAATCACCTATCTTGTAATTTTGTTGTGCTACTTAAACCACTTTAAACATAGGCACTGTTTTGGCTGTATATAATACCCAAACCATTATTCATTTTGTCATTTAAACACATATTTTTATATGATCAATTATGATAAAGAATGTCCAACTTTATACTAGTAGTTTTAGTTGATTTAAGTGATGTTAATTCTCAAAAAAATAAAATAAAAAATACAATAACCTAATTAAGTTAAGTGTATTCCCGTTGCAAGAAAACTTTTTGAGATCACATCGGCATTTAAAATGTCACTAGTCTTGAAGTATAAAACTTTAGATTAACGAAAATATAAGTAACTAAGGAGTTGTTTGTATTAACTTACTCGATTTGTTCGTGAGATTATTATATTTTGATAAACTCACAAATTTATTTTAATTTTTGCTTCTAACTTTATAATATAAGTTCATAAATTCAAATGAATAACAAATTTTGTAATCTCACAAATTTTAATATCAATGGTAGATATTTCATTCAAGGTACAATAAATCTTTTCAACTACCATCTATGGTGTCATTTTCATTATTTATGTTTTTTACTAGCATGCTTAACTAAATCACTTGTGCAGTTGTACCTAGGCTTCTACAACTTGTGTCAAACACCATGAAATAAATAAACGAGAGAACTGCAAAATACATCCCTGTGGTTTACACATTTTGGCATCTTACATCCCTATCAGAAACTTTTGGCAATATACATCCCCCGTTAGGCAAACGTTTGCCACAATACATCCCTCGTTAACAATTAGGACTAACGGTGCAAATTTTTCCTCTGTTATCTCTTAACGAGACTGAAAATATTACACCGTTAGCCTTCGTTAGCCAAACATTTGCACCGTTAGTCCTCTTTTTTAGAAAAAAAAAATTAAAAAAATTTAAAATTAAAAAAAAAAGGAAAAAAATTTAAAAAATTAATTTTTTTTAGAGTAAATATTTTAAAAAAAATCAAATTTTAAAAAAAAATATTTGCGAAAAAAAAATTATAAATAATAATTAATTTTTTTAAAAATGCGTATTTTTTTAAAATTAATTTTTATTAAAAAAATGCGTATTTTAAAAAAAAAATATTTTTTTTTAAAAAAAATTAATGTTTTTTAAAAAAAAAAATAATTTTTTTTTTCGCAAATATTAATTTTTTTTAAAAATTTTGATTTTAAAAAAAAATATTAACTTTAAAAAAAAATTAATTTTTAAAATTTTTAAAAAATGCGTATTTATAAAAAAAAATTAAAATTTTTTTTCGCAAATATTAATTTTTTTTTAAATTTTGATTTTTTTTAAATATTAACTTTAAAAAAAATAATTTTTTAAATTTTTTAAAAATGCCTATTTATAAAAAAAATTAATTTTTTTTTCGCAAATATTAATTTTTTTTTAAATTTTGATTTTTTTTAAATATTAACTTTAAAAAAAATTAATTTTTTAAGTTTTTTTCCTTTTTTTTAATTTTTTTAAAAAATGCGTATTTATAAAAAAAAATATTTTTTTTTCGCAAATATTAATTTTTTTAAAAAATTTTGATTTTTTTTAAAATATAAACTTTAAAAAAAATTAATTTTTAAAATTTTTTTCCTTTTTTTTTAATTTTAAATTTTTTTAACTTTTTTTTTTTAATTTATTTTTTATAAAAAAGAGGACTAACGGTGCAAATGTTTGGCTAACGAAGGCTAACGGTGTAATATTTTCAGTCTCGTTAAGAGATAACGGAGGAAAAATTTGCACCGTTAGTCCTCATTGTTAACGAGGGATGTATTGTGATAAACGTTTGCCTAACGGGGGATGTATATTGCCAAAAGTTTCTGACAGGGATGTAAGATGCCAAAATGTGTAAACCACAGGGATGCATTTTGCAGTTCTCTCTAAATAAACCAAAGAGATGAATGAATATAAAACTAGTAATGAAGGAAAACAGTGACTTGAGATTGATGCCTAACTGCTCCCACACTCACTTTGTCTTGTGTTTTACTGATAGAGTAAAAAACAAGCTTAATCAAAAACCTTAATTTAACTATTAAACAAATTGTGAAAATTACATAGGTGGTGGTGGAGCTATGCTAATTTTGCAAATCTCAATGTATTCCTTTAATCTTTCTTTAAATTTTATTATTTTTTAAACCATATTCGCCATGAAACTTGTGCTATTTCTTGATCACTACACCAATGTTTAAACGAAGAGTGTTTTACACACACAAACACATTACACAAACCCAAGAAAACCCAAAACCCCAAATGAAACAACAAACCCAAGAAAAAAAGTTTGCAAATTGAGGCAAATGTCTAAACTAGTACTATTATCTTCTTACTCTAAACCCCATATTAATCTCCTTAACCTTCTCTTTATCACTTTTTTAACCACCTTTTTCTTAGCATCTTTTTCCATCGTCGTAACTGCTGGCGCTACTACTGGCAGCGTCAGCAGCAACGACGGTGGTCCTAACCATGAAGCAATACTACTTTCAACATGGGTTCATGGTGCTAGTGACAACAGTGGTTTTTTCAAAAGTTGGCAACTTTCTAATAATAGCAAGAACCCATGCAAGTGGGACTACATAAAATGTGACACACAAGATTTAGTGATAGAAATCAACATCCAATCAATCCCATTACAACTGCCATTACCCTCTAATCTTTCATCATTTTCCAACTTGAAAACCCTAGTACTTTCAGATTCCAACATCACCGGAGTTATCTCCGGCGACCTTGGTTCTTGCCGGAATCTCGTCACACTAGATTTAAGCTCAAATAGCCTTGTGGGTCCCATTCCATCATCCATATTCACACTTCAAAACCTTGAAAACCTAATCTTGAACTCAAATAAACTCACAGGAATAATCCCACCTGAAATAGGAACTTGCCTTAGTCTGAAAAACTTGCATCTTTATGATAACAGGCTCACAGGAGAAATCCCATCCGAAATAGGAAACTTACTAAATTTAGAAGTTTTTCGGGCTGGTGGGAACAATGACCTAGCAGGAAAAATCCCAGATGAGATAGGAAACTGTGGAAACCTAACGCTTATCGGTCTAGCCGATACGCGAATATCGGGCTCGATACCGAGCTCGATAGGTAAGCTAAAGAATCTCCAAACTATATCTATTTACACTGCTATGATATCTGGTGAGCTACCATTAGAACTAGGTGATTGTGTTGAGCTAGTGAACTTGTTTTTGTATGAGAATACTATTTCGGGCTCGATTATTCGAGAGCTAGGGAATTTGAAAAAGCTCGAAAAAATCTTGCTTTGGCAAAATAATTTGGTAGGTTCAATCCCTGAAGAGATTGGTAATTGTACTAATTTGAAAATGTTTGATGTTAGTTTAAATGCATTATCTGGTGTTATACCTAGTTCAGTTGGTAATCTAGTTAACTTGCAAGAGTTTATGATTAGTAATAATAATGTTTCGGGCACTATACCTAGTGTTCTAGCGAACGCGGTTAACTTGCAACAGTTGCAGCTAGATACTAATCGAATTACGGGTTTAATTCCCGTGGAGATTGGGAATTTGGTCAATCTAGAAGTGTTTTTCGCGTGGGAGAATGAGTTGGAAGGAAGTATTCCTACAAGTTTAGGAAATTGTGGGAGTTTGCAAGCTTTGGATTTGTCGCATAATTCGCTTACGGGGAGTATTCCTCCAGGGTTGTTTATGTTGCAAAACTTGACTAAGTTGCTTTTGATATCGAATGATTTGTCTGGTGAGATTCCTAAAGAGATTGGGAGCTCGGCGTCTTTGGTGAGGTTGAGATTGGGTGGTAATAGGATCACGGGTGAGATACCTAAGGAGATTGCGGGTTTGAAGAGTATAAACTTTCTTGATTTGTCGGGGAATAGGCTTTCGGGTGTGGTTCCTAATGAGATTGCAAGTTGTAGCGAGTTGGAGATGATTGATCTTAGTAACAATATGTTACAAGGCTCGTTACCGGATTCTTTGTCTTCATTGTCGGGTCTTCAAGTGTTGGATGTTTCAATGAATCACTTTAATGGTCCTATACCGGCTAGTTTGGGGCGGCTTGTGTCGTTGAATAAACTAATTCTAAGTCAGAATGAGTTTTCTGGAGCGATCCCTAAATCACTCCAACTCTGCTCAGGTCTACAGTTTCTAGACCTGAGCAGTAATAAGTTGTTAGGCGAAATTCCACCTGAGTTAGGGAATATCCAAACACTTGAGATTGCTTTGAACTTGAGCCGCAATGGGCTAACCGGGCCTATCCCAGCTCAGATATCAGCACTCAACAAGCTTTCGATTCTTGACATGTCATACAACCAGCTTGAAGGAAACTTGAGCCCGCTTTCGCACCTTGACAACCTTGTGTCGTTAAATATCTCGTATAACAACTTTACAGGATATTTACCAGACAACAAGCTTTTCAGGCAACTATCTCAAGGGAATTTAGAGGGTAACCGAGGGTTATGTTCTTTTGGGAAAGACTCTTGTTTCCTAAGCAATGTTGCGGAATCAGGGAATGGGAGAGATGAGTACAAGTCAAGGAACGCCAAGAGGTTAAGACTCGCACTTGCATTGCTCATTACTTTAACAATTGCTATGATGCTAATGGGCCTGGCTGCGGTCTTAAGGGCAAGAAGGGGTATGAAGAGAGATGATGAATCCGAGCTGGGTGAGTCGTGGCCTTGGCAATTCACTCCATTCCAGAAACTAAACATTTCGGTTGAACGAATACTGAAGTGTTTAGTAGATACAAATGTGATAGGCAAAGGGTGTTCTGGGGTGGTGTATCGTGCTGACATGGATAATGGCGATATTATAGCTGTGAAGAAGCTATGGCCTTCAATGACCGTTCAAGGAGCTTATGAAGATGAAAAGAGTGCAGTACGAGACTCGTTTTCAGCAGAAGTGAAGACTTTGGGATCAGTACGACACAAGAACATTGTTCGGTTTTTGGGTTGTTGTTGGAACAAGAAAACACGGTTGTTAATGTACGATTACATGCCAAACGGCAGTCTTGGCTGCCTACTTCATGAAAGAACGGGAAGCTCGTTGGAGTGGGAACTGAGGTACCGAATCTTGTTAGGGGCTGCTGAAGGGCTTGCTTATTTGCACCATGATTGTGTTCCACCAATTGTTCATCGAGATATTAAGGCTAATAACATCCTCATTGGTATGGAGTTCGAGCCTTACATTGCTGATTTTGGGCTCGCAAAACTTGTAGATGATGGGGATTTTGCTAGGTCCTCTAATACAATCGCGGGCTCCTATGGATACATTGCTCCTGGTACAACTTTCTTTCTTTCTTTCAATTCATAATTCTATAAGTATATTTGAAGGTTTCAGGAGCGCGCTTTTTGGGATTGCTTATAAAAACTGCTTATTTGATTATTGTGCATTAATTTTTGTTTGTTCTTAATTACATTAGAATATGGGTACTCAATGAAGATCACAGAAAAGAGCGACGTATACAGCTATGGTGTAGTAATGCTAGAAGTCCTAACAGGAAAACAACCAATCGACCCCACAACTCCAGACGGACTACACATCGTGGACTTTGTAAAACAAAGAAAAGGATGGACAGAAGTGCTAGACCAAAGCCTACTATCCCGACCCGAATCAGACATAGAAGACATGTTGCAAGCACTAGGCATCGCCTTACTATGTGTCAACTCCTTACCCGAAGAACGACCAACAATGAAAGACGTAGCAGCAATGCTAAAGGAAATAAAACACGAACGAGAAGAGTATGCAAAAGTTGATGCTCTTTTGAAAGGATCACCCGAGAAACTCACTCTTCCAGCAACATCGTCGTCAACGACAGCTGTTGTTGGAGGGGTGAGAAGCAATGCAAGTAGCTTTTCGGCTACTTCGTTGCTTTACTCAAATGGTTCATGAGTTCGGTACAAGTGAATAAAGTGTTTCTCGCTTAATTTATTCTAAGATGTGATTTTTATTTTTATTTTGTGGTTTGAGTTTGGTTAAAGATTTGTATGGTTTAGATGTATATTATAAAATTAAGAGAGTTGTGTAAGTAGAAGAAGATTTGGAAGCCAATTATGGTTTTATGAACTATCTTCCTTATTAGTTATAATAATACCACTTATTTAGTTATCTTCATATTGTATGTCTTTTTATTTATTTTAACACTAGAAACTATATAGTTACAACCAAATAAATTTATGTAGCTAGCTAAGTCTTGAATATAGTTGCAACTCTTTACTTTCTTAATATAAACTTGACATGTGATTATTATTAAACTCAAAATGATTTCTCTTATGATGTAACTTTGAGTTAAAGGTTGTTATGACACTTGTTTGAAAACAATGGCTAACAATGAATGTCATTCTCATTTGAAAACATTAAAAAAAAAAAAAACATAGCATCAAAAATCAATTCATCTAATAATAAATGGAGTCAAGTCAAGATTATTGAAGTTAGTTCATCTCAGAATTCAGATGATGGGTGCCTGGATTTATTACTACCTTTTTCCTTTGACTACACCAACTCACCATTTTTGGTCATGCACAACTTAAAATACAAAACACAAATATGGAATATTTATTTATTTATGCATACTTTTGGCTATAATTGGTACCACAAGGTGTGAATGGCATAAAAGTGAATGCAGGGAATCTTGTTAAAGATGGGTTCCTGAAACCATATTCATTACCTTGAGATTCACATATTTCATGCCTTTAATATGTATTTTTAATAATTTAATGTTGTGTATTTCTTGGAAAATGTGGATAAAAAAGTAAATATTCGTGATATCGACTTTTCAACTTTGGTTTTTTGTATCGCATAGTGAACCATCATTCATACCAGAATACGGAAAAGTTATATTACTGTATATATAATTGAAGTAGAGTTAGTTAGAAAATGTCAAGTTGTACTTAATAAATCATTGAAGTAGAGTTAGTTAAAAAATGTCAAGTTATCTTTTTTACGTTTAAATTAGCATGGTAAACAGGTAAAGGGTAAATGTAGCTAGTGCCTAGTAGTAAGACATGGTGTAATTAATGATTACCGTTGATATTATCATAAATTTAGCGTCACATTAGCTTTTTTCTTCTTAACTAACAAAACCACCAACATATTGTAATGAGCCAACCAACATCCGAACCATTTTTTCAACCCATTGGTTTTGTTTTATCCCATTTTCATCCTAAAAAAACTCAATCACCACAAAGACCAACATCTAAAAAAATGACACAAAGACGCATCTCTAAGGCTAAGCACAATGGTGACCAAGGTTACCATGTTTTTCGGCTGCCACATCAGTTTTCTCTCTCCGGTGACCAGACATGACCCACGTGCCACAGTCGAGGACCCATGTATTTTATTTTATATAAAAGGGGAAAAAAAGGTTTTGTTTGTGTTTTGTGTGTGTGTAAATTCGGTCGAAAATTAGATCGATGTTTGCATTTGCCACTGACGACCGATCTTTGACCCACCCTCCACATTGGCTCGACCGATGTCAACTTCGGTCACAAAATTTTTTCGACCGATCTTTCTCCGGCCCATTGTGGCTAGCCTAACCCAGCATTTCACCTAGTCTAAAGGATCTAAAATTTTCTTTAGTATATACATTATACTATATTACATTTATAGGAAGTGCTCCCCAAAATACTGTAGCACAACAGTGCGCCACACTCACATCCAAACAGTGAAATGTACAGTAACTAACGGTCGTTAAGTATTTAACGACCGTTAAGTAGTAACGACCGTTAATTTTTTTTATTTATTCCGCCTGCAATTGGTCCTTCGTCTTAGAGGTTAGTTGCAAATTTAGTCCTTATAACTAACGATCGTTAACGACCGTTAACCTTTTTTTTAAAATTCCACCTGCAATTGGTCCTTCGTCTTAGAGGTTCTTTGCAAATTTAGTCCTTATAACTAACGGTCGTTAACTGCAATAACTACTTCTTTGGCAAAACATCCCGCGGCAACGCGTGGGTGATCCACCTCGTATGACTTTAAAGATCATATGCATTTGTCCTAACTTCAAATTTTCAAAGATAATGTTCAAATCATGTATGTGCATATCCTAATATCCTATGCTTTAAGACTTAGTAAAATGGTCGTGCTATTATAAATTAAAACATTGTAAATTGAGTAACATAAGTTTTATACAACAATCATATTGTATACATTTGTTTTTCCAATGTTCCTCATTTTTTGATTTCCTTGACAACTTTGTCTTTGGTTTTTTGAGCCGCAACATCAACAACATTTTCCCTTGCTCTCTTTGCTAAACTTTGTTTGCCTTCTGATAATTTTCCCTTAACATCATTTGCCATATTTGATACCTATTTTAACAACACAAATCGAGATTAAACCGAGTGAGAAGTATTAGACGTTAAATGTGGCCCAAACCTGATTGTGTGTTTTGGCTAATATGGCTCAAGCCAACAATCGGGCTTGGCCATAGTTATCGTCTAATAAAAAGATCATATTTATATGAAACCAAATTATGGTATTACCAAATTTACCTGTGTAAAACCTTCCTTAATTTCGTCGGCAGCTTCCGTTACCTCTTGACATGTTTGCTCAACTTTCTCATCCGTGTACTGTAATTTTTTTATCAACATATAATTAAAAAAAAAAAAAAAAACAAAAAAAAAAAAAAAAAACAAAAACGTATAACAAACATATATTGTATTTGTCGATAATATTATGCAAGGCTTAGCCGTAACTTATGTACTTTTTACCTTACACAAAGGCTTTGAAGGGGTGACAAATGCTCTAGTGGTTCTCGACAAAGACAAACGGGCAACATCATCGAAGATAATGTTCGTAGAAGCCTTAGAAATGTTACGTAAATTCGAATTCATCATGTTTGAGTTACTAGATTTTCGAATAAAGTTCACAAGAAAGATTGTTCGACAGGTAATATTCGAATAAAATGATTTGAATCTTTAATCAAAGATTAATGGTAGTTGATAGTCTAACAATAAACGAGCTTGAAACATGTTGACATGTGTTTGTCATTGCGTATCTTAAGATAGTTTTTATGGACCACAAACATTATAACAACGTCTTGCAAATCTCTAAAATTATCTACACAAACAAAATCATTCTTGTATAGTACATTCTTTTCTTAATTCCGTTTTTACTTTACGTAACCACATAATTTTTTGAGTAATAAGTGATCTTCGAGTGTATAGATAGTACGTAATGGAGATTGATCTGTAATACTGTTGAAGCATAATTCCGTTAGGCAAGTCCGGATGGCTCACGTGCCATCCATCCTCGTTCCCAAGCCTTGAAGTTTGCTGCAATCATGAAAGAACCCGTTAGAAGGAGTCCCGAGGCCGGAGCCCCAGGACCACCCTCCGACGGTCAAGTCAGTGTTCTATAAGTATGGAGGGATGAACCCTCTAATTGAGGGTTATTCTAGAGAGAGAAAGTAGAGAGAGGTGGGAGATGTAGTGCCCTCATACACTCACCAAGGATGGTGTATATATAATACCTGAGCTACTGTAGATGATGTCATCCTTGGGAACATATCCTCTTAAAACGTGGGTAGTAGTTACACGTGCCGTTCGGCCTGTGTCGTCCTTCCTGTACCGTTCGGCCTCTGCCGTCCTTCCTGTACCGTTCGGCCTCTGCCGTCCTTCCTGTACCGTTCGGCCTATGCCGTCCTTCCTGTACCGTTCTTCCGGTGTCTTGATAAATCAGGTCTACCAGACCATATACGTCAACATGTCCCCCCCCCCCCCCCCCCCCCAGTATTGCATTATTAGTAAAAGACTGATGATGTAATACTTAAAAGAATACCTATGGCATTTCAGCCCTTTGTCATTCGGATATGCCCTCCGCTTAGTGACCATCTTAGAGTAGCTCACCAAGTGGCCCCTAAGCCGGTGCTTCATAAGGCGAGTTGGGTCTATTAGACCACATACGCCAACATGTCCCCCCCAGTATAGTATTGTTGACCTACGGTCAATGATGCTATACTTAAATATTGTTGGATACGAAGCGAGACATGCCTTTTCCATCATCCACTTGTTTCCTGCACAAGTAAAATATAGCTTCTCTACCATAATCATTATTTTTGTGAAGTGTCATTATATATCATTTAAATTTTAATCACAATCGTACACCGAACACTTGTTTTTTTATTACCGTTGCTATTTACATAGCTCTTGGAGATACAAGTTTACAGGTTTGAGACCGTTTGATGACGGAGTGTTTTGCACTATCCGTTTGATGACGACGGATTGTTATCACAATCCGCTTAGCGGAGTGTTTTCACCATCCGTTTATAATTTTGGACGGGGTGTTTCTGCACGACCCGTTTATAAAATTGGACGGAGTGTTTTTGCACGATCCGTATATAAAATTGGACGGGGTGTTTCTGCACGACCCGTTTATAAAATTGGACGGAGTGTTTTTGCACGATCCGTATATAGCATTGGACGGGGTGTTTTTGCACGACCCGTTTATAGAATTGGACGGGGTGTTTTTGCACGACCCGTTTATAGAATTGGACGGGGTGTTTTTGCACGACCCGTTTATAGCATTGGACGGGGTGTTTTTGCACGACCCGTTTATAGAATTGGACGGAGTGTTTTTGCACGATCCGTATATAAAATTCTTGTAATTGTTACGCATGTGAGACCTCATACAGTTATCCCTGCACATTAAATCATGAAAGCTATTTGCCTTTTCCCGTTAGATATGACAAACAAAATATTTTCATGTATCAATAGAAATATTGGGTTAAATCCGAACCGTAACATAACTGATGGGGGTATCATACCACTATTATTCCCCCAGTTCCAAGGTGCCGATGTTTATTAGTATCGTTGAACTTGAATAAAACAAAGTATTAGATAACATAATAAATGTTTAATAACAATTGTTACCCATGCGTGTTAAATAGGAAACATATGATGTTTATCGTCCTCATTGACCACGCTTTACGAAATCATCATCTTTTGCTTGCCAGTCCTGTAGAGTGAAACTTGAAAGCTTTTTTGCTTTCTCCCGTTAAATATGACAAATAAAATACTTCACTGAATCGTGACAAAACCGATGGGGTGTTATACCACTATAAATAACATAATCAACAAATAATAACCAACGGTTTCATGAATGTCAAATATGTAGTTCTCTCTTACCTTACGATAGGTGCCAAGTGCCAACTTCCTTAAATTCAACGTTATGTCCTTAGTCATGCGATTGTTAGAGCCTCGATCCGAAGAACCAATGACCGAAGATCGAAGATAAAATTATAATGGTATTGGTTACATCATATCCTCATATCTATTGAGGCATGCATTCGACATTGTACTTGTGTCATAGTATGTGCGTATAAACATAATCTCCAATGTATAATAGAGTATAATTTGCATATAAAGTATTAGAGTAGAATTCTTATCGTATAACATCCATTTATATACATGTATATACATATAATTTACTTAGCATACTTTCATGCATATTTCCTTGTCATACATACATGCGTAGCTCCACCATATGACATACCTCATGCGTCGGTGCAATATCGTACAAAAAATTTAAACTCACGTGTGCATACTTGCATAGCTCGTTATATTTCGCTAATCATGATTATGTTTCTTAGTACAAGGATTATCATATATGATTGAAATTTGTTTTGTTAAAAAAAAAAACTTTTATCTCAATTTTCCGAAGCTATAACTTAAAAAAAAAAATCATGTGTGCCATGTACGTATATTTTTAATGTATAAAGAAATGTCACAAAGACTTATGTATACATGCATATCTTATTCGTACCAGGGTATAGTCAAACAGGGTTTTTATTATACACCAAATCTTAGCATAAGTAAGGTGACCCTTCACCAAACAAGGGTTTTATAAAAGTATAAACATGTCCTACTTATCACATATTACATGTTAACCCATAAGCTATCTCAAATTCTGAACCAAGCATTAAACATACAATCTATGTTCGAACTATGTGTTTTGAGATGTGTGAGTCAACTTAGGTGTCATTGCTAATTAACTAATTTATTATTATGATTTTTCTCTTTACTTGGTGAAAAAAGATAATAACCTAACAGTAGTACTTGAGCTAAAGTAGCATTCGCACATGCCTATCCAATTCTAGAGTAATTAAACCTGTTTTTATGGAAAAACCCTTATACTGTGTATATGTATAACTTTGGCCATAGGAGTGGGAGACAACAATTTTTAATATAAAGCCACATATTTTATTCAGGAAGTCATAAAATAAACGCACATGTGTACTTTAGAATAAACAAATATTTGTTTTCTACTTTCGATTTTGACAAGAGATAATGAGGGTACTTCAGTGCTTTACAAAGCTTTACAAAGCTTTTCAATTTTTTGAGGACAAGTTACTGACAAGTATATTTTCATATCAAATCTAAAATAGTAGGTAGGTACTAGCCATATTTTATATCAAATACAGTCCTATTTCCTACTGATATTTAGTAACCAATGTACTTTGTATTTCTCTAGCACCTTTAATCGAATATCACAAAAAACAAATAATAATATCAAAATTTGTCTTAAAATATGTTTACATTTTCTCATTTTACATGCAAAGTACGTAAAGGGTAATTTCACTTTATCAATTCTACCGATATTGACATGGGAATCATACGCAAAAGCTGGTTGTAAAGTGTAAGCCCTTTTAATAACGTATGGAGTAACACTTTTCAGTCGACCTATATACATAGGCACATAGGATGCTTTTGCTTTTGACATATTGAGAGGTGAATAGTAGCAACTTGTTTCAGTAACAAGCTCATAGGTAAAAAGGTTTCCAAAGAAAATAAACACTCTACCCTCTCACGTTTTCCATTTGTCTTTCGATAACCACATGCATGCATACTAGCAAGATAAGGATGCCAACTTGTTATATGACAGAAAGCACAGTAAAATGATAATCTAATGGGTTTCAACGTATATGACCTTATGCAGATACGCTTTATCATGATAGCCGGAGAAGATCAAAGGAACCGGAAACTTACCGATGTGCAGCCGGAGAAGATCAAAGGAACCGGAAACTTACCGATGTGCAGCCGGAAGGATCAAAGGAACCGGAAACTTACCGATGTGCATACCCATTTGTCTTTTCGATAACCACATGCATCCATACTAGCAAGATAAAGAGGCCGAACGAATGAAACCCATCATCGGCATACCCGTACGATATCCGAAAGTGACGTGGCCGAAGGAAATCACGTCGAAAATCCTTTATTCGGCTCATATTGGTTGTCTACACCCAACGTCTATACCGGACGTCAATACCGAATGCCCATGCTGAACGAGACAGTATGTTCGGTAGAAACAACACATCCGAACAGGATGACATATTCGAACAAAATGACAAAAGGAAACCATACCAGACAGCTCTTGGTTCACGCTGTCCGTCTTCCGTACCGGACTGAAAGTGCGACCCGCTATTCTTAACTTGTGGTAGAGTGAGTATGAGGTCCCATCTCTTGTGGTTCCACTTCAGCTTCCATTTATACCGGAGGACTGATGGAGGGGTAGATGGAGGAACCAATACCGGAGGAAAGAATCATTTCAAATGACCCCATGCATAAAAAGATGGTGGATAAACAACCCTCGGAAGGGCCATACCGAACGGAGAAGATGCGTACCAACCACCTCCGAAGGGCTATACCGAAGATGGTGGATAAGCAACCCTCGGAGAAACAATACCGAACGGAGAAGAAGCGTACCAACCACCTCCGAAGGGCTATACCGAAGATGGTGGATAAGCAACCCTCGGAGAAACAATACCGAACGGAGAGGATGCGTATCAACCACCTCCGAAGGGCCATACCGAACAGAGAACGAAGTTCCTACCTTCGGTATCATCCATCTTTTCGGAAGGAGGGTAGACGATATCCTTCCGAAGGGACATACCGAATGGAGGACGGAGTCATCCTTAGCTCCGGTAGATTGAAATACGGGTCCCACGGATGGCGCCAAATGTTGAAGCATAATTCCGTTAGGCAAGTCCGGATGGCTCACGTGCCATCCATCCTCGTTCCCAAGCCTTGAAGTTTGCTGCAATCATGAAAGAACCCGTTAGAAGGAGTCCCGAGGCCGGAGCCCCAGGACCACCCTCCGACGCATGTCTCGCTTCGGATCCAACAATATTTAAGTATAGCATCATTGACCGTAGGTCAACAATACTATACTGGGGGGGACATGTTGGCGTATGTGGTCTAATAGACCCAACTCGCCTTATGAAGCACCGGCTTAGGGGCCACTTGGTGAGCTACTCTAAGATGGTCACTAAGCGGAGGGCATATCCGAATGACAAAGGGCTGAAATGCCATAGGTATTCTTTTAAGTATTACATCATCAGTCTTTTACTAATAATGCAATACTGGGGGGGGGGGGGGGGGGGACATGTTGACGTATATGGTCTGGTAGACCTGATTTATCAAGACACCGGAAGAACGGTACAGGAAGGACGGCATAGGCCGAACGGTACAGGAAGGACGGCAGAGGCCGAACGGTACAGGAAGGACGACACAGGCCGAACGGCACGTGTAACTACTACCCAGGTTTTAAGGGGATATGTTCCCAAGGATGACATCATCTACAGTAGCTCAGGTATTATATATACACCATCCTTGGTGAGTGTATGAGGGCACTACATCTCCCACCTCTCTCTACTTTCTCTCTCTAGAATAACCCTCAATTAGAGGGTTCATCCCTCCATACTTATAGAACACTGACTTGACCGTCGGAGGGTGGTCCTGGGGCTCCGGCCTCGGGACTCCTTCTAACGGGTTCTTTCATGATTGCAGCAAACTTCAAGGCTTGGGAACGAGGATGGATGGCACGTGAGCCATCCGGACTTGCCTAACGGAATTATGCTTCAACAAATACACTAAGACAAGATCGGTTGCAAACTTTGTAGACAACACCAATATCCAACTTTCATGGTGTTTAATAGCGCTGCAATCGAGTCAAGCCGAGCTCGAGCTCGAGCTCGACTCGAATACTATAAGGTAGGCTAGAGTTCGGATCAATAGCTCGACGAACTTTAATCATCCAAGCTTGAGCTCGGCTTGAATTAGATTTAAATAAGGCTCGAGCTCGAGAACTCAAGAATACATGTGATGAACGAAAGAACTAATCAGTAAAGTCAAGAAAACATACGATGAACTCAAGAAAATATTCGATAGCCATACTCATCAATAAAGTCAAGAAAACATACTATGAACTTAAGAACTAATCAGTCATAACCTTATAGCTAAATATGAAGAATAAAGAACATCATAATCATACAAAATATTCGGGAGCATTAAGATTTGAAAAGTATTTTTAAAAAAGATTTTTAATTATTATACCAATATACATATTAGTTCTATGAATATGTATAATTAAGAATATATTTATACATGAAGGCTCGAAAAGCTTGATAAAAGCTCGAGCTCGGCTTCCGAGTTGGTTTATCGGGATCGGTCTCAAACTCGATAAAAACTCGACTCGATCGAGTCAAAATCGACCTCGAGTTGCTTGATAAAAGTTGACTCGTTTAAAGGCCTATCCGCCTAGGTGTTTATGTATCTGATCGTTGATTAATTCTGAGAGTGAAATAGAATGTTGTGTAGCAAAAATGTTTGTAACTTGTTAACTATAAAATGCCATATTAAGTTACGTACAAACAAGCCCAAATGGACTAAGTTATGCTAGTCCAGTTTCTGGATTTCTTGATGGGTTGATCCATATCGTAAGTCCCCGATCAAAGACGATATCAATTCACCAAACATACCCCACAAAAATCTCTTTTCTATAAAAAAAAAAAAAAAAAAAAAAAAAAAAGTATTCGATCGTGATCACGGCCGAGTTACACAAAAATCACCTAATGATCGATATGCTACAACAAGGTGATCGGCACCTACCCGATCGACTTAGTCGATCGTTTGTTATTACTGGGAGTAGCCTTAGTTGTTTTCACGTGATACCGGAAAAAATCTTTTCCAAATAGTCTTTTATAATAACAAGCCGACAAAAATCAATGTAAACCAAACAACAACCACTAACTTCACTTCACAAAAAACACAAACACAACCATGTCAAACCAAGAAGAACCTGAAAACCCAACATGGGACTGGAACACAACATCCTGGTCCCACCTAAACACACTCCGACAAAAATCCCCCTTAATCCAATGCATAACAAATCTAGTCTCAATGGACATAACAGCCAACACACTTTTATCAGCAGGTGCATCACCTGCAATGATCCACTCAGTTTTAGAAATCCCAGACTTCACTCCCCATGCACAAGGACTAGTCATCAACATAGGTACACTTACTCCTGACTGGCTGCCTGGTATGAAAGCTGCTGCACGTGTTGCTAATGAGGTGGGGATGAAATGGGTGCTGGACCCTGCTGCTGTTGGTGCTTCGGGGTTTCGGATGAGTGCTTGTTTGGAGCTGGTTGGGTTGGGGCCGGCTGTGGTTAGAGGGAATGGGTCTGAGATTATTGCTCTTAATATGGGGTGTGTTGGTAATACCAAGGTAGGGATTAAATTTTTTTGTATGCTGTTTATGTTCCGTTATGATACGTGTACTTTTAGGGGGTGTTTGTTGTCTTATTTAGTTTTCGGCTTATGTTTCACAAGCTCACTTTTGAGAAATTGTCTGCTTATTTTGAAACTTTTCAGCTTGTATAAGTTTTTCTATGCTGTTTATGTTCCGTTATGGTACGTGTACTTTTAGGAGGTGTTTGTTTCGGCTTATATAGCTGGCTTATGGCTTATTTGGTTTTCGGCTTATGTTTCACAACCTCACTTTTGAGAAATTGTCCGCGTATTTTGAAACTTTGCGGCTATAAACTTATATAAGCCTTTCAAAATAAGCCGCAAAAAGTGAGGTTATGAAACATAAGCCCAAAAACCAAATAAGCCATAAGCCGAAACAAACACCCTCTTATTTGTACTCATCGTACTTTTATTTGTTTTACTGTATGCTTCAAACCATAGGCGGAGATAGGAGGGGGGCAGGGTGGGCAAGTGCCCCATAGCGAAAAAAATTGTAGTGTAAAAGTTTAAAATATATTGCTATTTTTGTAATTTTCCCCTCTGGTGAACTGATTTATAGTGTAGTTTCTAAAAATTATTAAAGTTTGCCCCCTCGACCATAACTTTCTGGCTCCGCCCTTGTTCAAACTACCATTAGATTCTGTCTAGATATCATACTTATTGCTGATGGTTTGTTTAGGTTTTTTGCTTATTTAACTGCTTAGGTGCTAAGCAACGTTAATGGACTACCGTGAATCATTCCGATCCAACTAAAAACCATGGTGGAAGGATATTAGTAGCCTACTACTTTAGAATTATAAGGGGCTTTAATGTCTTGTCTTATACCGATGTTGGGCGGGTTGTTATATTGGGGGTGTTCGGAATAGCTTATTTTCTAGGCTTTTATGAATTTGGGTAAGGTGATGTATTATTAGTTTGTTTGATAAATTGGATATGAATTTGAGGTTCTTAAGGGGTGTTGTAAATTTGTGATCATGGCTTGTTTGGGACTGCTTATTTAATTGCTTAACTGTTAATTTTAGTGTACTTATTTGCTCTAGGATAAGTAGTCTTATTATCAAAGACACATTAGATTTTGTCAGAATTGCAGTCATGACAGAACAAGAATCCGACACCAACAGCAACACCACAACAATAGCCACATGCCCACATGGGGAACAAAAACATGGACACACCTGGCAACACTCCAACAAAAATCACCCTTAATCCAATGTATAACAAACTTAGTATCAATGGACATGATAGCAAACACTCTTTCATCAGCAGGTGCATCACCTGCAATGACCCATTCACTTTTAGAAATACCAGATTTCACACCTCAAACACAAGCAGTCGTTATTAACATTGGTACACTAACACCTGAGTGGCTAACCGGCTGCCCGGTATGACATGTGCTGCTGGTATAGTGAACGAGCTTGCTAAGCCATGGGTTCTTGATCCTGCTGCTGTTGGTGCTTCGGTTTTCGGTTGAATGCGTGTTTGGAACTTTTGGCGTTGAGGCCTACTCTGATAAGAGGAAATGGGTCTGAGATTATTGCTCTTAATACGGGTTCTATTGGGTCAACTAAGGTAGAATTGACTTTTTTTTTTCTTAATTTTTTTGGTACTCTTTTTTTTGGAGATGATTGTTAGGGGGCGTTGAGAATTGTGATCATGGGTTGTTTGGGATTGCCTGGTAAGCAGTTTCTGGATGGTGTTTAAGGTTGTAAAATCTAAGTGTTTATCATTGCGTATTTACAAAACAGATGAGCAGTTTTGAGTGTTTGGGTGGACTGCTTATGTGCTTAGCTTAGAGTATCTAAGCACTTTAAGACAAGCAATGCTTATATTTTAGGCAAATAAGCAGTTTAAAATGTGCAATCCAAACACCCCCTTTGTAAATTGTATGACTATGGAACCTTAAAAGTTGATAAGCACTTTTAAGTAAGCAATCCCAACTTTTTATTATTTGAGGTGTTATAATCAGTTTAGAATAGCAGGTCAAGAGTCGCTTATGATTACGATTCTTTTACCTGTTAAATGATCACATAAGCAGTGTTGCGAAACGCTTGTAGAGTTGCGTATCCGATTATTACGTTTCGTGTCAGCCAAGTGATTCTAATACGCCATCATGCCAAACAACCCCTAAATTTTTCTATCAATTTATCGTGTTCTGATACAACTGATTTGAGGGTGTTTAGGATTGCTTGTTCGAACCAAAACTCAGATGTGAATATATTCATTCAGAATCTTGTAGTAATCATGTGTTTGTGCATTGCTTCTTGATTCAAGATTGTATGCAGTATGAAACATTGAGCAAGTTTCAAAACTTAGATCTACGAAACGGGTCAGCTCAACCCGAGCTGTGTAGACCCTTATTTAAAAACTACCCTTTTTGAGCTGAACCCTTTTTCACCCGTTAACCATGTAAACATGAATCTTTCCTGTGAATAAAGACAGCTACTAACTAGTTTCTTGTTCTAGGGTGCCGATAGCTTGCATGAATCTAGTGATGCTATAGAAGCAGCAAAGTCTTTAGCTAAATCAAGTGGGTGCATAGTGGCAATTTCAGGATCAGTTGACTATGTTACAGACGGCCATCGAGTTGTGGGAGCACATAACGGCGTGCAAATGATGCAAAAGATAACAGCAAGTGGATGCGCAGTCAGTGCACTCATTGCTGCTTTTATCGCAATTGACCCTGCTCACGCCTTTGAAGCCACGGTGTCAGCATTTGCTGTATATGGTTTGGCTGGCGAGATTGCTATGGGTTTGGCAAAAGGGCCTGCGTCATTACGGATGCATCTGATTGACTCGCTTCACTCGCTCGATGAAGACACAGTTGTTAATGGTGTTAAAATCACAAGCTTCTCATGAACGGTATATCCTTTGCTTTCTGTAAGTTGCATGATGCAGTTTTCTTTTGTCAATATGAAATATGATTGTGTTCATCAACTGGGTGATTGGACGTGTATTGAAACCGACTATGAGATATTAAATATATCAAATGATCAACTGTAATAATATTTGTTGCAGAATATAGTTTTGGATGTCTTCTGGTTGTTTGATAATGTTATAATAAGTTGTTCCGAGTGTGTTTTCGAACAAACTTTAGAGACGGATAATTATATCCAAACACCCTGAAATCTGACCCAGATCATGTAACCAAATTACAAGTATGATGATGTTAGACATTGATAAATTTGTAAATTACAAACAATATTACGTTTTTTGTTCAAACAAGCAAACACACACAAACACACAAAACACGAAAAACTTCTAAGAATGGCTTGTTGTAGTCTTAGTAACTAAGGTGAACAGTCAACCTCAGCAAAGACTCAACACCATCTGCAACAATTTGACCAGCTGGTATAAGTGACCGAATCTCAGCAAACCCGCAAGCATGCAAATACTTCCCGGTCCCACCAGTTATCGACAGCCTGGACATCGGGCTTCCAATCTTATACACTCCAAAAAAGTTGATACTGTCCCCGTATTCACCTCCTTCCATCATAGCAGTAAACGTCATCATCTGTCGACTTCCGTCTGCTGAGCTAGCAACATACACACCTTGTGCTTTTCCTAGTGTCTGTGAACCCAACTTAGCATCAACTGTTAGCAAGTCATCGATCACTGTAATTGTCCCAAACCCGAGCCCAAGGCCATCGGGTCCAAGCTGGGCCGCGATTTGGTTCTGAATATTGTTGTTGTTTTGGTTAAAGTTTCCAGCAAACTGTGTACCGACTAAACCCGTTCCCAGTGGGATACCATTGGGGTTTACAGTTGGGAGAGCGCCATTAGCGTTGGGGATTGCTACCCCACCTGATGGGGCCCTGAAACCTATACGTCTAGCGAATGGGACTTGACCACTATATATGTTACCTAATAGCCCGGTCACGGGCCTGGCTGTAGGGTTGCTGCCACCAAGAATATCATGCATATAAAGCTCGAAAACATGCACTCCTTCTTCTGGCGCGGGGTCTGTTGCTAACACGTTCAGGACTCCGAGATGCAATGCTCCAATGAATATCATGAATATGATACATTTTGATGAAAGTTTTGACATTTTGAAATGTGTTTGTGTTTGAGAAGATTGTTAATGTTTTGAGAAGTTGATGGTTATGATGATCATTGAGGTGGTGATTTATACTACAAGTTTTGGATATGGAGTTGTTAAAAGTGTTTTAGTTATCAATATTGTTTGATATATTAATGTTTATGTCTTAGGTAATCACATTAGCTTTTGTGAGTTTCTAGGGTCTTGAGTTATTTGTAATTATAGTGTTTAGAACCAATCTTAATTTGTTATGAATTATAGTTTGTTAGTTCCTTTGCTAAATCTGTGTGTATATCTGCCGAGGGTTATTGATACAAAAATCAAAATCAACGGTATCCAATTCCGTCTTTCACGAGGTATGGAGGAGGTGAGATGTAGACGGCCTTATCTTTACTTGAAGATAGAGAGGCTAGAGAGGCTGCTCCAAGAGGACATTCGGCCTGTTTTACCCACAAAAAAAAAAAAAAAAAAAAAAAAAAAAAAAAAAAAAAAAAAACTTTCGGCCTTTTTGCAGGTACTGATCGAACCCTCACTTTTTTCTCCAACGAGACTTGAACATCTATTTCTTAATGGCACTAATTTTTCACATTCTATATCACTTGTCGTACAAATATTTTTAACGAGACTTGAATTCACGACCTCTAAATCAGTGAGCAACTCACGTATCACGAGCACAATTTATTTTTTATTTTATTGGTTGAGATCTGATTTTGATCAAAAAGGTTCATGGTCCACTCTCTTTGTATGAGTTGTCTAATATGATATGATATATTTGACTGATAACTAGTAAAGATAAAATGAGACAACTAGATTCTACAACCGAACCTTTAACTGTATGTTGTAGTGGTTATAACAAAACCATGATACGAGGTCGTTGGACAGAATGGAAATTGTATCATTCATACCTTTATGATAAAATCTTTTTATAACAAGTAATTTTCTTGAGACATTTACAAGTACTTTTCTCAACCAAGGCATCTTTTTATACAGCTTTGGAGTGTATCAAAATATTATTGTATCTTCTTTTTTATTTGATTAAAATGATACCATCATTATGATATAAAAAAAAGTTGTGAATTGACGGGAAACTCTCATTTCATGTATTTTTTGGCACCAATTATTATTCACCCCAATAGCTCTGACAATTTTCATTACCAGTGGGGCACTAATTAAAGTAAACATGAGTCGAGACTCGGACCCGCTACTTTTTATCCACAAATTCTTTTCAGTGGACCAATAAGCTTTTTAGAGGTTGGTGCCAACTGAACCAAAACTTTTTGGTTACCATCATTAAGATATGGATTTAATCCATAGGATACAATAAGATAAATGTATAATACCTACTCCCTAAACATACGCTTATTGTGTCAGTGTCTTGTGAAAGGTTACCATCCACAAGAAGTGCACATAATCGCATTACCCGTGTTTCAATTTATTTTTTCCCTATTGATAAAAAATGTAAGACACCTAACATTTTACAAGATGTCTAGCATTCATAACTCACTAGATACACGCTTCAAGTGGTTAGAAAAAATAAATCATAAACAATTACAAAAATAAAATATAAAATTTTGATTTGCAAACTCAAACGTACATATAGGTAGGGGTGATCAATGGTCCAAAACCGGATCAGACCAGACTGAGACCGAATTAGCCCAAAACCTTAGACCGAGGACCGGAACGAATGTGTTCGTTCTGGTCCGGTTGGTCCGGTCTGGTCCAAGAAGGTAAGACTGGTCCAGACCAAGACCGAAATAGAAAAAAATCTGAACCAAGACTGAACCGCTAGTCTTTCGATTCGGTCGGTTTTCGGTCTGTCCTCTTAGTCTCGATCGGTTTTGGGTCTGCGATGCTGACGGTAAAGCTACAACTTTTTAAACCATTGGCATTTAACCCACCCACCAAATCAAACCAATACAGTTAAAACTTTTTCATTTCCTCCAAATTTTTAGGCGGGCTATTAACGGCAAAAAACAAACTCCCAATTTCCCCAAATTCATTCATTCATTCATTCATGTCGTTTCTTGAAGACTTTCAAGCCAGTAAGCCCCCCTCTCAATCTCTCTCATTTCTTAATAATTTTCCAATTCCTTTTACAAAACACATTTATACACCAAATCATTCATACCCAGATCACCAATTTCAAATTTAATCGGTTTAAAACCAAAACCCTAAATTTCTAGGGTTTTGAAATTGGGTTAAAATACTTAATATTCCGTTAAATTACCGTTACAGATAACATTTATAGAGTAAATAATGAATACCCAGATGACCAATTTTGAATTTAATCGGTTCAAAACTAAGATTGAACCAAACCCTAGTTTTCTAGGGTTTTGAAATTGGGTTAAATTAGTAGAATTTTTTGTGAAATTACTGTTGTAAATGACATTTATGCACCAAAAGATTCATACCCAGATGACCAATTTTGAATTTGATTGGTTCAAAACCAAGATTTTAAGAAACCCTAATTTTCTAGGGCTTTGAAGTTGAGTTAAATTTTTTTAAAAAGGGTGCTGTTTTATAAATTTTTGATTTTTTTTAACTTTAAGATTATACCCTTTTGGTTTTACTATCTGGGTGTTTGGGATTTTTTTTTTTTTTTTTTTTTTTTTTTTTTTTTTCTGCTATTTTTTTCGTAAAGCAGAAATGCTTATTTAGCTTAAAAACAAGCAAAAAAGTAGTTAAGTTTATCTGTTTAAAGATAAGCAGGAACGCTTATCTGTTTGGATATTAAAACTGCTTTTCTGCTTATTTTTAATTAGATAAGCTTTTCTGCTTTACTAAAAAATATAGCATATAAGCAGAAAAATATAAAAAATCACATACACCCTTTGTGTAAAATTTGCAGGCTTTGTGAAGATTATTAATAAAGTTTAATAATTTGGTTTCTTTGTGTAGGTTTGGAGCCATTGCCGAATATATTGCAGAGGAAGTATGCATTGTTACGCGACTTGGATAAAAGTTTGCACGGTATGAGTTTTGAGCTTATGTATGTATGTAAATGTGTTTATGTGGTTGTGATGTTTTTGTAATATGGTGTGAATAAATTAATGTGCAGATATTCAACTGCAAAATGAGCAACGCTGCTTACAGGAGATAGAGGAGTTTAAAGAAGGGGTTAAGTCTGGGAACATTGGTCCCGGGTCTTCACTTAGTAAGTTCTCGGATGAGGCTCAAGATGAGCAAAAACATGCGATAAGGATTGCTGACGAGAAGGTTGCTCTTGCTGTCCAAGCATATGATTTGGTACATTTTGATAACCTTTTTATACTTGTGGTTGTGTCGAAATTTGGAAATGTTTGTGTTTAAAAAGTGTCGTTCTTTGGTATGTGTTTTAAGATTATTTCGTCTATTGGAAACTGTTTTTCAGGTGGATGCTCATATTCAACAACTTGATCAGTATCTTAGAAAGTTAGAAGAGCAACGACGTGGTATATTTCTTCTTCTGAATCTGTCACTTACATGCTTACATGTATGTTGCAGCTGTGATATGGATATGCTTCATACTTCTGTTTATTCGTTGTGTAGAGGTTGTAAAGATAGTGGGGCCAAACGGATGGGTAACGGGTCAAAATGGTATTTGGTATTAGTATGGGTGAAAATTTTGTGTTCTTATTTTTATAATGAATAGTATATCTGTAAAAGTGTTGATTTTGATCACGAAAACAGGATTAGTACATTAATTCTGTAAAACTGTTAAATTTAAACAACTCGGAGTCATATGCATTTTAACTAGACTTTGACCAACTTTTCACCCATCTGACCCCTTCACTTCTTAGTTAAATTTTTGGATCTAAACACTTTGAGATAAACAGAATCACAAACTAACTATTCATAAGTAAATTGGTCAAAATTGCCAACTTCATCTCACTTCTGACACTTTTATGGTTAATTGGTTATTGCAGAAAAGGAAAATGCTGCTGCAGCCGGATCAACTGCATTGAACCCTGATAGCAATGGGAAACCTGTAATACAAAGTGGCAGAGGAGGAAGGAAAAAGTAATTATCTTTATAATGTGAACTCGTGCTTGCTTGATATTATTGCTAAGTTTGGTCACTAATTTCTCTTTCAATGGGATTTTTTTACTATTCAGATCGCGTCTTGCGGCTGCAGCTTCTACAGCAACTACAACGACTGCAAACCCACCTGGCATGGACTTGGATCTGCCAGTTGATCCCAATGAACCAACATATTGTCTCTGTAATCAAGTGAGCTACGGGGAGATGGTAGCATGCGACAATCCTGATGTGAGTGCTTCAAATAAGATTGTGTCATATATATCAGTTTTAGGGTTGACTATTTTAACCCATTTGCATAAAATGGGTCGATTTGAGTTATGTTTTTAAATGGATTAAATAGGAAATGGATCAAAGGGTTCAAGCGAGTTGAAAATCATTTGAAATTCATATTAACGTTCGAATCCATTTTTTTAAAGATAAGTTATTACCTTAACAATATAGGTTTTGTAATAATTTTCAACGCATTTTTATGTATAATTGTTTTTATTAAAAAGACTTGTCATTTTGGCTTGTACTAGAAACTAACCGTTTTGACCCATTTATCTAACCCACCTGACCCACCCATTTCGCGACCTCTACTAAGTTCTTTATAACTAAAAGACACTAATGAGATGTTACTATGTTTTTCTTTTTTTATTGACAGTGCAAGATCGAGTGGTTCCATTACGGCTGTGTTGGTCTGAAAGAGCAACCCAAAGGAAAATGGTATTGTAATGATTGTAGTGGAAATCAAAAGAGGCGAAAGGGCAAGTAACTTGTATAGGTTATTTTCTGGTAGTTTAGGAAGTAACTAAAACATCAAACAACTTAGATTTTGTGTGATCTTGTGCCTGTTAAACGTTCTATTAACCTTTTGTGCTACATTTGGTCATTAGTAGCAAACTGCCTCTTTTGCCTATATAGGATCACAGTTTTTCTCGCTACTAGTAACAAAATTGCGTGTATATGAAAATAACACAGACGGGTATCGGATGAGTATGAGGATCAATAATGCAACTTATGAACCAGATTGCTGCTGTTTTTGTTGCTCCTGAAACTTTTTTGCTATGCTCATTCTATTTATAAACCATTATAATCATAACTTTTAAAACTTTTTAGTGGTAAAAAATTTTAATTTCAAAAAATGTTATGTTATCCTATATTATATTTTAACTTCAATTTTTTCTAATCTTAAATATACTTAGGAATGCACTGTTCACCAAACAGTAAAAATATGGTCTTTTTGGAAAAATTTAAGAAAACGGTCCGTGAGGTTTAACAGTAAAGGGCAAATTACCTGAAAATGTATTTAACTTGCCACTTTTTACCATTGTATGTAGCCATCTTTTTTTTTCTATTGTGTGACTAAACTTTCGAATTTGGTACATTGTGTGTATTTTGTGACTTTTTAGCATTGTAAATTGACCATTTTACCCTTCAAAATTTTAAAAATGTAAGGGTAAAATGGTCACAAAATACACACAATGTACCAAATTCGAAAGTTTAGTCACACAATAGGAAAAAAAAAAGATGGCTACATACAATGGTAAAAAGTGGCCAGTTAAATACATTTTCAGGTAATTTGCCCAACAGTAAATATACTCAGGTTGCTACATACATGAACCTGAATTCATGTACAATGAAAGTCTACAAGCACATGGTAACCCGCAACTATCATGTAGTTGACAACCACACGTTGAGGAATCTAATTGAAAACTGATTGACCGATTAATCTCTTTCAGCATCAAATCCAGAGCTTCATTTGACAAGACACCCAATAGTAAACTGAAGCATGTTATATTGCGTTTATGATAGCAAGAAATTTCACTTTTCCCAAAACTTTCTTTGATTGCCGTAAATTGTGACTTTACGATCTTATCAATACAAAGAACAAATTTGTCCAAAGTGTAACTTCGATTACACATGCAATTCTTAAACTTAGCAAGTTGACTCTCAACTCTATAGGTAGTGCGATTTCCAAAGTTCAAACATTGGTCAATTGAGGGAGAGATAAAATAGGTGTAGATAAGGCTGATAAACATAACGATGAATATGCAAAAGAGAAGTAAGAAACTGCATAGGCGTGTAAGAAAGAAATTAGTAAATCAATTAAGATTGGTAAAGGAATAATTAAGCGTGTTTAAAATTAAAATTAGCCAATATTTATACATAATCAAATTTGGTTATGAATTCTAATTAATTAACTTGATTAAGAGATGAATTAAAAATTAACCGGTTTCAAAATAAATTAGTCAAATTTTACATTTCACAAAAGTTTGACTTGACTTTTTAAAATAAATGAAAAGTTAATAAGTTGGTTGAAAAAATCATCGGTATTTGTACATGGCTGGCTGACAAAATTTAAAGTAGCAAAAATAGGTCAAGAATAAGTCAAAAGTTTTTAGTGGGGTGTAAATCAGTGTTTTGAAACCCGGGAAAAACCCGAGTTTCTAAAACCGGGTTAACCGGTTAGACCCGGTGGGTTTTGAGTGACCCGGGTCAACCCGGTTCTCGAAACCAGGTCGGGTTTCATTTTTTCAATTTTTTTTTAATAAAAACCCGGGTTGACCCGGATTGACTCGGCGGTCGAACTGGTCGAAAAAATTAAAAAATAATAAATTGAAAACCAGGTTGAACCGATCGAATCGGTTGACCCGGTGCCCGATAACTCGACCGGGTCGATTTCGAATCCGGTTTTCAAAACATTGATGTAAACCATAGGTTAAAGTAGTCAAAGTGTGTATCTTGAGGTCAAAGTGTGTATGAAACTAATGAACTTTATATTAAATTACATTAATTTACTTTGTAGTATGTTACATTTATTGCTAGATTCATAAATAGTATTGAATCAAAATCCCAAATTCATCTACCTATATATTGATACTTGTGTTTTATCATTTATGACATATTCTCAATGAAGAACTTATTCTTCGTATTCCTAACATTGTACGTTTCTTCTACAACATTTGCTTGTATCATTTGGACACCCGGATTCATCGTTCAAATCCAAAACTTGATCCCGAATAGTACCATCCAGGTTCATTGCAAGTCTAAAGATGATGATATTGGTGATAAATGGTTAAAGTACAACGAGGAGTTTCACTTTAAATTTTGCGAAAATGAATTGCAGGGTACTCTATTTTTTTGTCATTGGTATTGGGATTCAAAAGAGCAAGTCTTTGATGTTTTTAACAATACGATGCTGTTTATATGTAACATAGAGTATGGTGATAATAATCCATGTAATTGGGCAGCCAAGAATGATGGATTATACTTTTATGATTTTACTAAGAAGGTTTGGGGTAAACAATATGAGTGGAAACCGAGAAGTATATGAATATTATGTATTTAAACTTTAAAGTTACTACCAAAGTATCAATATGAAATGAATAAATGAAGTTATTACATTTGGATGATGATCTTGTTTATTTTGTTTTCCAGGGTGTATCTAAATACACCAAAATAATACTTTAATCATTGTAATTGCCAATGATCATTAATTAATACTAGACGAGTACCCGTGCATAGCAACGAGATTTTATAGCGGCATATAGTTATATATAATGATATTTTGGTTAAGTATTTTATGTAACGTTTTGTGAATTGGGTTTAATCGAATATACACACTATGGTTTTTAGTTTGGATAGTCTATAGTAATAACAAGTGGGAAGCCTTTTTGCGATAATTATTTACAAATAATGTTTTGGTTGGGCTTCTCGTTGTAAGATCATGATATGTTTTTTCTCGACACGTGTTGTATTTGGTTGGAACAAATGTTGTGTGAATTTATATTTGTAGTTGTCATATGACGTCCTTTTTGGAATAAATGTTATGTCGGGCACCAGTGTGTTGCGGTATGGCTAATTTTGACCGTTATAGTTTTAAAAATATTTGGGATAACTTTAAAGTTATTTGATAGGTTAAGGGTACATTTTGAAAGTTCTTTTATTTAGAAACTATATAAATATTAAACTTCAACATTTTTTATAAAACTGTACGTACGTCAAAAGTATATATCAATATTGGGTTTGTTTTGTTCGTTATCGAGAGACCTTTTGCAAGTATATTTTTTTTTTATTTAGGAAATTGGTAGGTATCTGTTAGATATTTGACAAATAAAGTTTGTTATATAAAAAAATCGTAAATATTAAAAAGTTCAGGGTGTGTATTGTATTTTTTTTTAGTATTCGAATAAACAAATACCTAGTATCCTACCTAGTTGGTTGTCTTCGCTCGATATATAACTATTTAATTCTCTTCGGTTGTGGCAAAATAGTACTATGGCGCGTTGCGCCCGAGAATTTTTTCAATAGTTGTTCGCATTTTTTTTCTTTCTTTTTTTTTTTTTTTTTTTTATGCAACTGTATTGTTTCTGTATCTGCCTAATACAATAAGTTTTTGTGCGTCTTTTTATTTTATGTTGCGTAACTATTATAATAAGTTGTGTAAAAAAGAAATATTTCACTGCACGTGTAATGTAAAATGTGTAAACTGTTCATTTTTAACATAATTTGTCACCCTTTTATGTTGGTAACTTAAATAATTTTTTTGTATCCACAACAAAAATAAATTGGGCCTTAACTGCAAATAAGAATACGTTAATGGGCCCAAAATCCAGAAACAAAGTGTTAAAAAAAGGTGTTGGTTGGGAAAGGAATATACCGGAATTTTTTTTATATTTTTTAATCCTTCTACGCTGAGAAAGTACTTGTTTATTCGGTCTCGGGCGGATATGTTGCGCTATAATAATATAGAGGGAATTATTGGGACCACCAGAATACCGAATATGTGATGGATGCTGAAAATTATGATTTTTGGCTAGAAATGTTATAAGCCGAAATGTGTTACGGAGTACTATCTTTTTGCTCATACGAATATTCCAACATTTCTATCACTTCAAATTTAAGTAAAAATTTCTTTCAATAATAAATTTAAGAGGTAGGTGGTATTGTGAAGATAGATCAATTTGTGCTTGTCAAAATTTGTTGAACGTAACCCTTAGGGTCCGTTTGGTTCGCAGAATGTTTTTGGCGGAATTGGAATTTGTCTATGGAATTGAAATATGAAAGAATTGGAATGTTAGTGAATTGAAATCCGTAGGATTTGGAATTTGAAAGAAATGGAATTTGCAAAAACTAACGCGTGTTTGGTTGAAAAAAATAAAACAGGAAGAAACATATTATATCAAAACTACTTAAAATTTTATTTTAGTTTAAAATTGATAAACTGAATATTATTTATTAAGTGTACTATTTATAATAATAATAATAATAATAATAATAATAATAATAATAATTGATTTTTGATGATAAACATAACTGAATTCCATGGAATTGTATACATTCCTCCCTACCTTGCTATGGAATGCTGAATTCCACACATATGGGATTTTGAAGTATTTTCATTCCATTCCATTTGTCAACCAAACATATTAAGGAATGGAATTTAGATTCTGAATTTGTTGAATATTCCAACCAAACACGTTATGGAATGGAATCAGATTCCAATTCCATCAGAATCCTGAGGATTCCGCGAACTAAACGGGGCCTTACGTTTAGGATTTTACTAAATTTTAAAGTCAAAAAAAGTCTAAACATTTATTACCACCACTTTTTATGGTTTGAATAGACATACATGATTACATTCACCATGGTTGTTTCCATCTCAATACGTAACTTCGTCTATGATGTCTTTATACGCGAACACTGAAAAAAATCTAGCATTTGTTTGGTTCATACCAAAAGTATCATCCGCTTCTTCTACTGAGCAAGACGTACAATATGTATCAACCACTCTTTTGACGATACAATAGTTTGATGGAATTTCATCAGTTAGTTTAAATTTTGTATATCGACGAAAACATCACCTTTAGTTGAAGCATGATCAACCAAGTCGTAGTACGTTTACAAAGTAGAAACTTGTATGAAACATTCAAAATAACACTTGTTAGAACTTACGTTTAAATAGTAGGAAACACCAATAAATTAAACAATTTGATAAAAATGAATACGACTTCTCATTCATAATGATCATTCCGATATTGAGCAAATGATATATCCCGTGCATGGGATCCTTCCAGATAAAAATGTGTCCCAAATGAGACTATCGACTCCAATCATCAATGAAACCTCAACAAAGTTTGTCATAGTACCAAATCTAGAAAAATAAAGATATGACATATATGAAGAAGAATGTGTTTGTTTGATAACCTCAAAACGGTTTGTAGCAGGTAATTATATTAACTTAGTGAATGTAACTTAAATGTACAATAAGAGGCATGAATACATGTAACAACACAACAAAACACCTAACTAAATCACGGAAAAAAACAATTCAAAAGTGAACAATAATAAAAACACTTCTATAAAATTGAGTACCCTTTGGACAATGATATATGATCATTTACAGGTTAATCATTGGATTTGTTATGAAGCGGTTGCGTCCAAGCTCTCATAATACGAACACATAATATTATATTTTCTTTTACAACGCTAAAATCAGAGATGAACTTGCTTTTAAACATCGTCATTCGAAGGCAAATAAAGAACAGGTGTAGGAATGATATTTATTGGTTAGTAGAAGAATGGTTATCGCGATACTTATATAGGCGGAGTAACAAAACACTGCCATCACAAGTATTAATTCCCAGAATTAATGCATGACTCATTATTCGAAGGAAAGATAAACCTTATATATTTAGGCATGATTTGATTAGCAAATCACAACAAAAGAAGATTTGATAGAATGATATCAACATAATTTATAAAAACCTCATTTGCAAAGAAATGTATATAATTGATTCAGAAATCACAAAGCTGACCAATTTAAAAATATTTTATAATTATCAACATTACTTAATATAAAAGGTATAAATCAGAAATTTTGTTTTTAATATTTGATAGCCATATTTTAAGCCAACCATTGCCACCTATTCATTTATACAATAAAGTCACTATGCAATGCTTTGCTATGACAGCCGTGTATCATTTTCTTTAATAGTTTTATAGTTTTCATTTATTCAATGTTCCAGCTTCCAGCACTACGAATTACAATAGTTTCCATAGTTTGACTAAGGGTATTTGATTTCCTTAGTTTGACAAGGGTATTATGGGCATTGACCCAAAATTCAGCTTTTCACTTTTCACTTGACCATTTTCTCTTTATAAGTAGTTAAGATTAGTATAATAATCATGTTTACTACTCCGTATTTTTTTTCTCTCTCTCTCTTTACTACCAATTATCACCTTTAGTTTGTTTCTCTCTCATCATCATCAATGTCAATTTAACACCATTATTTTTTTCTCTTTCATTACACACTACTATCATCATTTTCTATCACCATCTACAATCATCTTCATTTTCTAAAATACATAATTTCAACAAACATCAAAAGTAAACTCAAATAAAAACACATGAATTCCAAAAAGAACGAAAAAAAAAACATTCACAAGGTCCCAAGTAATGAAATTGCTCAGATCTAGCATAAGTGATACTTAAATAGTTGTGAGAATGACGGATTTAAAGATTTTGGCAGCGGCAGCTAATGACGACAGCATGTGGCGGGTCAATGGTGGTTCCCGACGATATTTTCCGGCGACATGACGAACAGTAGTGGTGGTTCTCGCTGGTGTTTTCTGGGGATATGGCAAAAGTTTGTATGTGTAAGAGAGTTGACTGTAAAAATTTGGAGAAATTGAGAGTTTACGTTTGTATGTGTAAGAGATTTTAGTTTGTAATTAATTCAATATCCTTCTAAAACTTTTGTATATAACATAGCAATGTAGACTTTTGTAATTAATTCAATATCCTTCTCAAACTTTTGTGATTAAATCAATATCATTCTCAAACTTTTAAATTCTCGTATATATCTCAAAATCAACATGTTTTTTCATCACTCGCCCAAGGGTAAAAAGTATATATGAACAAATAAATAAATATAAACAATATATTCTTTCATATATATATATACTATATCCAAAGTTTTGTAATTCGTCACCGTGTTCTTTCATCAATCGAAGCCAAAAATATATAAATGAAATACTATACAATTATGATGAATATTAGTGATAAATAATAGTTTCTGAGTTTAAAATTAATATAATATAATATAATTAAATTCTGAATATATATGAGAAGTTAAAATTTCGGGAAAGATATTGATGTAATTACAAAAGTTTAAAAAGGATATTGTTGTAATTATAAAATTGGGAATGATATTTTTGTAAGCGAGAAAGATATTTTTATGATATTGAACTTTAAGAAAGATATACATGTAATTTTTCCTTTTTATCATTTATGCCATATTGCCAATGAAGAACTTCTTTTTCATATTCCTAACATTGTAAGTTTCTTGTACAACATTTGCTTATGTTTACACCAGTGACGGAACCAGGGGCCACATCATATCATTTAACAAAAACCAAAACACATCTTTTAAAAAACCACAAAAGCAATGGAACCTAACACACAAAAAGTTGTCGTGACGCGACAAAGAGACCGTAAGTTTCAGACTCAGACAGCTTCTTCTGAAGATGTTCGTGATGTTTGTGCTGCTGGTGCTGAAAGTGATCACATTTTTATATAAGTTCTTCTAAGAGCGTTGTTACTAATCCCACCCAGATTAAGGTTTTTATGTATCCTTAATTAACTTTTTATTTTTCTGATTGTTTGATATATATATATATATATATATATATATATATATATATATATATATATATATATATATATATATATAGTGAATACGAGGTTGTTAGACATCTAAGTTTGCATGAAAAACCCATCAAAACTACATTTTCTTTAAGCAAATCTTACTTAATAATCAAAATGAATAATTTCATTTTAGTTTCTCTAACAGTTTTTCTAGTCGTATTTATCTATTCCTTAATTTTTATCTCAAATAAATGTTTATGTTATGTTAAATACGCCATCAACATTCATTAAATACGCATCTTGATCGCAACAATTCCGATCCATTTTGGACTTCCCATTCGTTTCTATTTTGCTAAAACCACCTTCTGTGTGAATATCTAATCATTTTTATTGCTCATCTTCATGCTTACAACATAATAATACGAATAGATAATATGTTACAAACTAGTATTGGTGGGGCTGATATTACTTTTCTGCATTTCAAAATATGACTTTAATTTTGAGATGAATATTTTGAAACAAAAGAACTTGCATTTCTATGGTTGATGAGTGGATTTAGGAAATTTAGTTTGAGGTTTAATAATCAAAACTACGTAGTTTCGAAACAATACATAATTTTGGTGGGTTTTTCATGTAAGCTTAGATGCCTAACAACCTCATATTCACTTTCCTCATATATATATATATATATATATATATATATATATATATATATATATATATATATATATATATATATATATAGGGGAGGGTTATTGTGAGATTATGCTTTAAGTTGTAAAAGTAAGACCTAATCACAACCATTGGATATATTATTTTGTATTAGATGAGATTAATCTTAAATGAATATCATTTTAGCTATTAAATAGAGTTTTAAGGGTATTTTGGACATTTCAAATCCAAATTAATTTTCATAATTTTTGAATTAATTTTTGGTAAAATTTATTTTCACCTATTATATATTTTTTTTTGAATGATACATATTTGGGTAACATTGAAATATGTAGTTATTTTAGTAGTTGACTTTTTTTTATAAAAAGTTTTACCCCAGGAATTTTTTCCCCCACCATTTTTCATTTAGACAGTAAACAAAAAAAATATTATTCAAAAACCGATACAAAATTGATACACAGCTCGAAACTAATAAACAACAAGTGTGTAACAGGTCGAAAATAATAATGACAACAAAACAACAAGATTGATAACAACAAATCGATACACAGCTCGAAACTAATAACAACAAGTGTGTAACAACTCTAAACTAATAATAACAACAAATCGATACAGAGATCAAAACTAATGCCAACACCTGGTACACATAATGAAAGTAAATACAACTGATACACAACTTGTTTCTCAAGTGTAAGACAAATCGGCGTGACTTCAAATCTGAATTATGTTAAACCACAACCATCACAATATCAATCACAAATGTCCCAACTTATACATCCTTTCTAAAAAAATACAAAACAAGGCTTGCAGTTTGGTGAACCCACTGATACAACCCACAACTAAAACCCAGATGTGTCAATGTATCTCGACAGATGTATCAATGTATCTCGAAATCCACAAAACCCATATGTATCTATGTATCTCAACCGATCAGATTTTTTTGTGATGAAAAACAGATCTGTTGTAGATTCCAGCATAGCAGCGACCACACTAAAAATGGGTCTCGATCTATTACCCGGTGGCCCAAAGAGTAATCGTCTAATCGAAAACAAGGGTGGTGGACAAAGAACCGTCACTGGATATGTGACTAGTTTAGCATAACAGATCGTGATATCAAGATCTGAGATTGCATTCATTAAAATAGACACTTACCCGATTACAAAACTCGTAGCAAAAAAAGAGCAGAGGTGGTTATGGGTTCCCGAAAATGATGTTTGGTACCCATATTCCGGCGGCTTTGATAAAGAAAAAATGGTTAAAAAATTGTTTTGATAAAGAGATGACAACAGCGGCTTTTAGGCGCAGAAAAATTAGATGGGAGAGAAGTAGAGGATGTGGAGGCCAGTTGTTTTCTTTAGAGAGAGAGAAATTAGGAAGTAGGTGAATAAATTTTTAGGCTTAGGGTTGTGGTACACCCTTATACATCTATATCTAATGAATCAGAAATTCCCTATATGCCCTTTCCATTTAATTTTAAAATTAAACTAATTAATTAATAAAACGGACACTTGTCTTAATCTAATTGATTCTTCAAATGGTCTTATTTTTAGAACTTTAAGGGTGATCTTATTTGAACTCAACTATATATATATATATATATATATATATATATATATATATATATATATATATATATATATATATATATGAGAGTGATATGCACACGGACAACTTTTATTTGCACACAGAAATTTGTTCTAAAATGACATTTATACCCTTCACTACTTATTTTTGTTACCATTTTAGTTTTATCCAATTCTTGTTGGTTGTATTTCTGATTCTTATAAAACCCAGCTCACCAAATATCATCGCAGCCCATGTAACAATGTTTACTCGTTATAACGATCCTCCTGAACAATGATACTTCGTAAAATTTTGAGATACAAGTTTTTATTGTTTAAGTGTTACCAACAATACAATATGCGGTAAATAAAATAATAACTTTGACTTTGTTTATTATCATCTTTCTTTGCGAGTTTATCTTATTTCAATTAAAAAAAAAAAAAAAAAAAAAAAAAAAAAAAAAAAAAAAACACTCAAGTTCCATTTCAAAGTATTTCTTCTCCGGTAACAAAAAACACAAAATATCAAATTAACCAATCAATGAATGATATGAATCTCAAATAGAGATGCAAACTGTGACAAGAATATTAAACAAGCCCAACACAAATTAGGTTTACAATGGTAAATTGGTAATGAATAGGACTATAGGAGAGAGTATCAATACTAGCTCACGTTTTTCCCAATTTGTTCAGTTAATTAACCAGGGACCAACATTCGAACCTGGTGACGGTGGAACCGTGGAAGGTAGCGGGAAGCTTTCTCTCTCTTTTAAGGGTAAAGGAAATTGACAAAAAATAAAATGACGGAAAAAGTAACCGTGATCATATGATATAGAATTTTTTTGTGTTTGGATATGTTTGATCCTAACTTTATGTTCAAATGATGATTTATTTTAAATGAAATTTTCATTCGGTTTAGGAACGATGCTGATGATGGATATTGGCAATAAGTAGGTAAGGCTATATATGTCATTTCAATCAAAATTTCTGTGTGCAAATAAAAATACTTCGTGTACATATCACTCTCCATATATATATATATATATATATATATATATATATATATATATATATATATATATATATATATATATATATATATATATATATGTGTGTGTGTGTGTGTGTGTATGTGTGTGTGTGTGTGTGTGTGTGTGAATTAGGAGATGATTTTGATCCTTATGTGCAATCGTCCCAAAACAATATATACAAGGATATGACTCGACTTAGCAACCATGTAATCAATTAGATAATTAACTAAGGGTTTAAACAAATAACAATAATGCACTAAAGATGAGTGCATACACGGAAGGCTAAGGCGATTTGGGTGTACATTTAAATGGGGTGTAACAAATTATTCCTTTAAGTAAGATGCTTAAAGTTAGTGTGGTAACAAGGTTAGATCTTCCTCCAAGAAAATGAACAATCAAAGCTTCCCTTCCAGAATATAAATCATCTTCTTGTCATACATAACCTATTAAACCTGAGAAAATAAACAAGGCAACCTCGCGTAAAATCGGCGGCAATCTATATATGATAACAAATCCTAGAAAACAAAGTAAGATATAATCCTTGTGGAATAAATGTTTGCAGATTCCCTGGAGATTATAAAACTAAAGATTCAACAAAAACTTGAAGACTCTGTTAGAAAAACAAAACTAGCAAAATTTCCAGATTTTTACACATGACGCCGTCAGAAGTGACCTGTAGAAATCTTTATGTTAAGTTTCCGGAAAATTTCTGGAAAAACTTTGTCCTACTTCCTGGAAAAACCTGCAAAACATCATTATGACTCGATAAAAGCATTTGACTCTAACTAATACGAATATACATGTCCATTTAATATTGTGGAGAATCATGATCGGTTTTGTTTCTTAAAAACATATTTGGGGTTTCCCCTTACACTTATCTTTTGCGAAATACCTTTGGTTGAAGTTAAGACTAAGCCAAACAACAAAATAAAGTATTTTAACCATTTTAGTTTGAAACATGATCTACCAACAATAAAAATAAAAACATGCATACGGAAACAAATAACAATCAAATAAAATAAAAATCACACAAAGCATGGGTTGCCTCCCAAGAAATGCTTTTCTTTATTTACTAGTCTTGTAGCTAGACTCAAGGTCATGGGCTATCACGTGACATGGGTGAGTTCCTCATTGAGGACATCTTTGGGATCAAACCTAGGTTTCAACTTCATGTCGGTTTTCTTAGTACGGTATGACCTTTCAAACTTTTCTCCATCCGGATCATACAAAATCATCTTCATATGCCATGATCCGTCACCTTCTTTAGGTGGCTTGTTCCATCTCCATTTACACTTATCCCCCTTTCTCTTCCACTTGTTCATCTCAATGTTAATAGGCATTACGCTTAAAAACTCAATCATTTTCCTAAAGACTAGGGGGTCCTCAAAAGGGTCTAGCTCTTCATCTCTAGCTATGAGTTATTCCACCGAATGTGTTTTATCGATGAAATCTTTTTCTAGGTAAAATGGGCGTTGAGGTCCTATAAAGTTTCTTTCTATCCAAGGTCCATATCTAGATGGTCTCCTATTCATCTCTACCCAATGTGGTGTCGGTTCGTCCTCACAATCGTAGCTATGTTTCTTAACATCATATACCGACCAAGTATCGCCCTCACCTACCGCTATCTTAGACTCCTTACAATCTATCATGGTGCTAGCGGTTTTGCTAAAAATCTTCTTCCTACTAATAAAGGGCACGTAGTATCACTAACCATATCTAAGACGTGGAAATCCGCTAAAATAGTTAACTTCCCTACGTGAACAACTACATCCTTGATCATCCCAACCGGGTGGGCAATACTCCCATCCGCTAGACCAATTAATACCTCTGTCTCCTCTAACTTTCCTAGCTTGAGAGTGGTAAAAAGGGATAAGGGAATCAAGTTGAGGCTTGACCCTAAATCGGCTAGTGTATCGAAAGCTTCGGATCTTCCTATCTTACAAGGCAAAACAAATATACGCAGATCATCAAGCTTTTAGGCAACTTGTTTGGAACTAAGGCGGTCCCATTTTTACCTAGTTTAAATTTCTCATATTTTTTTAGGAGGGCACTATAGTAGGGAGCACGGGCTAAGATATCAATGACGGGACGTTCAAGATGAAGCTCCTTGAATTCATCGTCAAGATCTTGTGTAGGAGGTGTTTCAACTATGCTTTTGACCGGTTTTATATCGGGTGTTTTATTTGATTGGTCCTTTTGAAGAATTTGGTTTTGCTTGAAACATGTGCTCGTTGATTTAACCGAGTAGTATTGCGGACAAGAAGTGGGTGACGAAACTGATGATATGGAATTAACGTTTAGTTTCGGGTTCTTGACCGTATCGCTTGGGAGTGCTCCCATTTCTCGGTCATTGAGAACTTTCAACAATGTGTCAATTTTGGTGGTCAGGTTTGCTTTTGTTTGAAATCGGCTTCAAACTTAGATATGCGAGCTTCTTGAGATGCCATAAACTTAGACATCAATCCTTCAAGATTGTTGGTACTACCATAGTTATTAGAAGGATTGTTGTTAAAAGTACGGTTGGAGGGTGGACAGTTTGGTTGATAACGATTACGCGGATTGGAAGAATTGTTTTGGTTTTGTTTCCACCTAAGGTTCGGGTGATTTTTCCAAGAGGGGTTGTAGGAATCACCGTAAGGGTTTGACTCAGGCTTGAAATTGTACCACTTATCTCCCGCTTCGTCGGTACGCGAAGATGCGTAGTCCGCAAAAGCTGTTCCGGGGAGTTCCACGCAATCACGAGTGTCATGGGGACCACTACATAATTCGCATGAAGAAGTGATTTTGTTCACTTGGCTTGAAGGCTTAGGAGCTTCGTAAGATTTCATGAGAAACTTGACTTAGTCCTCAAGTTCCATGATCCTACGGTCGGGAGTGCTAGAATTGTTCGAAGACAAAGATATTGCCTTGACCGTTTTGTTCAAATCACGGGGATCATTCTAACTTTCGTTGTTATAGAGAGCAAGATCTTCTATGAGTTCCCATGATTCTTCCACACTAAGATCACGTAGCTTGCCACCAGCCGATTGGTCAATGGTTCGCCTTGTGGAGAGATCGATATGGTCATAGAAGATTTGGACTTGGAGCCAAAGATCTATGCCATGATGAGGGACTTTTTGGAGTAAGTCCTTGAAACGAGTCCATGCTTCATAAAGAGTTTCACCTTGACGTTGTTGGAACATCAAGATATCATTTCTAAGCTTGGTAGTTCTCCCCGGTGGGAAAAATTGAGCAAGGAAACGAGTGGTGAGATCATCCCATGAGGTGATGGATCCCGCGGGTAAACGTTCAAGCCATTGACTAGCTTGATCAAGTAGAGAGAATTGGAATAGGCGTAATCGGGTTGTCTCTCTAGTTATAACATCAAGGTCTATAGAATCTACGATTTTAAGGAAGTCCTTGAGATGTTGATTAGGATCTTCGGAAAGAAGTCCATAAAATGCACATCTGCTTTGCACCAAACGGATGGTGTCGGATCTCAAGGGTGACACATTGGCTCCTTGGGTGAGCTCAATGGTGTTTCGGTAGCCTTGGTGGCTAGGTCGGGAATACTCTCCTAGGGTTCGGGGCCTAAGAGGTTGGTTAGCTAGTGGTGGGTTTTTTGGGTGGTCTTGTTGTGGTGGGTTGATGGGTTCAAAGATGTTACCACCTTCCATGATGTCGGATGGTAAAGATTACGAACAAAGGTACTAAAAAATAAGATAGACTAAAGAAAACCTAAAAATAAAAATAAAATCTTACTAGAAAGGAATCTAGCAAGTAGACCTAATAAAAAGAAATTCTTACCTAGACAATAACTATTCCCCGGGCTGCGGCGCCAAAAACTTGATGCGTGGGAATCGCACCAGGCTTTACCTCTCGAGGGATCTCGAGAAGCTTACAATCCCCACCAGGCAGTGTACCTGATCGTTGTAGTATACTATATTGACAAGTACCGGGGGATTGATCGTTCAACTCAGGAATAGTGTCGCTAGAATTAGAAAGCCTAAAAACTAGGTCTAGAGGTGAGGGATGATTCTTTTTGTATTTTTATATTTTATGGAAAGCAAGTAAAATCTCGGGTTTTGGAAGAGTGGGCGAAATTAGTTGCTAATCAACTAACCCAATAACTAAGATGCAATCAAAATAAAATAACAGAAATGTAAATAAACTAAATTAAACTAGTATGGTGTAAGCAATAGATGGGAGAATTGTGTTTACTCCCTAGATATCTTTTATAGGTTAATTGTTTGTTACAGTTGCGTGGATGACAGGTTATATTCCTTAATACCAATCATGAGGTGGCGTACTTACTTCCCCGATTCTATAAGCTCCTACTTCACTCCTATGTCAAGCCTGCAAGAAGCTCTTAACATAGGATCACTAGAATTCGCTCATGCATTAAATACAACCATAAAAACCTAGTACACATCAGTTCATGTTTCTTAAGACGTTCAAGCAAGTTACACAATGGAGATCTGCCAGTTTTCTTAAGCCTAACATTGAAATCATTCATCCATTACAACTATAAACAAGCAATCAACCTATAATCAACATCTAGGTTTCATTACATCTAAGCAAACACACAAAAGATCTAGCCTAGCATGTTAAAATCAAGACAAGCGTAAGATATATTCAAACAACACATAGACATATTGAATGAATTGAAAGGAAACTTATCTCAATTGAACATGAAGGGTTTCAAGGGGTGAAAACCCTTGAAAATACTGTTACAAACGAGCTAGGGTTTATTAAGTACGACCCTAAAATTCTCCTCTTAAGTTCCACACATAATGAATGAAAATTAGAAAAGTGTATATAGATTTCATGAGGTGACGGCGTCAAGAAGAAAGTTCTGACGCCGTCATCTCGCCGCCAATAAAATTCTCAGACTGCCTAGATCCAGATCTGACGCCGTCATGTGTATTTCTGTTCTGGGCCGTCACCACTTTTACTCTTGACGGCCTTGCCTTGACGTCGTCACGTTTTCTCTGGGCCGTCATCATTTTTGCTCCTGACGCCGTCACAAAATTGCTCCTTACGCCGTCAGGTACTATTCCCAGCAAAGAAAATTAAGACTTTGCCGTTTTCTTCACTTTTATGCTCCAAAAACGTCTAAAATGCTTCCTTTTCCAGAATTTTCTCCCAAAGTACCTAAAATCACAAAAGGAACGATTTAGGGCAATATTTGATCAAATAAATTCCAATTCTGGCTTAAATGACCCTCTAAAAACGGGTCATTTTTCGCCTCATCATTTATTCACTACCACCACATTAGTGTTACATCATTTTTCTCTCTCTAAAACAAACTTTACCACCAACTTAGTGTAATAGGAAAACAAACTTAATCACCCAAATAGACCTCACTCAAACACAAATATACCCTTAAAAATCAAAATCACACACACAACCTACATAAAATCTTTTGTGTTATCAAAAACTATCAACTAAGTTACGATTAAGGTGTCAACTGTCAACTAAGTTTACAAAAAGCTAGATTTTTACAATGATAATCCAAGTGTCAATAACAATAAAATTTAGTTGACTTTATGCATTAGAATTAGGGTGAAATGATTGAATAGTAACCAAATTTGATTATTGTTGCAGTTTAGTTGCTCTCACCTATTAGTATCCATTTTTAAACTTTCTAATTTTATTTTGCAGAAGTTGGAGTTGCTTGGGTTCTATCCTTTCAAAGATTAGTGGAGCTAAATACTTACTATAAAGATAAAACTTTTGTTTATCGAGGCCTTACTCTTAGCCCGTGCACTCGATGATTCACAAGAGGAAGTATCTGTACAACATGTGTATGGTCGACAAATACTTATATTACATTAACATATATTTTAGTCAAGGTCAAAAATTGTTGCAAGTTGGCTTATTTTCACAAAAGCTGGTATTCTCACACACACAGCAACATATGGCTGTTTCAAAGGTAAAAATGAAGAAATGTTTGAACGTTCTTTATTATGACAAAGATGGCGAATACACTAACTACACAACAAACATTGTGTACAAAGAAGTTTTATATCGCATATGAATAACCATCCTATAATTGATTTGTTGTCATACTTATGATTGTTCTTTTTAAATATAATACATGAGCATTATATGTTTGTTTCCAATTATTTTGTATAACTTATTTGCCGTTATTTATTATTTATTTTACGCGCATATGATTTAGTAAAATAATATTATGAAGCGAACCCGCCCGATGAAGTTAGTTTCATAATATAACAAGTTAACCCGAAAAGCTATTATGAAAACATATTTATACGGTGTTTGAATAAACGTTTCTGTACCCGTTGTAACGCACTAGCAAATATATCTCGTTACATCACACATGTTATCTATATTTGTTTTACATTTTCTAATAACTCATGTATGGTGTTTTATTTACATCACATTAGGAGGTTGGCAATGGGTGCGGGGAGGCATGGTGCGGGGTGTTTCCCGTACGGGAACACCGTCGCTGATCACATGTTACTGCACGGGAGAGAGGTTTTGCGGGGAAGATTACCGCACGAGAAATGAAAAAAAGTGAACTTTGGAAACCCACAAATTGGACCATTGGTAGCATTCACACTTGCAAAAAATATGTTGTTGTTGCTGCAAAAAAATATGTTGTTGCTACAAAAAATTGTTGAGGAAGATGATAAATATGGTAGCATTCACACTTTGCACCCAAACTTTTATGAACTTTTCATTTTTTATCCTAGTTGTTTGTTTTTCTCTAAACAAGTACAAATGGATTCACAGATGTTAAACTTTAAGCCCATGTGAGAAGTTGTTAAAACTAGTCCAATTTAGTAATATTATGTAATGTTTATTTAATTTTAATGAAATTTTAGTCTTTTAATAATTTTAATGGAATAAAAAAAATAAAAATAAATAAAAAAAAGGTAGTGAGTGAGTGAAGGGTGAGAGGTGTGATGCCAACAAAAAATGGGTGAGTGAAGGAAAAAGTGGGAGAATGATGTGGCATAAGAGGATTGGTTGTAAGTGAGTGAAGAGATTTGGGGTGAGGGGTGTGTTGCCAACCCCCTTATAGTTGTGTTTGGCGTAGAGCATTTTGGAGTGTTTAAGAGCATTTATAAGCGATAAAGAGTAAGCATTAAACGTTGTGATTTTAATACTCATTTGACAAGCAACAAGTAGCTTTATCTCTATTTTGAAATGCTTATTTTTCAACGCTTCATCAAGTTACATTATGAGCATGAGCATTTATGAGCATGGAGCATTTAGGAATTATGATGGTGCAAAATTACGCTTTTTACACATTAGCGCGCAACTACTTTGAGAAAAACTTTTACATACAAAACAACTACCGCTTATGACTATGGCTCATTGCAGGTATTTACCGCTACTACTACTTTTACCACATACACCCAACGTTGTCATGCTTTTAAGACGAGAATCATTTAATTTCAAATATTATGTTACATTATGTAAATTGCCTTATATTATATTATATTAGTATTTTATTACAATAAGAAAAAACCATCCGTGTGTATATATATATATATATATATATATAGTACGGTGGTTTATATTTTATACATAAATTATAATGAAGATCAATTTATGTTTTATATTGCTAGGATTATGTGTTTCTACTCAAGCATTTGCGTTTACTATGACAAATGGATACAACATTCAAATACAAAACTTAATACCAGATAGTAAAGTATTTGTTCATTGCCAGTCGAACGATGATGATCTTGGAGATCATTGGCTAACTTTCAAGCAGGTGTACCACTGGCAATTTTGTCAAAAGTGGTCGCAAAAGTACTGATGGAATCCCAAAAGTATTTGAATTTCTAAAACTTCGTATTATCAATATGCGAATTAAATAGATATCATTATCTGAGTTGAAGTGATTCTTTCTAGCAAATGCTATATAAAAATTGTGCTTCTAAAATTATGTTGTTTATTTTGTTATGTTATCCGTTTGTTATCTTACTATCTTATAATAGACGAAGGCCTACTTAATATAGAAACTCTTAAAATTTAGCAATTCAAGTTATAAAACTAAAGTACAAATGACTAAATAGTCGAGTTATATTAAATACTAAACTTTTCTTACATACCAAGGCCGGACTCATCCACAACATCCATTTAAAAAGAAATCAATGGTTGAGATTAAAAGAATTTTAATATTTCATTCATTTTTTATAATTTAAATATCCCTTAAACCGTTAATCGTTAAGCGAAAAGAATTACACCATCGCGACGAGCATTTAATTATCTTTCTATAGACGGGCACTTTGATATACTTTCGACAAAAAAAATATCGTTTTTTTCACATTTTTTTTCGTAGCCGAAAAAATCATATGTGATATATCACATATAATATCACATGTGATATGTAATATCACATATGATATTAGTGTAATATCACATGTGATATTAATATCATATGTTATATATCACATATTATTTTTTCGGCCACGAAAAAAAACGTGAAAAAAATGAAAAAAAAAATTTTGTCGAAAAAATATCAAAGTGCCTATCTATAGAAAGATAATTAAATGCTCATTGTAACAGTATATTTTTTTCAATTAACGATTAACGGTTTGAAAGATATTAATATTTGAAAAAAAAAATGATGAAAGTTGGTTTTTATAAGGGTAAAGTCCATAAAATAACAACCTACTTTCTCCATTTTACCGTGATGAAACACGTACTTTTTTATCAACATTTAAGCCAACTAAACTTGCAAATATTGTTCTAAGGTCAACAAAAATACTAATTATATTAAAAATAATAATTAAAATGACTATATTACCCTTCTATTCTTAAACTATACCCATCTTCCAGCTTTTCTTACCCACCAAACTAACCATATATCATGCCTCCAAATTCACTCTCTCGAACACTAACCACCAAACTCCAACCACCACAGCAAACCATAAACCCATTATCACACTACCACCAAACCAAACCAAACTCCTAGAATCAAACCTAGTCACACTACTTGACACAACCAACAACCTTAACCAAACCAAACAAATCCACGCACACATCATCCGTAAACACCTCCATCGATCCAGCTACGTTGTCACTAAGCTCATCCGTGTCTTAACTTCTAAATTCAATGTAAAGGAGGATAATGGTTTAGTTAAGGCTGTTGATGTTTATAAATGTATGAGACGAAATGGGGTTGGCCCTGTTTCGTTCACTTTTACGGCTTTGTTGAAGGGTTGTGATCATGGGGTTTATGGGGGATGTTTGAGCAGATTCATGGGGTAGTGATGAGGGTAGGTGGGTTTGGGTTTGAGTTTAGGTTGGATGTTTATGCTGGGAATTGTTTGATTGATTTTTATGTGAGGTGTGGGAAGTTGGGGATGCGCGTAAGGTGTTTGATGAAATGTGTGTGAGAGATTTGATTTCGTGGACTACTTTGATTGTGGCGTTTGTGAGGGTTGGGGATATGGGGGAAGCGGGTGTGTTGTTTGAGGGGTTGGGTGTGAAGGATATGGTGGCGTGGACGGCGGTGGTTATGGGGTTTGCGCAGAAGGGGAAGCCGAGAGAGGCGTTGAAGTGGTTTAATAAGATGGTGGAGGCGGGGGTGGAGATGGATGAGGTTACGTTGGCTTGTGTGATTTCGGCTTGTGGTCAGTTGGGTGGTTAGTGTTCGAGAGAGTGAATTTGGTGGCTGTACTCTCGATGACTACTGCATCTGTAACAAATCCACCCTTTTATTCAAGTCTAGATTGAGGGGTCAGTTGGGTGGTTAGTGTCCGACACCATCATGGAAGTGAAAGACAAGATATGTGAAATAATGGTGTAGTTTAAGAATACAAGGGTAATATAGTCATTTCAATTATTATTTTTAATATAATAAGTCTTTTTGTTGACCTTAGAACAATATTTGCAAGTTTCGTTGGCTTAAATGTTAATAAAAAAGTACGTGTTTCATCTCGGTAAAATGGAGAAAGTAGGTTGTTATTTTATGGACTTTACCCTTTTTTTAAATATCATCAATTAGATCAAACAAAGATAGAGGAAAGATGTAGGGTGAAGATTAGTCCCTTAGTATGAAAAAAGTTTGGTACTCAAATGATCTTTCATCATAACTAAAACACATTTTCTAACATTTACAAGTTCTAAACTCAAAGTACAACTAATTAAAATATAAATATTAACATTAAATACAATAAATAAATTATTACGTACATTAAATATAATTAATTAACTAGTCAATAAATATAATTAATGTAGTTATTAAAATACCTTTAGATAATTGGTAAGATTTATTTTAAATATCATGCTTTCAAGACAAGACTCGTTTTAAATATCATATTACATTATATTAGTTCATTTAGGGACTAGTTTTTTGTACTATATGAGAAAAGTTCATTTAGGGACTAGTTTTTTGTTACATACTAAAGGACAAATCCCCATCATCCATTTAGTTTGATCTAATTGTGGGGATTAACCTAAGATTAAACATGGAAACCTAAGTCCATGTTTTTTTTCTTTTTCTTTGTCTTTTTTATTATTCACTTTCTTTATTTATTTATTTCTTTTTTTTTTCTTTTTTTTTTGGCCTTTTTTTTCCAATTAACGTTATACATTTTTCCTTTTTATTTTTTTCTTCTAATTCATGTTTTTAAAAAAAAATAAGTCATGCTTTTCTTTTTTTAAATAAATTCACGATTTTTTCTCACTTTATTACATTTTCGTCCGTTTTTGTCTGTTTTCACATGATTATATACATTTTCAGAAGTTTTTGTCCGTTTTCAGACGTTCTTTACTGTTTTTATACGTTTTCGTCCGTTTTTTTACGTTTTCGTCTGTTTTAGACGTTTTTGTTCGTTATTATACGTTTACGTCCGTTTTTTTACATTTTCGTCTATTTTCAGACGTTTTTATCCGTTTTCGACAGTTTTTATATGTTTTCAGACGTTTTTGTCCATTTTCATATGTTTTCATCCATTTTGATACGTTTTTGTCCGTTTTCAGACATTTTCGTCCATTTTTGTCCGTTTTCATACGTTTATATACGTTTTCGTCCGTTTTCATACGTTTTCATCCGTTTTTACACGATTTCATCCGCTTTTATAGGTTTTCGACCGGTTTCATATGTTTACATTTGTTTCCGTTTGATTTCATACGTTTTCTTCCATTTTTTTTATGTTTTCGTCCGTTTTTAGACGTTTTCGTCCTTTTTCCTACATATTCATATGTTTTCTTACATTTTCGTTCATTTTCATAGGTTTTCATCCGTTTTTAAATTTTTTTGGCCAATTTTAGACGTTTTCATACGTTTCTGAATATCACAAGTGATATTCGGTGATACTCAGACGTTTTTGTCAATTTTCGTCCATTTTTGTACATTTTTGTCTGTTTTCAAACGTTTTCGTCTATTTTCATACGTTTCGGCAGTATTTATACGTTTTCAGACGTTTTTATCCGCTTTCAAACGTTTTCATCAATTTTTTTACATTATCGTCTGTTTTCAGACGTTTTCGTCTGTTTTTATACGTTTTCATCCATTTTAAGACGTTTTCGTATGTTTCTATATGCTTTCATCCATTTTTATCTGTTTTCATACGATTATAAACATTTTCGTCCGTTTTTATGTATTTTTGTCTGTTTTCAGACGCTTTCGTCTGTTTTCATACTTTTCAGCAGTTTTTATACATTTTCGTCCGTTTTCATCAATTTTTCATACGTTTTTGTCCCATTCCAGGTGTTTTTACGCTTTCATACGTATTCGTTCGTTTTCATATGTTTTCGTTCATTTTCATACGTTTCTGAATATCACAATTAATATACTTAATATCACAAGTGATTTTCTTAGATATTCAAAAGATCACTTGTGATATTAATAAAATCAATTGTGATATTCAGAAACGTATGAAAACGAACAAAAACATATGAAAACGTAAGAAAGTGAAAAAAAACGTGAATTAAAAAAATGTGAAAATCACTTATAATATTCTGAATAACACTTGTAATTTTCTAAATATCACTTTTGATATTTAGAATATCACTTGTTATTTTCATGTTACAAAACATTAGTTGAACATCACTTGTGATATTCGGAATATCACTTGTGATATTCGGAATATCACTTGTGATTTTCTGAATATCACTTGTGATTTTCTGAATATCACAAGTGATTTCCAACTAATGTTTTGTAACATGAAAATCACAAGTGATAATCTGAATATCACAAGTGATATTCAGAAAATTACAAGTGATATTCATGTTACAAAACTTTAGTTGAAAATCACGTGTGATGTTTAGAATATCACTTGTGATTTTCATGTTACAAAATATTAGTTGAAAATTACTTGTGATATTCGGAATATCACTTGTATTATTTAGAATATCACTTTTGATTTTCTGAATATCACTTGTGAATTTTATGTTACAGAACAATTGTTAAAAATCACTTTTGATATTCAGAATATCACTTGTGATATTCAGAGTGATATTCAAAATATCACTTTTGAAAAAACGTGAATTAAAAAAAGCGTGAAATCACTTGTAATATTCTGAATATCACTAGTGATTTATATTCAGAGTATCGCTTTTTATATTCAGAATATCACTTGCGATATTCTGAATATCACTTGTGTTTTCATGTTACAGAATGTTAAAAATCACTTGTGATATTCAGAATATCGTGAGTGATATTCTGATAATCATAGTATATCACTTGTGATATTAAAAAAGGTATGAAAACTTCTGAAAACATTTAAAAACGAACGAAAACTTATGAAAACGGACGAAAATGTATGAAAACGTAAGAAAACAGACAAAAATGAATGAAAACAGATGAAATCATATGAAAACGGACGAAAACATATGAAAACGGACGAAAACGTATGAAAATGGACAAAAACGTAAGAAAACAGACGAATATATATGAAAACGGACGAAAACGTATGAAAACGGGCGAAAACGTATGAAAAAATTCAAAAACAGATGATAACGTAAGAAAACGGACGAATATATATATGAAAACGGACGAAAACATATGAAAACAGGCGAAAACGTAAGAAAACAGACGAAAACATATGAAAAAAATTCGAAAACAGATGAAAACGTAAGAAAACGGACGAAAACGTATAAAACGGACGAAAACGTATTAAAATGAACGAAACGTATGAAAATGTAAGAAAACAGACGAAAACGTATGAAAACGAGCGAAAACGTAAGAAAACAGACAAAAACGTATGAAAACGGACGAAAATGTATTAAAACGGACGAAAACGTAAGAAGACTGACGAAAACGTAAAAAACCGACGAATATGTATGAAAAACGAAAAAAACGTAAAAAAAAACGCCAAAAAAAAAAAAAAAAAAAAAAGAAAAGAAAACCTTGTATTAAAGGAAAAATAATCGTGAAGTTAAAAAAAAAAAAAGAAAAGAAAAAAGGAAAAAAAATGAATAAATAAGATAGACAAAAATGACAAGAAAAAAAACATGGACTTAGGTTGTCTTATTAAATTTTAGGTTAATCCCACCATTAGATCAAACTACATGGATAGTGGGGATTTGTCCCTCAGTTTATAACAAAAACTTAGTTTATAAAATAACTCACCTCTATATTAGTTATATCATATTTTGTTAATCATATTACCTTATATTATATTATATTACGCTATATTTATATTATAATAATATATTCTGTTAGTGTATTATATTGTATTATATTAAAAATTGTGCTTGTATATATATATATAGTGTGTGGTTGTCTATGTTTTTAACATAAATCACAATGAAGACCACCTTATGTTTTATATTGCTAGGATTATGTGTTCTTAGTAAAACATTTGCGTGTATTGTCACAGAAGGCTACATTGTTCATGTCGAAAACTTAATACCAGATAATAAAGTGTTTGTTCATTGCTGGTCGAGTGAAGATGATCTTGGAGATCATTGGCTAACTTTCAAGCAGGAGGTGCATTGGCAGTTTTGTCAAAACTTTTTCCAAACTACTAAATTTCTTTGTCACTTCGAATGGGAAATGAAAGAACAAGACGTGGTTGTTTTTGATGCGGAGATCGGCCTTTTTTGCTCCACGGAAACGGAAATACAAAGCGATCACCATCCATGTAACTGGTCTGCAATGAACGATGGAATATATTGGTATCATAATAGTACTTGGCTAAAAAATTCCGATTGGAAATCCAAAAATACTTGAATTTGATAAATTTATGTAATCAATATGCGAAAGAGATACGTTATCTGAATTGATAGTGATTTCTTGCAAATGCTATATGTAAAATTGTGCTTCATTAAAATTATATGCTATATGTAAAATTGTGCTTCATTAAAATTATGTTGTGTATTCTGTTATGTTATCTATTTGTTATGCTTAATGGTGCATGAAAACTTGTTAAGACAAAGTAAAATTGAAAGATGCATGACAAGAAATAATGTTTATTTGATGACTATAAACCAAGTCTTGTGAAAACTTAAACTTAAAAGGAATATAGCTGTTGAGTGGCGGATCTAGGAATTTTAATTTTATCGGGTGTAGCACAATTTAAGGTTCACTTTATGCATAAAAGTCAAGTAACTTCTAATACCGTTTTTCACAGTTTATGGGTGAGGTTGAGATGTAGACAGCCGTGCTCCTACTTAAAATAGAGAGGTTGGTTTCGGTTATTCTAAATGTAGAAAATGACCTCCGGCCTTGCAAGGAGTAATGATCAAACCTTTGACCTCTGTTTACAGAGACAAAAGTGTTAACCACTTGATCCAAGCCTTGCAAGGAGTAAGGTTCAATTTATGCATGACAAACTCAAAAGTTTAGTTTCTAATCGACTTGGTTAAAAATTTTTGAGGTTACTTTTCGGCTTTTGTTCACAGACTCTGAGACAATGTTATTTTTTTTTCACCATACGGATAATAACGTTGGTTTGCTGCTAATGATTAATGTGGAACATTAATTGAAAAACACTTTAAAATCTCCGTTACACGACCCATTGATTTTACATTTATAACTTACTAGCTTATAGACCCGTGGGGCATCCACGAGATTTTAGAAGGTTTTTGATTAAGAAAACGTAAGTACGTGAATAAAGTAAGAAAGAATAAAGAAGGTAAACGATGTGAAATTTTCTTTTAACGAAACAATAAAGTTATAAGTAAGTGAAAGCATAGAATACAATGGTTATAAATATTTGTATAATAAACGTTGATTCCCTCTTGATCTACAATATGTTTGTCTTGAGAAGCAAAATGGATGTAGTGACCATTCTAAAACTTGAAAAAAAACTCCTTTCTTCCAACACCTAATAAGTATACAAAAAATGTAGGTAATAGAATTTTTGGATTTATAATAAATATAAATAAGAAAAATACGACAAAACATTTAATATGTATAATGTACATACCTATTGATCGTTTGATTATAGACTTTGAAGAACTTCTTTATATACAACATTTATAGTTGTATTTGATAGGTTACCATCCGCATCTGAAATAACAACATTCAAACCTTTTTTGCTTTTGACACGTGAAAGAGCCACATATAGCTGTCTATGTGTGAAAACAGGAGGTGGAAGATACAATTCGACTTTTGAAAGCGATTGCCCTTGGCTCTAGATTATTGTCATGGAGAATGACACTGAAATGGGATATTGTTTCCTTACGATCTTTAGAAGTAAACGTTTATCAGATTGAGTAATTCTCAATCGCAGTATTATAACCTTATTAACCCGTGAAATTCACGGGGAGTAAATTTAAAACTGTTGAATAGTGTTTATATAAAAGATCGATTTGTGATATTTTGTGAATAAATGATATGTTAGATGTATGAATAGAAAATATTAGTGATATATTCTGATACAAATAATTTTTTAAAATACTATAAAAGGCATTTAATTTTTGTTTGTATGTAATATTAATGCTACATGACAAAAAAAAAAAAAAAAAAAAAAAAAAAAAAAAAAAAAAACTGTATCATAAAAAATTAACAATATATCAAGGCTTATTAGTTAACATATATCCCCCAATGTTTCATATTCTTTCATAAGCTATTTGTGTTATAATATTAATGATACATTATGATACAAATAAATAAAAAAAACCTGTACCATAAAAAATAAACATTATATCAAGACTTATTAGTTAACATATATCCCCCTATGTTTCATATTCTTTCATAAGCTATTTGGGTTTAATTATTAAATTGAAAACCGTGAAATCTTGTTAAAGTAGACAATAATTGAATTTGATAGAATCATGGTTTAGTAACCGATGACATGTATAATTGAATTTGATATTCAAGGTGAAGAGAGTGAACGGAGATGACCAACATTAAAAACTTCCAATAATCCGGAACAAAACTGTCCAACCATTTAAATATATTACCGGTTCATCCAAAAGGATAATAATATATTTGAATTTCAGAGATTTCTACATCATATGTAAAACACAAAGGTTCTTCATAATGGGGTTCTTCTAAGAAACGTTTAGATTAGCAATCTTAACTTTCGTGATTTTGCCTTTTATTGTAGAACGGGTATCATAAAACCCGCGCGTTACGGAAAGGCTGAAATCTTACTCTTTTTGATGAGTAGATTAACAAAGTAAAGATAAATATTTTAAGCCTAGCATAAATATTCGTGCAATATCATAAAGTGAGGCTTCTATATGCTTTAGATCAATGCATACATGCTATGAAACATAACAGGTAATTTACATGATAATTAAAGTACACTATCGATTTAGCTTAGGCATAAGTGTCAAAATGGCATTTTCTTAGTACAATAAAAATATGTTTGCATTATCCAAACAACATGAGGTGTTGCAGCACAAAAACCTATTCAAGTTTCTCACTTGTAGTTGAGTAGCGTCGCGAGCAGAATCAAAAACATCCTTGTAAGGTATGCATATCCCATCATATTATATGGATGTTTTTATCAAGTGGATCCCACACTCTTGTAAATGAAGAAAGGCAACATTCACTCATTTTCTCGACATGTTAATTCATCTCCGTCTTGATATCTTTGTTGCTGCTATATATTAGAAGAATAAATTAGTCAATGTCGCTCATTCTTGATGTTGCAGTTGTGTTTATTGAAGCGAGGGTTGCATTGACATGTATACTAAAGTCTCTATATGCAGCTAAATTGCAGAATGAACAAAATGCTCATGTAAATATGGAACACCAATAAGTTAATCAGAAGTGAAAATTTTTCATGGAACTATGACTCTTTAAAGCCGACTCCGGCCTCATGTAAATCTTAATATTTTGACAGACATGCATGCACAAGATTGGGTCACGTAAACCGACTCTTGTATCCATATTCCAAACATTAAAGGTACGCTTAGTATGTTTGCATATGATCAATTCAATACAAATGTGACATGTTTAGATTTTTCTATTTTAAAGGTCGCGTTTATGGCATCATGGATCTAAAAAGGGACTACGAAATCATTCTATTTGAATCACTAATGGAGCTCAAAAAGTATAATAAGAAAGTGACTAAGAAATGCTCATTTTTAAGGATGTTGAAATATTCGCATATGGGGATCAGACAATTATGATATCTACCCGCGGGTATCCATCCTTGACACTAGAAAATAGGGTGTATCAAACAATTTAGGAAGAGCTTATTAAAAGCTCACTTAAAGTAAACATAACCTTTTCTTTTAAATCTAGCCAAACAAATCCTAATGTTCATCTCAATAATAACTCGTTAAACCACACGATTTATAATACGTACATAACTAGAGACTCAAAAGATGACAACTCTCTAAATAAGGTCAAACTTAACAAGTTTTCCAAGCAATTCTGTGAAATAAACATGTGGAGTATGAGTAGCTAATTGAATGATCCTATCAACACCTTAGTGCAAAAGAAATATATACACAGGGAACACAGATTTACATAAATTCACAATATACATGTGATAGACGAAACAAATGTGAACGATAATGAATGAAGTTGTAACTCAGTTTGGTACAAAGAAAAATACAAAAACAAACGTAATTAATAGCTGATATACATTAACAAACAGCGAAAATGATTCTAATCAACAATAAACAAACGCAAATGATAATATCTAAATCTGTTAGCCTGTAATCCTTAAAAATTGAGCACAATTTACGTTAAAATCAATATTTTAACATTTTAACGATGAATTACCTAAGTCAGGAGAAGAGAGAGCATAATGGTTATAACCTATACAAACTATTAAGATCAAATGTACACTAAACACGCAATTACTACCTCAATAAACAACTAATCTTAGTTTAGTCAAACAATAAATAGCTAAATGTCACGCTTATTTTAATTTTTCCCAAACTTCATGACTTAAGTGATAACTATTGCGAAATATTAAAAAAAAAACATAACAAACTAAAACTTAAGATAAGGACTTAGTATATTATTTCTTTATGCTTATCACACATGACTTGATGATTATTGATAAGCAATATCAACCCATTCACCCCTTTATATGTTAATAGGTCTAACTGTCAGCCTTTTTTTATTACCCATTTGACCCATTACGTATCGAAGATTGGCCGAATTGACCTATTTATATGTAAACCAATGCTGGCCTGTCTGCTGCTGTAGTGCACACGCACAAAGGTGTTAATAGTCGCTTAAAAAGTATCTTCCTAAATCATCACAAAAAGGCATTCCACAGTCAAATTCTATGAAAAAAATGTTTTCAGCCAACCCAGCCGATCATATTTTCTAAATTTAGTTAACCCACTTAACGTTTTCTTCTTCCTTGTCAAGATTTGTGTATTCTTTAGATAAAAAGTGTATCGTATTTGATATGACACCAACAATATCATAAAATAATTTCTCAACTCCATTGACATGTTTACCCGATTTTTTTGTAATTCTTTTATTTGTGTTACAAAGATGACCCTTACTAAATACAACTCGTATCGACCCATTTCTTAGTATAATGGTCAAAACTACTAGACATATCACAATATTATACGAATCTTACCGACGGAGGGGAAACTAACCATTTTTGTTTATAATCTTGTATAATGACAACTGCATTTGCGCTAAAGAGGAAAGATTAGCATGTACTTAGTTGTATGTGATATAATATATCATTATATCATCTTTTTCTTTATCAATCAAATCACTAGAGTTCCAAGAGCATTAAATAATGAGGTTGATGGAACCTAGTGACAAAATAAAACCTTATCAAGCAGTTAATGAAGAACGTCTTAACACTATCGCAAAGAACAACAAAAATGAAAAATATAAGAGACGTATTGTGTATACGAGATGCGACACTACACACTGGATATTTTATAAAATTCGTGACTTGGAATCAGATTCAGTCCTTAGAATAGTATAGAGTCTATACCTATCCTACGACAAAATTGAAGGTAAGTTAATAAGAGAAAGATAAGTTCTTAATCTTTACAATGAGTTTCTTCTCTCATGTCCACAAACCTTGTCTTTGTCATTCAATTCTCTAATTGACTTATCGAATATTTTTTGTTCTTGTGAAAGTGCTCTGCAAATAACAACCATGTTTAAATACTACTATTTTAAACTCATGTCCAACGCCTTAAATATTAAACATGTTTAAATCATACTTGTTGAGCGTTTCTTCATTAATTTTTGCAAGCATAATCTATCATTGAAAACACACGATGATCCAAATTAAATCACAATTAAAATTCACAGTATACCAGCAGTTGCTCCATAAGTTGACCATACCATAACCTCAAAACATCATGTTAACCACCGTATATATCATACTCGGTTACCTGAATATATACAAACTCGTAAACATCAACCATCTTTCTAAATGTGGTATGATAACCTTATTTCCAAAACTGTGATACCGTCAATCTTTTTGGTGCTCCTATAAGACAAAAAAACAAATTACTCAACACTGCATAAAAGTTGGCATTGCTCTTTTTAGCCCATGCCAATTTCAAACCTACATCCACCATTAACAAACTAAAAACAACGAAAAAAAATTCCAGATAAAATCCTTGATAAGAAAACATTTATATTGGATCAAAATAAGTATCCAAACACGCCAACTTATACTGATTAGTGCCCAGTGAAACATGGCCTAAAAACTTAATGTTATGGATTAGTTATTTAAAAAGATCATAAAGTATGCATTATAATCAGGTGTGGTCACAAATCATCATCCAACGATAGTATATTAGAATATGATGAGCTTACCCGACATTTTCTTTGATCTTTTCTAACAAACAAACCTGTTTTCACACAATAATGATGTAAAATAGAGATGGAATACGAATGATTCATAATGGTTACCTATCAAAGTTTAATGTCCACTGTCATTTACAAACGCATTAAATGATTAACTAAATTTATAACAACCGTTTATTACCTGGGAGATGATGAACCCGTGTTTCAAATCTAACATACAATATCAATATTGTGAATGAGTTACACCTGCAAGATAAAAAATCTGTTTGTGTCCTCTGAAATCAAACGTTTACATGAAAGATAAAAATCGTATGACATTGTAGAAACATCATTAAAGAACAGAACGATGGTTTAATTTTATGATGAAACTAGAAATTGTTTTTTATTTGAATAGATTTCAAAGCTTGTTGTGAAAGCATAGTATGATAAATTGGTATTTCAAAATTTTTTGAATGGTAGCTTCTCCCAGAAGATAGTTTTTCCTCCTAAAATGATCATTCAATACATGAAGGTTTATTAAATTGAGAACTAACCTTGTAAGTTGCATATTGTCTTTGGCACAATTAGGCATCCATGCGCCACCATCGTTAACAAATCACCAAACCACCTGTACAAAACACACAAACCAGACTCATTCACACATTATCACAAACAAATGGTGTGCGTCATATAATCGAAGGCAATCTTCACTTCAAATGAATTAAATTAAACAAACAAATATGATAACAATCAAGATTTTACCTTTATTTTGTCCATGAAATTCATTCATCATTCTGTATGAACCCGTTAAGACCTAAAACGCAAAAATCACAATTAAAGAACACGTAATTAAAATGAAATCAAATAACATCATAAAACAAACCTGATTGAAGAACGCATTGGTTTTTCCCTTATAATACATAAGAACAAACTTACAATCGAAATCCAAGATAGCTTTTGCCTTGAATCAAGATCATCCCCGATTCTATTAATAAGCATAATAATTCAAAATAATATATTAAAACAATTTAATCAAATAAAAAACATTAAAAAAAACCTTACAATCGGAACCAAAAATAGGTTTGCCGTGTGTTATGATAGTTTGATTGATTGACCTTTTTTTATTTTATTTTTTTTATTTCAATTTGAATTGGCGAATTGATTTTTTCGATTTGAATTGGTGAATTGATTTCATTAAAGCATTAAGTAGTTACCAAAACAAAGTGAGTGATAATATGTCAAAATGAATCGCACCAGCTACTTGTACGCATTAAACTCACAACAAATGAGAGAGCAGACACGTCAGAACATTGAATGAAAAATGCGCTTTAGTGACTTGTTCAGTATTCACGTTTATTAGTTTTTATAGGTAGATATAGATAAGTAACTAATAAACGCAATGCGTTAAGGCGCATAAAAAGGTGGACCATAATAGCGCTTCTGATGCAAGCTGACAAGCACAGGATGAATGAAAAAGAAGAATTATGAGTCATGTGTTTACATCGTATTGTCAGATATGTGTTACAAGCATGTCTAATATTGGATGTATTTTCTTGATGTATTGTGCTTTCTATTCTTGGGCTTTGTCCAAAACAGTTAGTAGAAATCTCTTGTATTTGTACAATATTTGGAGTGATTAATATAATTTCACTTTTGCAAAAAAAATTAAAAAAAAAACTAATAAACGCAATAATATAAGGATATTTTTGTCTCAATTTCATTTCCAATTTGTGGCAAATCTTAAGTGTTTAACAAGTAACGCTACTAAAAGGGTGTAACAATGGTATGTATTACCATTAAAAATATCTATTATATTTATAAAATGACATTACAAAAGATTACGAAAATGTAAAATATTGGGATATGCTGGTTTGTATCTTAAACCTCTTCTATGCCCGCCCTTACTTCCATTCATACATGGAAAATTGTTCAAATATACATTCAACTTGCCACCTTTTACTATTGTATCCCCTGAATTTTTTTTCCTATTATATACACAAACTTTACTAATCACCCTTTTTGTATCAATAAAACGCCTTTTGATGACGTGGCAAGTTGATACAATAGGGATGATTAGTCATCAAAAAGGCGTTTTATTGATACAATAAGGGTGATTAGTAAAGTTTGTGTATATAATAGGAAAAAAAAAGTTCAGTGCATACAATAGTAAAAGGTGACAAGTTGAATATATATTTGAACAATTTTCCCTTCATACATTTTCTTTGTTACAGAGCAATTGACTATGTACATTTATATGTAGATAGGGTGCACATAAAGTAGTCTATATAAATACATTGACTAGTCGATCAAAAAACTGTTTTAAGATAACCAAAAGCCAAGTCTTAATAACCTTAAAGCAAATGAAATATGTAATAGTTACATGTAACTTCAATATAATCACTCAAGGGTGACTTGGTAGGTTGTGACTAATAACACTAAAATGCGCTAGATTTCAAGTTCATTTTCTTGTAAATCCGAACAAATTTGAAGTGGTCGCAACAACCTCCTGAAAAAGGAGGACTTTACCCGTTTTGAATATGTGTGGTGGTGGATATAAACTCCGTAGATTAGTCGGTCAAAAGTTCAAAAATCATGATCACCAAAAAAGAAAAGAAAAAAAAAATTAAATTTTATATGAAAATGTGGACCTGAGTTATATTTCATTAAAAGTGTTTCAGTTCAACCGAGTGTAATAAGAAAACCCCAAGACTGTATTCACTACCACCACATTAGTGTTACATCATTTCTCTCTCTAAAACCAACTTTACCACCAACTTAATGTAATAGAATAACAAACTTCCATCACCCAAATAGACCTCACTTAAACACAAATATACCCGTAAAAATCAAAATCACACACACAACCTACATAAAATCTTTTGTGTTATCAAAAACTGTCAACTAAGTTGCGATTAAGGTGTCAACTGTCAACTAAGTTTACAAAAAGCTAGATTTTTACAATGATAATCCAAGTGTCAATAACAATACAATTTAGTTGACTTTATACATTAGAATTAGGGTGAAATGATTGAGTAGTAACCAAATTTGATTATTGTTGCAGTTTAGTTGCTCTCACCTATTAGTATCCATTTTTAAACTTTCTTATTTTATTTGCAGAAGTTGGAATTGCTTGGGTTCTATCCTTTCAAAGATTAGTGGAGCTAAATACTTACTATAAAGATAAAACTTTTGTTTATCGAGGCCTTACTCTTAGCCCGTGCACTCGATGATTCACAAGAGGAAGCATCTGTACAACATATGTATGGTCGACAAATACTTATATTACATTAACAGATATTTTAGTCAAGGTCAAACATTGTTGCAAGTTGGCTTATTTCTACAAAAGCCGGTATTCTTACACACACAACCATATGTGGCTGTTTCAAAGGTAAAAAATGAAGAAATGTTTAAATGTTCTTTATTATGACAAAGATGGCGAATATACTAACTACACAATAAACGTTGTGTATAAAGAAGTTTTATTTCGCATATGAATAACTATCATATAATTGATATGTTGTCATACTTATGATTGTTCTTTTTACATATGTAATACATGTGCATTATATGTTTGTTTCTATTTTGTATAACATATTTGCCGTTATTTATTATTTATTTTACGCGCATATGATTTTGTAAAATAATATTATGAAGCGAACCCGCCCGATGAAGCTAGTTTCATAATATAACAAGTTAACCCGAAAAGCTATTACACTTTATATATTTACTAATTTTCTCTTATTATTATTATTATTATTATTATTATTATTATTATTATTATTATTATTATTATTATTATTATTATTATTATTATTATTATTATTATTATTATTATTATTATTATTACTTTTTATTATGAAAACATATTTATACGGTGTTTGAATAACGTTTCTGTACCCGTTGTAATGCGCGAGCAAATATATCTCGTTACATCACACATGTTATCTATATTTGTTTTACATTTTCTAATAATCCCTGTACGGTGTTTTATTTACATCACATTATAGTTGTGTTTGGCGTAGAGCATTTTGGAGTGTTTAAGAGCATTTAGAAGAGATTAAACGTTGTGATTTTAATACTCATTTGATAAGCAACAAGTAGTTTATCTCTATTTTGAAATACTTATTTTTCAACGCTTTATGAAGTAACATTATGAGCATGAGCATTAATGAGCATGGAGCATTTAGGAATTATGATGGTGCAAAATTACGCTTTTGACACATTATAATTATAGCCGCAGCTACATTGAGAAACACTTTAACAGACAAAACAACTACCGCTTGTAACTACGGCTCATTGCTGGTGTTTACCGCTACTACTACTTTTACCACATACACCCAACGTTGCCATGCTTTTAAGACGAGAATCATTTCAAATATGTTACTAGCAGGGTCCCCGCGCGATGCAGCTGCGGGCACCCTGTAATTTAACTTTTTCGGCTAATAATTGATTTTATTTGTACGTTTTTTGGCAATAGCTTTACTGATTAGTTTTTTATGGCAAAAGTTTGATGAAATTTTGCTTACTTTGTATTATTTTATTTAACATTTATTATTATTTTTTTTGTTTAGTAGTTTGTTTGGTTTGTACAATATGTGAACATATTTTAGTTTATTATGTTTTTTTTGACAATAAATTTACGGATATCAAAAATTTCGTTTAGCTCTTGTCCGTTCGGGCTCGAGCCCGTTGGCTCGTGTCCGTTTGGGCTCGAGTCCGTTTGAGCCGTGTCCGTTCGAGCTCGAGCCCATTTAGCCCATTGCTCGTTCTGGCTTGAATATTTGTATAATATGCTTTATTATTTGTATTAGTGACATTTAATGCAGGAAATGTGTTTAAGTTAGTTGTACAATATGCTTGATAATTTGTATTTCTTATGTAAGAGGTGTTTTAATAAGTGCATTAATTGTATTTATTGACCAATTAATTAATTATATTTAATGTATATAATGATTTATTTGTTGTATTTAATGATAGTATTAATTGTATGTTAGAATTAAATATGAGAGAAATTTCTATAAGTAGCATTGGTTGTTGTACTTATAGATTTAAAAGTTGTATTTCTTAATTTTAAGTAGCATACTATATTATAAAGCATTAAGGCCTACTATTAATAGAAATACTTAAAATTAAGCAATACGACTTCTAAAGCTATAAGTACAACAACTAATGCTACTTATAGAAATTCCCCTCATATTTAATTCTAACATAAAATTAATACTAACATTAAATACAATAAATAAATCATTATTTACATTAAATACAATTAATTAACTGGTCAATAAATATAATTAATGCACTTATTGAAATACTACTTACATAAGAAATACAAATTATTAAGCATATTGTATAACCAACTTAAACACAATTCCCGCATTAAATGTCACTAATACAAATAATAAAGCATATTATAAAAATATTCAAGCCCGAACGGGCAATGGGCCAAATGGGCTCGAGCCCAAACGGGCACAGGTCAAACGGGCTCGAGCCCGAACGGAAACGAGCTAAACAAAATTTTTGATATCCGTAAATTTATTATTAAAAAGAACATAATAAACTAAAATATGTTCACATATTGTAAAACAAAGCAAACTACTAAACAAAAAAAAAAAATAATAATTAAAATAATACAAACTAAGCAAAATTTCATCAAACTTTTGTTGCAAAAAACTAATCAGTAAAGCTATTGCCAAAAAACGTACAAATAAAATATATAATTAGCCGTAAAAATTAAATTACAGGGTGCCCGCAGCTGCATCGCGCTGGACTGTAACACCCCCAAAATTTGATACAGCGGAAGACTCAACAAGCTTTCGGGGTGCTACGGGGATTGGTATCCATTCAAAGTCATGAAAGAACGAGATAAAGTAAAAATAAGAAAAACACACCCAAACCGGGTTTTAAAGTTTACATTTATCCCAAGAATTATCCAAAGTAAGGCCCAAAAGAAATAAACATAGGTCCACAATAGTTTATCAGAGTTTTAGAAAAATAGATCCATAACCGGTGCCATTGCCAAGCCTCCAATCCCAAGCATCCATAGAGCATCACTTAATTATCTGAGAAAACGTGCTAAAAGTCAGCTTTCGCTGGTGAGATCATAGGTTTAAATTCATAACTCAATATAGTGGACATATACGCAAAACGCTTGCTAGCTAGACTAGGACTCAATCATCCAACCAAAATAAATCAACCAAAATGAATCAACCCTATAGGTGCACACTATAGCCCAAATCAATCCAATCAATAGCTTACCTAGCTCAAGTCTAGGCCTCGCTCTATAACCAATCCAATAGCTTACCTAGTTCGGGACTAGGCCTCGCTCAACAATCAATCAATAGCTTACCTAGTTCGGGACTAGGCCTCGCTTAATCCTACCTAGTTCTATAAGCATAGCAAGTTTTAAATAAACAAAGCGATAATAGTTCACATAAAACATTTGCACGTTTCTCACCCCAAGTATTGAAAACAAAGTTCAAGAGTAAAAGTGGGGCTATGACTCACTTCAAGTCCAGAAAATCCTCAAAAGAAATCGATAGAAGAAAGACGTAAGCAAACTCAAGCAACTCACGTAACGGCAACTACAGACTCGGCACTTCCTAACAATATCAAACTCATTCAGAAATCATTTCCTCAAAATCAAATATTCCCATTCCCGAACGTATTCCATTTTACTTTCCAAAAATATCCATTTCTTGAATTATCTTCATATTAATTTGAAATTCGACGTTTGGTATCCATATGGGTGAAGGGTCGACACAACTCAAACCAAAAAGCCACAACGAACGAAATAATAAACCATCTATAGGTCTAATATTAGCCCAATATATTATTTAAATAAATCATCGAAGTTTATCAAATCCGTCGATTTGGTAATCTCCCATATTTATTTACGTAATGTATCATTCCAAAATTATACCTAACCTAAAGCACATAGCACAAAGAATTTATTTGGTATATATTGTAGTCCAATAAATTCCCTATATATATCGTCAAATCGGCCAAATTCCACGAGATACATAGTAATTTATTACTCTAAAACATCTACCACAACCTATGGGCGTCGTGGGATACGATGCCCATTAATATACTCATTTTATATAGCCAAATAACTCGATCCAATCCGTCGATTAAATAAGTCACTTGTTATAGAAAATGTTTATATTAATCGTCATATATCCGTGACAACACAAAAATCACAATATAAAGCCCACTTGGACTCTAAATAACCACAACTCGTATAACTCGATAAGTTTTCTAAATTTATAAAAATCGTCATGTTTTTATTTATTACTCCCCCGACTTATTAGTTCTCGACATTATTTCGAGTTATTTTCTTATAATAATATTCCGACATTTACTGCACTATTTGCATAGTATAATAATTATTGTTATATTATTATAACGTTTACTCGTGATTGTTTTATTATTAATATACGCATATATATATATATATATATATATATATATATATATATATATATATATATATATATATATATATATATATATGATGAGTGTGTAAATACTCATCATTTTGAGTAAAAAATAAGCTGCAAAACGATCCAAAAATACTCAAAAACGCACCAAAATGCGAAGAAAATCCCAAAGATCGTATTTTATATGTTTCTTATGCAAAACGAGTGAAAACAAACGAAAAACGAACAAAAGTTACATATTTGGCAGTTTCAGTCCCCCGACTTTCAAAATTTCACAAAACTAGTCCCTGGTCAATCATTTTCAAAGAAAAGTCAACTCTCGCTTTTAAAAGTCAAAAATAAACCACGAATGATCTTTGGGTAAAAACTTTTGGAAAATTACACATTTGGTCCTCGTACTTTGGCAAATTGGCAGTTTTAGTCCCGGGTGGTTTGACATGGAAAAATTCAATTTGGGTACTTTGGTTTATCTAACTTGGCAACTATGGTCCCTCAGATTAAGTTTGGAAAAATGGCAAAAGTAATCCTCAAGTTTCAGCAAATTACAAAATATCCTTGTGAATTATGAGTGTAAAACCAAACGGATCATTAACACTATACAACACAAATACCCACTACCCTTAGCCCATTTTACCTTTACACTAACTTGGCCCATGTACCCAAAGATAACCCAACCTTAGCCCACCCCTCTTTCTTATCCTGCTCCACATTTAAAACTAACTCCCAAATACCCTAACCCTAATTAACATACGTACGCCCCTCCTCCCCCATCTCTCCACTTCACCATCCCTGAATAAAATAACATCCCCAGTACAACTCCACCCCGTGACTACAAACAGCCAACACAACCATCACCATCCCTCCCCATCACCATCTAACCCAACCCACTCAGCTCACAACCAACAAACTTACCAGCGCCCTTGGGTCTTGTTTCAAGAAATAATTGCAGAAATTAATTAATAACCCTTGTTGAGTGTTAAGAGTAAAATAAGCTAGCAGCTTATTATTTGCTTATTCGAGCTTGTGTAAAACAAGTTTTTCAAAGTTTTTATTTTCCTTAAGTTAGTTTTAAGTTATTTGATTTTCTAAAAAAGTTTCAAAATTTTTAGATTAGTTTTAATATTTACTACAATTTATTTAGTATTAAATAGTTTTTAACTCATAATAAATTAAATCTTGGTTGAAAAATTAATTTTTCTTTTTCCAAAATTTTCTTTTACATTTTGGTACGTTAGAAAATCATTCGTGAGCCCATAGGACGTTTGAAACTTAAATTTCACGTTTTATTTCGTGCACTCGCGTAATTTTTTAATAAACGTCACGTTTTTAATTTAATATACGTGTTAAGATTCCCGATACCTAATTATGATTTCCCGTAGTTTTTAGGTATTTCTTAGATTGTAGTTGCCTTAGGTTAATTTATTTCTTCTCTCGTTCGTTAATTTTCAATTTCGTTAGTTTAACGTACAACAAATCCAAATAACCTTTCTCAACATACAAGATTTTAATCTCAATCTCATTCGAAGCTTTCCATTCACACCTCATTGGGGTACGACCCGGGAAATCACTTCCCGGTCTCACAATTTGAATATCACTTTCACAAGTTTTGCGGGGTAATCGTTTTCCTAAACGGTTTACTCGTATTACTTCACGATTGTTTGTCTCACGACAAATTATTGATATTTTGATAAATTGTTGTTTTCACACACCAAAACACAACGAATCAAATGGCGCCGCTGCCGGGGAGGCTGTGTGTCGAAAGTCTCGATAAGGTTTAGACGATTAGTCTTGTAGAACCTTCGCAAGAAGTTACGCTTTTATAAAACTTATAAAAAACCAAAAATATTTTTCTTTTGTTTCTAGTATATGTATTATATCTATATAAGATAAAGAAAAACACAAAAAGATTTCCCGTTTCATTGTTTAATAAATACAAAGTTAAAATCTTACCACCGCAAATCAAGGCAGAACACCTACCAACTGGGGGTGTGACCATAATAAGTTCCCAAACAAAAGATCAAAACTTGCCTTTGTATCACTTGCGTTTTGGAAAACTTTTAAACGAAATTCACACTTTAAGAGGAGTCGAAACGGTATGTGGCGATCCAACGAACTTTGCCCAGTGAGAGATTCATTCTTCTCTCCCGCTCCTTTGTGCGTTTTTCCTTAGAAGTTGACCTTGCGTTCTTGATTATTGGTTTAAGTTCCCTTGTCTTTAAAGTGGTATTGTTTTAATTGATTTTTTTGTGGTGCATGCGCACACGTTCGTCTACGTCAACGAGTCCTTTGCAATCGCTTAATAACATTCCGAGAAGGCGTAATCGACGACGTACCAACCGAATAGCCGAACCCGAGCTTCGTGCTATTCCAATCATGGCTGCCGAGCCCACCATGAATGAGCTTCTCCAAGCACCCATCGAGGGTTACGGAGATGCTATCATCATTCCAGCCATCGTGGCTGACAATTTCGAACTTAAGACGGGGTTGATTAACTTAGTCACCCCGCGTCAATTCTATGGTTTCGAGAGGGACGATCCTCAAGATCACATTCGATGGTTCAACAAAATCACGTCAACCATCAAATGCAAAAATGTCCCTGAGGAGGCTATCAAACTTCTTCTCTTCCCGTTTTCCCTCGATGGGGCTGCCAAAAATTGGCTAGACAAACAACCCCCTCGATCGATAGAAACGTGGGAAGATTTGGTCAAGAAGTTTGTGAACGAATTCTTTCCTCCATCCAAAACCACCGCCCTCTAGAATGAGATCATGAAATTCACCCAAAAATTTGATGAATCATTCGGTGAGGCGTGGGATCGTTACAAGGACATGCTTCGTAAATGTCCTCATCACGGATTTTCCGAGTTGATGCAACTCGACACTTTCTATAATGGTGTGAGCCAAGTCGATCAAGACTCTCTTAATGCCTCCGCGGGAGGCAACTTCTTGAATCGCACCACCAAAGATGCTTTGATGATCATTGAAAATAAATCCAAGGTCCGCATTCCACGAAGCAAATCGGTTGTTTCGCAAATTAATGTTGGTCCTTCTTCCTCATCACCCGTGGCTCAATCTAGCACCGATGCTAGACTTGACAAGCTCACGGAAGCAATTCATGCTTTGGTTCTCACCAAAAATAAGAAAGTTGCTTCTCAACCTGCCGAAGTCAAAAAGGTTGAAGTTTGTGTTACTTGTGGTGGTCCACACGCATATTACAATTGTACTGCCACCGATGGCAATCCATTTGAAGTTAATGCAATAGTCGGTAATTCAAACCAAGGAGGTAACCAATACCGTCCTCAAGTTGACCCGAACTATCGTGTTAGCAACCAAGGTGGTCCACCCGGTTTTCCTCAACCCAATAATCCAAATCGATTCAATCAAAATCAACAAAGAAATCAAAATGTTCAAAATCAATTTCATACCCCTAATAATCAATTTTCAAATCAAGGGGGTAATTTCAATCAAGGTTTTCAAGCTCATAATCACCATGCTCCTAATGTTGCTTCAAATGAACTTGCTAATTACATTAAGGCAAATGAAGCTAGCATGAGGAATATGCAAAACCAAATCAACACTTTGAAGAATGATTTTCAATCTTCAATGTCGAGACAAGGTCATGAGCTTAAAAATGAACTTCGTAACACTAACCACAAGATTGAACAATCTCAAAGTAAGATTGAGAGCATGTTTGCTAGTCTTATGAGTCAAATGAATCAAGCTTCTACTTCGGGTACTCTTCCGGGAAACACCATTCCCAACCCGAAGGGTGAATTGAAAGCTATTACCACTCGTAGTGGTAAAGCTATTGATGGACCCTCGACTCCTATTCCTCCACCTTTGAAGGAAGTGGAACGAGAACCTGAGGTTATTAAGGACAAGGTGCAACCCTCAAGCTCACGAAGTACCGCACACGTCCAACCTTCGGAGGTCCAACCATCAATTCCCGAATTTGCTTTTCCTAAGAGCATTTCTAAGCCTTCGATCCCATATCCTTCAAGGCTTAATGATCAAAAACTCCGTGAGCAAACTAATGATCAAATGAAGAAGTTTCTTGAGATATTTCAAAAGTTACACTTCGACATTAGTTTCGCGGATGCTCTTCTCTATATGCCCAAGTTTGCTTCCACTTTTAGGAGTCTTTTAAGTAATAAAGAGAAATTGTTTGAACTCACTAAAACTCGTTTGAATGAAAATTGTTCGGCGGTTCTTCTAAAGAAACTTCCTGAAAAATTAGGAGACCCCGGGAAATTTCTCATCCCTTGTGATTTTCAAAAGTTTGAAGAATGCTTCGCCTTGGCCGATCTTGGCGCTAGCATAAATCTCATGCCTTTCTCTATTTGGAAAAAGCTTTCACTTCCCGAGCTTACACAAACACGAATGACTCTTGAATTAGCAACCCGAACGGTTACGGTTCCGAAGGGTATTGCTGAAGATGTCTTTGTGAAGGTTGGCAAGTTCCATTTCCCTGCCGACTTCGTAGTCATTGATTTCGATGCCGATCCTCGTGTTCCCCTAATTTTGGGAAGACCATTCTTGAAAACGGCTCGTGCATTAATCGACGTCTTTGAAGGTGAAATGACTCTTAGAGTTGGCGACGAAAAATTGGTCATTAACATTGAAAACACTTCAAAAGATCTTCTCGAACTTGAACGAGAAGAAATTAACCGACTTGATGCCATCGATGTTACACGCGATGAGTATTTCGAAGAAGTGTTAAAGGATTCTACCATCGATGTCTCTTCCCCTTCTCTCACTCCATTTGAGGGAAGTGACTTTCTTTTGGAAGAGGTCGATGCTCTTCTTTCCCAAGATAGCTCAATGTCACACGAGTTTGATAGTGACTATCTTGATTCCGAGGGGGATATTCTAATGCTTGAAAAATTGTTGAATGAAGATCCTTCACCCCCTCACCCTCAAAAAGAACTTCATATCGAGGAGGTCAAAAATGTTGAAAAAACTGATGACTTCCCCGAGGTTGAACTCAAGGAACTTCCACCTCATCTCGAGTACGCGTTTTTGGAGGGTGACGATAAGTTTCCCGTCATAATCGCTAAAGACTTGAATGAGGAAAACAAAACCGCTCTTCTCAAGATTTTAAAGTCACACAAACGAGCCATTGCTTGGCGACTTTCCGACATCAAGGGTATTAACCCGAAATTTTGTATGCACAAAATTTTGATGGAGGATGACTTTAAACCGGCGGTTCAACAACAAAGACGGGTAAATCCTAAGATTCATGAGGTTATCAAGCAAGAGGTCATTAAACTTCTTGATGCCGGTTTGATCTACCCGATTTCGGATAGTCCTTGGGTGAGTCCCGTTCATTGCGTGCCCAAAAAGGGTGGCATAACGGTTGTCAAAAATGATGATAACGAGTTAATTCCGACTCGATTGGTAACGGGTTGGCGCGTTTGCATTGATTATCGAAAACTAAACGACGCCACCCGTAAAGACCACTTTCCATTACCTTTCATGGATCAAATGCTCGAAAGATTGGCGGGAAACGAATACTATTGTTTCCTTGACGGTTTTTCGGGTTATTTCCAAATTCCCATCGATCCTCAAGATCAAGAAAAAACGACTTTTACGTGCCCATACGGAACATTTGCTTATCGACGCATGCCTTTTGGCTTATGCAATGCTCCGGGTACTTTTCAAAGATGCATGATGGCCATTTTTCACGACATGATCGAGAAAACAATGGAGGTCTTCATGGATGATTTTTCGGTCGTTGGGAATTCATTCGAATCATGTCTCTCCAATTTAGACAAAATGCTTCAAAGGTGTGAAGACACCAATCTTAGTCTAAATTGGGAGAAAAGTCATTTCATGGTCAAGGAAGGAATTGTCCTTGGCCATAAGATTTCCAAGAGTGGGATTGAGGTCGATAAAGCTAAAATCGACATCATTGCTAAACTTCCTCCTCCCACTACTGTTAAAGGTGTTCGGAGTTTCCTGGGTCATGCCGGCTTCTATCGTAGATTCATTCAAGATTTCTCGAAGATAGCTAGGCCTATGACCCGACTTCTTGAAAAAGAGACTCCATTTGTCTTTTCCGATGAGTGCATCGAAGCTTTTCAAACTCTCAAGAAAAAGCTTACCGAAGCACCCATTTTAGTTGCCCCCGATTGGGACCTACCCTTCGAACTCATGTGTGATGCAAGTGACTTTGCAATGGGTGCGGTCTTGGGGCAACGAAAAACCAAGCATTTTCAGCCGATTCATTATGCAAGCAAGACCTTGACCGAAGCTCAAGCTCATTACACCACAACGGAAAAAGAATTACTTGCCGTGGTGTATGCGTTTGAGAAATTTCGGCCGTACTTAATCTTGACTAAGTGCATAGTGTACACGGACCACTCGGCTCTAAAATATCTCTTTGCCAAGCAAGACGCAAAGCCGAGATTGCTCCGTTGGGTTCTCCTCCTACAAGAATTTGATATCATCATTCGTGATAAAAAAGGAGCCGAGAACCTCGCTGCTGACCATCTTTCCCGATTGGAGAATCCTCATCAAGGAGTTCTCGAGAAAAAGGAAATAAACGAAACATTTCCTCTCGAGACACTCAATGTGATTTCCTCTCGTGGTGATTCTAGTACCCCATGGTTTGCCGACTTTGCAAACTATCATGCGGGGAACTTCGTTGTCAAAGGGATGTCGTCCCACCAAAAGAGCAAATTTTTCAAAGATGTCAATCACTACTTTTGGGATGATCCCTATTTGTTTAAAATTTGTGCGGATCAGGTTATTCGAAGGTGTGTTCATGGCCAAGAAGCCATGGAAATCCTAAAGGCTTGTCATAATGGACCCACCGGGGGACATCATGGCCCGAACTACACCGCTCGAAAAGTATTTGAGTCCGGTTTTTATTGGCCCTCCATTTATAAAGACGCCCATGACCTAGTCAAATCTTGTGACTCGTGTCAACGTCAAGGAAAGATCACACAACGGGATGAAATGCCTCAAAACGTCATCCATGTGTGTGAAATCTTTGATGTTTGGGGCATAGACTTTATGGGGCCGTTCCCGTCTTCACGAGGGAACAAGTACATACTCGTGGCCATTGACTACTTGTCAAAATGGGTCGAAGCAAAAGCTCTCCCGACCAACGATGCCCGAGTAGTTGTAAAATTTTTAAAGTCGTTGTTCTCAAGGTTTGGAACTCCCCGCGCTATCATAAGCGATCGCGGTACACACTTTTGCAACGAACAATTTGCAAAAGTCATGCTCAAGTACGGTGTCACTCACCGTCTTGCCACCGCATATCACCCACAAACAAGCGGGCAAGTGGAGGTTTCAAACCGAGGTTTGAAAAGAATTCTTGAAAGAACCGTAGGCGAAAACCGTGCCTCTTGGTCGGATAGGTTAGACGACGCTCTATGGGCCTTTCGCACAGCTTATAAAACACCCATTGGGTGTACTCCCTATAAGCTCGTGTATGGAAAAGCTTGTCATCTTCCGATTGAACTCGAGCACAAAGCCTATTGGGCTTTGAAGAATGCAAATTTTGATCTTAAGTCTGCGGGTGATCACAGGAAAGTTCAACTCAATGAACTCAATGAACTTCGTGATCAAGCTTACGAAAACTCTTTAATCTACAAAGAGAAAACCAAAAAGATCCATGACTCCAAAATTAAGAACCGCGTTTTCAACGTTGGTGATCGAGTCCTTCTTTTTAACTCTCGATTAAAGATCTTTTCGGGTAAGCTTAAAACCCGCTGGACTGGACCTTTCACCGTTGCCAAAGTTTATCCTTACGGAACCGTCGAGTTATCTCAAAACGACGGTCCCAATTTCAAAGTAAATGGGCATCGGTTGAAACACTATTTTGGAGGGGACATACCACCTGTTGTCCCGGACCTCCAAACTTTCCCCATGGACCAATGAATTCGGGGATCGAGTCAAGCTAGCGACTCGATAAACAAAAACAAGTAACAAACACGGGTTTTCACCCGTGTATCTGATTTCCTCCTATTTTCTAACACCCTAGTGTGGGGGAGTGGCCACCCCCCACTGCTACTTGAGATGTATATATCTTATTTCACAACAAAAAAAAAAAAAAAAAAAAAAAAAAAAAAAAAATGTGTGTTCGAATAAATAAAGTGAAAAATACAAATGACATTCCCACAGTTAGCTTTTAATATTCTCATCTTTCATTCAAAATTTCGGCATAATCGCCGGGACTTTGAATATTGAGGACAATATTTGACTCTAAGTGTGGGGGAGGGGAAAATTCTAGCGAATTTTATCAAAATATACCGTCTAGTACCCCCATTTTTAGGCCAAAATTTTTCAAAAATTTTCACTTTATTTCAAAATTTTTGTGGTTATCAATTCGCCTTGTCTAAACGACAAAAGGGATTGGCTAATCCAGGAGCAAACGGCTCTTGGTAAAGATAACTCAAACCCGTTGATGGCTTGCAATTTGCCAAAAATTGTATGGTTCCTCAACTCCCCATCATCCTCAAAAGCTAATGAGTTGGCTAGCCCGCAAGATTATGGCTTGTGGTAAAGGCTGTGGAAAAACCATAATTGGTAATCAACTCACCAAGATGTTGACTGTTCCATCAAGAGTTGGCTAGTCCAGGAGCAAACGGCTCCTGGTAAAGACAAATCAAATCCGTTGAAAGCTGGTGGTTTGCTCAAAATCACACGGCTATCAGGTGAGCCACAGTTCTTACACCTGGCTACTCCAGAAGTAATGGCTTTTGGTAAAGAGACTTCAAATCCATTAATTTTTCTCAAAAAGATTGCTAGAGACTAGCAATAGTTTAGTGCGGGGGATTGATGAGTGTGTAAATACTCATCATTTTGAGTAAAAAATAAGCTGCAAAACGATCCAAAAATACTCAAAAACGCACCAAAATGCGAAGAAAATCCCAAAGATCGTATTTTATATGTTTCTTATGCAAAACGAGTGAAAACAAACGAAAAACGAACAAAAGTTACATATTTGGCAGTTTCAGTCCCCCGACTTTCAAAATTTCACAAAACTAGTCCCTGATCAATCATTTTCAAAGAAAAGTCAACTCTCGCTTTTAAAAGTCAAAAATAAACCACGAATGATCTTTGGGTAAAAACTTTTGGAAAATTACACATTTGGTCCTCGTACTTTGGCAAATTGGCAGTTTTAGTCCCGGGTGGTTTGACATGGAAAAATTCAATTTGGGTACTTTGGTTTATCTAACTTGGCAACTATGGTCCCTCAGATTAAGTTTGGAAAAATGGCAAAAGTAATCCTCAAGTTTCAGCAAATTACAAAATATCCTTGTGAATTATGAGTGTAAAACCAAACGGATCATTAACACTATACAACACAAATACCCACTACCCTTAGCCCATTTTACCTTTACACTAACTTGGCCCATGTACCCAAAGATAACCCAACCTTAGCCCACCCCTCTTTCTTATCCTGCTCCACGTTTAAAACTAACTCCCAAATACCCTAACCCTAATTAACATACGTACGCCCCTCCTCCCCCATCTCTCCACTTCACCATCCCTGAATAAAATAACATCCCCAGTACAACTCCACCCCGTGACTACAAACAGCCAACACAACCATCACCATCCCTCCCCATCACCATCTAACCCAACCCACTCAGCTCACAACCAACAAACTTACCAGCGCCCTTGGGTCTTGTTTCAAGAAATAATTGCAGAAATTAATTAATAACCCTTGTTGAGTGTTAAGAGTAAAATAAGCTAGCAGCTTATTATTTGCTTATTCGAGCTTGTGTAAAACAAGTTTTTCAAAGTTTTTATTTTCCTTAAGTTAGTTTTAAGTTATTTGATTTTCTAAAAAAGTTTCAAAATTTTTAGATTAGTTTTAATATTTACTACAATTTATTTAGTATTAAATAGTTTTTAACTCATAATAAATTAAATCTTGGTTGAAAAATTAATTTTTCTTTTTCCAAAATTTTCTTTTACATTTTGGTACGTTAGAAAATCATTCGTGAGCCCATAGGACGTTTGAAACTTAAATTTCACGTTTTATTTCGTGCACTCGCGTAATTTTTTAATAAACGTCACGTTTTTAATTTAATTTACGTGTTAAGATTCCCGATACCTAATTATGATTTCCCGTAGTTTTTAGGTATTTCTTAGATTGTAGTCGCCTTAGGTTAATTTATTTCTTCTCTCGTTCGTTAATTTTCAATTTCGTTAGTTTAACGTACAACAAATCCAAATAACCTTTCTCAACATACAAGATTTTAATCTCAATCTCATTCGAAGCTTTCCATTCACACCTCGTTGGGGTACGACCCGGGAAATCACTTCCCGGTCTCACAATTTGAATATCACTTTCACAAGTTTTGCGGGGTAATCGTTTTCCTAAACGGTTTACTCGTATTACTTCATGATTGTTTGTCTCACGACAAATTATTGATATTTTGATAAATTGTTGTTTTCACACACCAAAACACAACGAATCAATATATATATATATATATATACATACGTTTATCACGTCTATATACGTATATAAACGATTTTATTATCAATAATATTATTACGAGTATTATTTTTAATGTTTGTTTTTTAAATATTTATCGAGTCATAGAATTTGGTCACATGTCCGAGTCATCACTCTCGGCTCATAGTCCAAGTCCAAAAATAATAACCATGTCAAAAATAAATAAATCAACTCCGTCCAAATCAATCCCATATCCACCTGCTACAACATGAGGGTCCGACTACGGCACCCAACTAACCTATCTCCGTCGTCTAATGACCGTCTCACAATCGGTCCCCAATTACTCTTTTCGCCAACACATCTCCATAATCCAAATCACAAGTATACCAAGTCGAGACCACAAGGTGTCTCGACCCATCCAAAAGCTTCGGTCCAAAGTATGCCACAACAAAAATAATAACACAATATAAACAATCAACAATATATATACCATACATACGGGTCGACTTACCAAGTCAAACCCGGGTCAAAAATGAAACCACAATACTTATAATATAGTCTCGCCCGAGACCCTTAGGTCTCGGCATTGCTCTAACGAGCCAATCCGACCCAAACAACCCCTTTGGGGTGTCGGCCAAAGATCCAAACAACCACAAGGGTCAACCAAAGTAACCAAGAATAACCAAACATCACAAATCGAGCACCAAGGATCAAATATTCATCAAATGGCCAAAAAAAACTCAACAATAACCCAAGCCGAGAGCAATAGCTCTCGGTTATGTCTCGACCCACCGAGAAATACAAGAACCCGGATACCAAACTCGATTTAGAACACGTTTTATTCAAAACCCATTTGAGTTCTCTCGTTTTTTGACCATAACCCGAATGGAAATCAAAAAGTCGTGACCCAAGGTCACGATTCTCACCAAAATACGAGTTGAAACTCGTCCTACCTTCAAACTCCAAGGCTAAAATGATAGTTTCTTCGAAAATATGAAAGGTGGTGACGGATTTGTGGTGATTTCGAGGTGTTAAAGTGGGAGTTAGAGCGCTTATAGTATACCAATAGATAGATCGGGACGAGGGGGTTAAAATGGTGGTGTCACTTTGTATGTGGGAGTGGCGGTGTGATGATGGTGGCTGCCGGAATAGATGGCGGCTAGGGTTGGTGGGGGGTTGTGTTGATATATTAAAGAGAGAGAGAATGAGAGGTGAGGGTGAAGGTGTTGGTGTGTGTTTGTGTTTGGTGCCAGGCGACAAACCACAAGGACGATTTTATGTAATTTACTCTTTAAAAAAAATCCTTTTTATTAATAATAATAATAATAGTGAGGGGTGTAATGGGTTAAGTAACCCGGTGTAAATACACGGACCAAACCCGAAACCTTAAATAACCAATCAACTTTCTCAAACTGAACTCGTTCCAAAATAATCAAAACCTCGCGATACGTTCCAAAAATAATAATATCCGAACCAATATTAAAATATTTAAAATTGTTAGGTTATCCTAATGCCGGAGTCAATGTAGTGCTGAAATAATGATCTCAAAAATAAATCATCACGAATGAACCAAACCAAACCATAAATAAATAATCAAATCCCATAAATAACGTACGATCAAAATCACATTCCAACGTTCATAAAATATCTCGTCACAATAAATTTTTCAAATATTCCAAAATTATACTTTTAATGCAATGCGGGTTTTAAAAATGGCTCCCTAATTTGCCAGTTGTCACATGGACCCTGCTAGTTTTTATTAATAGTAGACCTATTGCCATCCTAACCTATATAAAGCACAAGTTTGATTTCTAATTTTAGAAACAATAAATCAAGAAAAATCCCTCAAAACTCTTAAAAAACTACACGTGGCATTTGTTATTGAAATAGAAAGATTGAAAAATATTGGTGAAGTAAAAATCGGAAGAAAAAGTGCAAAGCACGCTCCTTCCTCATCCCCAATCTCTTTTCCAAATAAAACCGCCATATCAAATGCCATATCAAACCGCCATATCAAATCATTAAATCAGTTCTTCCCAAAACCCTAAATCTAAACTTGAAAGACCCACAATTCGAATTGAAGCAATTGAAGATCCAAAATCAACCAAACCGATCCAAATCAATTATCACAATAATAATTTTAAAAATGTTGAATGAATCAATCACTGTGTCGTTCTATTAGCATAAACCAAAAATCGAAGATACAAAATGTGAGTTTTCCATTTTGGTTAACAAGTTTCAATTTGCAAACAGGTGCATTTTTTTAATTATTATTTTGGTCGGAATATATCACTGATGATAAGAAAGCATTGATTTTTAATAGTGTAGATGGTTTGAATATATTGTTGAAAGCATTTTAAGCAGTGATTTGTAAAGTTGTATATGATACTATATGTCTATTGTTGAAAGCATTTTAAGCATATATTGATATTTCCATTTAAGTTTGTGTTAATTAAATTGATTATTTGTATCATTGTTTATACACGATGTTTTCATGGTAGTGATTCTACGAAGTTTTTATTTTTAATCATAATTGGATGTTTATTTATTGAAATGTGAAACGTGAAAATTTGAGGTTTAAGGTATTATTTTAGATGAACACCAAGTGTTCGATAAAAATTCCTAATGAAACTGTTTATTAAGTTTTAATGCATATTCATGCATCACTAATTAATGGTAAAGTACGTTAAATTTAATTATTTCAATTGGTACTAATATTTAGTATGATTTATTTGCAGGTCGCAATGCGAAAGTTTTTAGTTTTAAAGATGCAGATGATGATTCAGTAGTAGCTAGACTAGCCTGGCATACAAGTACGCCTTCTTATTATTTATAGTTTACTACAACTTTCATTATCTTCTTTAGTTATAGAATCATATTTAAAGTATGTGCGAAAGGAAAAGTTAATGATAAAATGTATTTATTACTTTACAGAAGCATATATATTGTAACACCCCAACCCGAAAAGGGTTAAAGTGTAACATTTTGGAGTCAAATCAGAACACAAGTAAACGGAAATACATTACTAATACAAGGGTTACAATGCAATTCTAATGAGAAGATAAAGGACTAATTGTAAACATTACAACTTCCAAAACTACTAACAAGCTAAGAACCAAAAGGAAAACTCTAAGTCAAAACTCTAATCCATGGAAGGGTATCAAAAATGTAGTCCATTAAGAGCTCCTAAGCACTCTTCACTCAACCCTGCTTCCTTCTAAAACCTACCGCAGGAAAAGAAATGCGGCTGAGCTTAAAACGCCCAGTGAACAGATATAAACAAACGAAACTAATAACATAAGGAAAACAAAGGTGAATACGACATAAGTCCAAGCGAACCTGCTGAGATAGAAATCAAGAATATGGAAACATAGAATATGATCAAAGAAAAATACGGATAATGGATATCAAACACTCAAGGAAAAGGAATGAGTCATAAGTGTAAGCAAAAGAAATAAAGAAAGCATAAGTTAATCACATTATAGATGACAAGATAATAAGAATCATAGAGAAGTAGAACAAATAGGAATGCCCAACAATATATATACTAAATGTACATAGGAGTCATGACCTCCATTGTACCAAATGTGAAAGGGGTGTATTACACACACACCAAAACATTCACCAAATAATACTAAATAAATTACCTAGGATGCATCCATACGCTCCCTGCAAATACAAATATATATGCACAAAGCTCTAGGCTAAGTAAACATATACAATAATAAATATAGGCCTAAATAGCTAGCTTAAAGGGAACGCTGTGGACTAAAACCCACCTCCACAGATAGTGTCAATACCACTGGTGCATCAGTGGCAAGGCCATGGACTCCCCATGACTGGCTACAAATTCTAACACATATAGGCAAAATATATAATGGACATAGAAATAGGAAATGCTATAAGGAAAGAAACTATAGCATACAAACGAATATCAACTCATATCAAATCACAAGGATCAATAAATAGGAATCATACAAAGGGATCATAACAATGGCTTAACTGAAGGGATCATAATCAAAGCAATAAACAAAAGAGAGAAGGGTGGCCTTTACTAAAAAGGCAGAATATCTGTACCTTAAATCGCCAACGAAACCATATCATAACATAAGAATAGGAAGTCACTCATTCTTCAGCGAATCTACACAAATTAATGATCGGCTTATTATTAGTAACTTATTTAGAATCAGATTACTTGTTTTAGTCGGCTTTTCATTTTTAGTAACTGGCCAAATATAGTAACTTTCCATTCTAAGTAAATTTCCCGATTTAACATGATTAGTCATTAATAATAATTAACAATTTATTAAGTTAAACATTCAAATTAACCATTATTATAGATTAAAGTTCCATTATACCAATTTGAATTAGTTTAGGATCGAAAGTGTCAACATCACTAAGTTTAGGGTCCTAAGTGTAAATTATCCAAATTAAATATTAAAAGTCAAATAAAATTATTTCAAATTTATTTTTAAATAAATTAATATTACGATAATAATTTTGGACCCCATCATTATAATTTTATATAATTTAGTAACGTACCCACGATATTAATATTTATGCCGTGACGACCAAAGATTTTTATTATTTCGAAATCAAAATGAACCGTGATACCACCTGTTCTTTTAAAATCTGAAATACACATGCACATATTAACACTTTGATAGCTCATGACTAAGTACCCACACACATGTGAAATAATAAATAATAAATACCCTTATATACTTATATAACTTGCATGCTTCCTTCTTTATCCTTTTAAGGTAATAACCAGATTTTTAGTGCATAACCAAACCATGTTAGAGTATTTGAATAACGACGTATACATGTACTCGACAAAATCGTTTTATTATTTCATGCGACTAATAAACGTTTCGTAGGTAGTTTTATTCAAATGGTCAAAGATTAGGTTAGGCTAGATTGTAAGTCTTATAAAAGAGATTAAAAAAATACGTATGATTCATATTCGAACAACCAAAAGAATTCAAGATTGACACAGAATGTACAAGAGTAGAAGCGATTACATTCAGATCTAATAGAGTAGGTTACATATTTATTATTTTATGTGTACTAGTTATGATTTCATGTGATAATATTTATGATATTACGTGATAACAATTTGTACATGCATGCAGTCTAAATATTAGATTTATATTACTCATTCAGGAACATGTTATACATGTATATATATATATATATATATATATATATATATATATATATATATATATATATATATATATATATATATATATATATATATATGTGTATGATTTAATAGGTTTCGAAACGACTCGCAACCGAACAAGATCGACTTAAATATTACATAGGTTCATTTATGTAGTTTCATATACGCATATGTTTAGCCGATTCACAAGTTACAAAATCCACTTGCTCTTGATCGAATAAAAGAAAATGAAATCAAACATGGTTGAGTTCGTTACCCTTGTAGCGTGACAAAGAGAAGAGAAACGAACACAAGATCGAATACCAGGTCGTGCACCAGCCAAAACCACACCGAAACCAAGCACAATCCAACACCTTTCGGACAGAATTTATACCACGCCTACACCTCCCTCAAACCAGAATTCAACCCACGATCACAACACCTTCAATAAACCACCATCAGCCTTGCTTTGATCGACAAAAATGGAGGAAAAAGAAGCATGCAGCCGCCATTTTTTTGTATAGGTTGTTTTTGTGTTTTTAGTTTACTAGGTCTGATAAAGTTTGTAAGGGAGGATGTATTGGTTTGGTGATAAGCAAATGAAAGAGATCTCCAAAAATATATATTCGGTCATATAATAAGGAATGGAAGAAGAGCAATACCGAAGGTGAGTTGGAGGAGCGTGTCTCCAAGTATGGTAACGTATAAACTGATTTAAATTGGCCCTTGATTGGGATTTAATTAGGATAAGTTATGGTGATTGCCGAGATTCAAGGGATACGATGTCTAAAATATTCGGAGGTTACAAGTCATAGAAAATGGGTGACAGTGTTATACAATAAGGAAGATTTTATTAAATGTGTAACAAATATTTTAATTAAGTACAAACTTATAATTGATTTATTATATTTAACATATAGTTTAGGGTTCAATTTAAAGTATTAAAACTTAGAGAAAAATTTAAAATTAGACGTAAATTAGGAATCCGAATTTTAGGGTTTTACAACTCTTCCCTTCTAAAAAGAAAATTTTCGTCCTCGAAAATTGAAGTCGTAAGAGTTAGACGGAGACATAGCAAATCACAAAATATCTCCACAAATATCCTCACGCTTAGGGAGATTCTTGGAAAAGAATCTTCACAATAAAATAGTTTCTTATGACTCGATCCAAATAAATAGGAGAGCCTCGGGTTCTCCACAGAAAACAAATCATAAAAAATCTGATCCAATGAGTACAAATTGAACATGAAACAAATGATAGTCGAAATCTCAAAGAGATATACATGAACATCAGATGAATATAGAATAAATACAGAAGTGATGCTAGATGGTAGAAATTTCACAAGTCCAATCAGGTTTCGAACAAACTAAGAACCTTGCTAACAACCAGAGAAGCATATATCAAATTATCAGACATACCGAGAGTTTCCTAAAGAGGTTGGTAACCTATTCGTACTGACGATTAACTAAGCATACATCGGAGTATCGAGTCGTATCGGAATGTATAATGGAATAGATAGGATAACCGCACGGATAAGAATGAATCTAAGGATTAACGTATCATGAACCAAATCTTACATATATGCCAAAATGTCATAACTCTTCTATACGGGATATTATACCGGACACACAAATTCCTGGTTTAAAGATTCAGAATTTCTCTTACAAAATGTTAACTAACCCATTAGTCATTGTATTCGACTCCGAACATTCAATAAGCAGCTTCCCGACTTAATTCAACCAGAAGGTGTTCTACATCTCTGTTCATATAAAATCTGAAGGGAAAACCCTTGTCACTTGCATGACATAATTCTTAATGAGCAAACACAACCATACGAACCACTGGTCAAACTTTCTGCTCAACCCTTCTTCCATGTTCGAATAGTTGTTTTGCTTATCCATCAGTCTATAGGTGAATAGAATTACTATACTTGAGTTTGGTCCCTCAAGTCTTCAGTAGTCATTCCTAGGAATGTGAAGTAAAACGCGAATCTCTGAAACGATCACTACAGGTGCGCCATGTAATTGAATAATCTTCTGTTGAAGGATTTATGCCCACTTGCTAACTGAATACACATTCTAAGAGGCAAAATGAGCTGACTTAATCTAACGATCCATCACCACTCAAATTATATCATTCTTCTCAAATGTGCGAGGAGGTTTTGTTACAAGGTTCATGAAAAGTCTAATCCTACTTCTAAGTCAGAAAGTCCATAAGTTAAAGGAACTCCCTTGCATGCTGATGTTCAATCTTGACTTGTAACATACTAAGCACATCGTCACTAATGTGATCACAACCAGTTTCATGCCATTCCCTCTGAAAATTCTGCTTAGATCCCATGTACATCTTAGTACAACTAAGAGGGATAGAGAAAGTAAAACTGTGCCTCAATCATAACAGCTTCTCTACAGTCTTCTAGCACAGATCATAGTTCGCCATCTTGCTCCTGAGCTTCTAAAATTTGTAATTGAATTCAACCTTCATGTTCACCACGACTCAACTTCCCTGAGTAGCCTTGATTTTCTTAAGCTCAATTTCTAAGACAAACCAAACTTCAAATTTCTTCCTAAATGCATCTGCCACCAAATTTACCTTGTAAGATATGTCTTCCAACATTAAGATCAACCACACTGTCGCCAATTCCAAGTCATGCATTGAATAATTCTCCTCAACCGGTTCTAATTGTCTTGATGCGTAAGCAATAACCTTCCCGTACTGCATAATGGCATAACCAAGTCTCTTCTTGAAATGTCCCAAAATTGGTACTACCTGAAAGTATGAAAGTTGAAGCTAATATATATTTCAGCTTTTTCAAAACTCTTTTCTCATCTAAACTAAGCTTCTCTTCTTTACTCATAAAATTCCTCAACTGTAACACAAGTCGTGAACATCTTCCAACCAATATCATGCTTCCAGAATGTACAAATGATCCTCATGTTTCCAACATAATACGAAAATGATTCTCATGTCTCCTTCGCCTCTGAAAGTACTAATATGTCATACTATATCCAATTTGTCTAAGTACTCACGAAAGACACGATTCATCAAATTCAATAAATAGTCAAAGCATTAGCTAATACTATTAGCATCATTAACAGTCATAGTGGCCCGAATACGAAATGAAATTTTTGGAATAACTTCAAGCCATAAATCCATCTAAAGGAAAACTCCGCATCCTAAAGTTGATCAGATACATCGTCGATCCGAGGTAGGGAATAACGGGTTCAAATAGTGATACGGTTCAACTTCCAGAAGTCAATTCATAATCTCCTGCTACCATCTTTCTTCATCGTGAAAAAAAACTGAAGCACTCCAAGGAGATAGACTAAGACAACAAACCATTTCATAGCTTTTTGGTTGTCACTCCTCCAGTTCTCTCAATTCGACTGGTGCTGTTAAATATGGAGTTTTAAAATTAGGCAAAACATCGTTCTTATACAGATAGGGTTATGTCTCATCAAACTTTTACTGTTCTCAGGCACTTCTCAAAGATATCCCATGATCCCCATAAGTTCAAGTTATATGATGTAATTATTATCACGTTGGCCAGGCTTCATAATACTTGCATCATATAACATGCCTTTATTGAAATCATATTCTACCTCGAGTCATGACTAAACATTTTCCTAGTACTAAGTTAAATCAAATTCATAATCGGTGGAAAATCTGGGTGGTTCATTTATGGATTCAATGGAAGAATTTAGATTGAAAAATGACTCTCAAAGTGAGATTCATCCCAATGGAAACAAGAATAGATACTAGTAAAACTCCACAACCGCGAAAGTAACATACAAGTTTCCATAGTAGTAAGGATAACAAAAGTTTAACAATCAGAAATCATGACAAAATAAATCAGAGTGGTTCAAAATGTCAAAGGAGAGACGTAGTATGACAGTATTTAGCATCTTTATGCTTAGTCCACCAACCAATATCAGAATGACAATCGAATTTAAACTTTCTAAGGAAAGACAGATCAGCATAGCAAATCTTATCATTCATAAGTGAGGAATAATATTCCTATTCTCGTGGTTGATCACCACAAGATTTCTCATAGGAATACAACTGGATAAGGCAAAATCTAATGGTGTAGGGAAACTTAAATATGCTTATCAAAAGCAAGAGATTTCATAGAATGTGTCAAACACGTAATGATCATAAAAACTCAGAGTGTCTGTAGAGGCATCTAAAGGGTTAACAAATGAATCAGAGGTTGAAATCAAAGAAGATAAAGCTTATGTAATGTCAAACATTACCGCAAAATTCTCAACGCATTCTAAACTTACTTGGTCACTAAACTCATATTATGCAAAATAGTAGAATTCAAATCTCAAGAAGGAGAAATCTAAAATGGCTCAAGTAGAAGTAAGGCACGAATCAGAGTGATGCGGAAGCAACGATACCTAAACAAATTCCCCATAGTCTACCCAATCCTCACCGATCATAACTTAAGTTTCAGAGTGGAAATCCTAACGCAAGTCCTCAAAGGTGGTTTCATAACTCCTATATTGCAAAACTTAGTAGGCCTAATACTCACAGGTCGTAGCCTAAGCTCTACGGGTTTTGAATCCGCCGATCAAACCTGTCTCTGATACCATAATTGTAACACCCCAACCCGAAAAGGGTTAAAGTGTAACATTTTGGAGTCAAATCAGAACACAAGTAAACGGAAATACATTACTAATACAAGGGTTACAATGCAATTCTAATGAGAAGATAAAGGACTAATTTCCAAAACTACTAACAAGCTAAGAACCAAAAGGATAACTCTAAGTCAAAACTCTAATCCATGGAAGGGTATCAACAATGTAGTCCACTAAGAGCTCCTAAGCACTCTTCACTCAACCCTGCTTCCTTCTAAAACCTGCCGCAGGAAAAGAAATGCGGCTGAGCTTAAAACGCCCAGTGAAGAGATATAAACAAACGAAACTAATAACATAAGGAAAACGAAGGTGAATACGACATAAGTCCAAGCGAACCTGCTGAGATAGAAATCAAGAATATGGAAACATAGAATATGATCAAAGAAAAATACGGATAATGGATATCAAACACTCAAGGAAAAGGAATGAGTCATAAGTGTAAGCAAAAGAAATAAAGAAAACATAAGTTAATCACATTACAGATGACAAGATAATAAGAATCATAGAGAAGTAGAACAAATAGGAATGCCCAACAATATATATACTAAATGTACATAGGAGTCATGACCTCCATTGTACCAAATGTGAAAGGGGTGTATTGCACACACACCAAAACATTCACCAAATAATACTAAACAAATTACCTAGGATGCATCCATACGCTCCCTGCAAATACAAATATATATGCACGAAGCTCTAGGCTAAGTAAACATATACAATAATAAATATAGGCCTGAATAGCTAGCTTAAAGGGAACGCTGTGGACTAAAACCCACCTCCACAGATAGTGTCAATACCACTGGTGCATCAGTGGCAAGGCCATGGACTCCCCATGACTGGCTACAAATTCTAACACATATAGGCAAAACATATAATGGACATAGAAATAGGAAATGCTATAAGAAAAGAAACTATAGCATGCAAACGAATATCAACTCATATCAAATCACAAGGATCAATAAATAGGAATCATACAAAGGGATCATAGCAATGGCTTAACTGAAGGGATCATAATCAAAGCAATAAACAAAAGAGAGAAGGGTGGCCTTTACTAAAAAGGCAGAATATCTGTACCTTAAACCGCCAACGAAACCATATCATAACATAAGAATAGGAAGTCACTCATTCTTCAGCGAATCTACACAAATTAATGATCGGCTTATTATTAGTAACTTATTTAGAATCAGATTACTTGTTTTAGTCGGCTTTTCATTTTTAGTAACTGGCCAAATATAGTAACTTTCCATTCTAAGTAAATTTCCCGATTTAGCATGATTAGTCATTAATAATAATTAACAATTTATTAAGTTAAACATTCAAATTAACCATTATTATAGATTAAAGTTCCATTATACCAATTTGTATTAGTTTAGGATCGAAAGTGTCAACATCACTAAGTTTAGGGTCCTAAGTGTAAATTATCCAAATTAAATATTAAAAGTCAAATAAAATTATTTCAAATTTATTTTTAAATAAATTAATATTACGATAATAATTTTGGACCCCATCATTATAATTTTATATAATTTAGTAACGTACCCACGATATTAATATTTATGCCGTGACGACCAAAGATTTTTATTATTACGAAATCAAAATGGACCGTGACACCACCTATTCTTTTAAAATCTGAAATACACATGCACATATTAACACTTTGATAGCTCGTGACTAAGTACCCACACCCATGTGAAATAATAAATAATAAATACCCTTATATACTTATATAACTTGCATGCTTCCTTCTTTATTCTTTTAAGGTAATAACCAGATTTTTAGTGCATAACCAAACCATGTTAGAGTATTTGAATAACGACGTATACATGTACTCGACAAAATCGTTTTATTATTTCATGCGACTAATAAACGTTTCGTAGGTAGTTTTATTCAAATGGTCAAAGATTAGGTTAGGCTAGATTGTAAGTCTTATAAAAGAGATTAAAATAATACGTATGATTCATATTCGAACAACCAAAAGAATTCAAGATTGACACAGAATGTACAAGAGTAGAAGCGATTACATACAGATCAAATAGAGTAGGTTACATATTTATTATTTTATGTGTACTAGTTATGATTTCATGTGATAATATTTATGATATTACGTGATAACAATTTGTACATGCATGCAGTCTAAATATTAGATTTATATTACTCATTCAGGAACATGTTATACATGTATATATATATGTGTATGATTTAATAGGTTTCGAAACGACTCGCAACCGAACAAGATCGACTTAAATATTACATAGGTTCATTTATGTAGTTTCATATACGCATATGTTTAGCCGATTCACAAGTTACAAAAACCACTTGCTCTTGATCGAATAAAAGAAAATGAAATCGAACATGGTTGAGTTCGTTACCCTTGTAGCGTGACAAAGAGAAGAGAAACGAACCCAAGATCGAATACCAGGTCGTGCACCAGCCAAAACCACACCGAAACCAAGCACAATCCAACACCTTTCGGACAGAATTTATACCACGCCTACACCTCCCTCAAACCAGAATTCAACCCACGATCACAACACCTTCAATAAACCACCATCAGCCTTGCTTTGATCGACAAAAATGGAGGAAAAAGAAGCATGCAGCCGCCATTTTTTTGTATAGGTTGTTTTTGTGTTTTTAGTTTACTAGGTCTGATAAAGTTTGTAAGGGAGGATGTATTGGTTTGGTGATAAGCAAATGAAAGAGATCTCCAAAAATATATATCTATACTATATAATAAACAAAGGTTTTGTACAAGTCCATTGAAGCAGCGTGCATTAAAAACTCAATTAATTCGGTGATGTGGCCTACCATATATAGAGAGCATTGTACAACCACATTAAGCATTCTTTTTTCTGTACCCAATGCATCTTTGAAATTGAATTATCACGGCATTCTTCCTCTATACGCTAATTGTACAATTTAATTCTACAATTAATGGCGATCTCGACAGTTCAATGTATACGCTCCTCCTTCTTCATCACGCTCCTTATGATTTATTTTTGTAAAGAATTGAATAGCATTCATGATTTTCAATTGGGTTTCTCAATGATTCTTCTTCTCCTACAAGCTACATGAATTGAATAACACCACTCACAACAGTTTCTATGCTTATAGGGTTTTACAAAATTATGGCTTCTTATATATGTCTTCCGATTGATGTTTTTAGGGTTTGTATTTAAATCCGTTTGTAAAACTAATTTGATGTGTTGTTTTTGTTTAGGGGTTTGATGCAATTAATAATATATTTGGCTTTGATTAATTTCAATTCAATAAAAATGATAATTTTCTTTTATTGATTATGCAGGTTAAATGCAATCACCGTATCTAAACATTTGTAAGTATCAAGTTATCTTCTTCAATTTAACTCTTAGTATATGATATGGATCGATGAAAATGATTATTTGTAGTTTATGTTCTATTTGTGGTTTTTATGCACACCAACTGTTTGATAAATTGTGTAGGCCAAAAGTGTAGCACGTGATGAGTCGAGCACATTGAATTTATATTCTTCAACAATTAATCAGGTAATTTTTAAAGTCCATTTTTATAAGTATGGATTAAGTTAAAGCCTCAACAAGCATATAATTGTCTTTATCTTTGATTTGTAGTAAACTTATAATCTGGATTCGTAGCCGATTGTGTGCACACCTCATGTTATTTACTTTACCATCACTTTATTCCTTCACCTGTTAGAATGAACATCTTTTTTTATTTTGGATGAAGGTATTTAGATATATACGAATCTGTTTGCTTTTAAAGGTATGCAAACATTTAATTTATTTTTAGGTTTCTCAGTTATTGATTAGGTTTTGTAGTACTATGGAAGTAATTGTAAGTGATCTCTAAGCTCATCCATTTAACAAGATGCATTTGTCTGTATAGTGGAATGCCACTTAATCTCATATTTTGTCTGCATATGTCAAATGTGTTGGGTAATGGGTCAAACGTCTAAGTTTTTAGAACGTGTCAAAATGGTTTCGGTCGGGTTGGCTAACCAGAAATGCATTTTTTTTCGTATTAGTTTTATTAGTAAGTAATATGTTAACCCAACAAAAAAAGTTCAACGTCTATAGTAATATCCAACCATTGGTTGTTTTTAGGGGGTGTCTGGGCTTATTTAAAATTTTAAAGTACGCAAATGCAGATGGTGCAATGACGAGTTAATGGTACGTTTGTTAAAAAGGGATATGGAGAAGGCAGTTAAGGTTTTTGAAGGGATGGGGGAGAGGAATGTGGCGAACTAGAATGCGATGGTTGCGGGGTTTACGGAAGTTGGGTGGAATGTGGAGGCGGTCAGGCTTTTTTACGAGATGCATTGTTCAGGGTTTTGTCCAGATGAGTTTACGCTTGGCAGGTGGCGTAGCTTCTGCTGGTAGTGATCTTGACTATATAGTTTATCATGGTCTAATTCAGGGTACTTTTGTTCGAATTTTTTAACTATCAGCCTTCGTTTCAGTGACCAACCAGCATGCTATTATTAACACATTTCGCTTTGGCATTGTTATAATTCTACAGGTACATCCGGATGACCGAATACTGTATCTAATGTTTTGGGTTCAGATAACAGTCAACAACAACTGTATATTGTCCTTTTAGCCATTGCATACTATTGTTGTAATTTTTATTCGATTCATTTCGTTTAGATCTGCATTTACTTTATAACTGCTTAATGCTAAGTAAATGACTATTTTTAATATTATAGATATATGATATCCCACGCCATCATTTGAATATGTTGACCGGGTATAACATCACACTTTACACCTGATGTCGGTCCATGCAAAACGTGGGTGACACAGAGCCGTTACTCAGGTATGAATGTGGCTGTTGTATCTTAATGGAACTTCCCATAATGAGCGACAACTTTATAATGATTGTTCCTCTTAAGTTTATAACTTCCCTTTTATTATTTTTTCAAGTTTACTATATTTCTATCCCGTTTAATGTATTATGTGATTTCCGTATTTCTTCATCGAGATATAGATATAATGCAGGGGAAATAAGCTAAACTAAACACTCCCTAAGGAGTAGTATTTTAATGAGCGAAGTTAACTCTTCAATTGTGGCATGTCTTAAGGAGTGGTATTTTAATGAGTGAAGTAGTAACTCTTCAATAAGATAAACCAAACACTCCCTAAGGAGTGGTATTTTAATGAGTGAAGTAGTAAAATCTGTTTTTCTTTCAGAATTTAGAGGAAAGAACACGACACAGCAGGTTACGGAGTCGGGCCGTTTACAGCTGTTTGTTCAAGGTAGGTTAATTTGTTGATTCAGTGACTATCAGGTGGTTGTGCCGCACATATTACATACCTTTTTCCATTTTAAATAGTATCCAATTCACGATTGACCTAATACTGATGTGTTGATGATTGCTATTATTGTAGGCATGCATGTAGGACCAGAGGCGGGTTGTAGTAGTTCACATGAAAGTGCGAGCCTATGACAGCTAACTGTTTAAGGTTAGTCCACTGTTAGTGTTTTTTTTTTTTTTTTTTTTTTTTTTTTTTTTTTTTTTTTTTTTTTTTTTTAAATAGTATCATAAACATTGTGGTCTTGACTATATATTTGAAATCATATTTGGTTTTCCTTTTCTTTTTAGCCATGTTAAAGTTTAGCCTTCTATTATTTTTACATGTATAAGCGAACTATCGCAAAGAAAACACAAATACTTGCATACCGAGTGTGAAATGACATATCAAGACACACAAATAAGGAAAAAAAAAAAAAAAAAAAAACTAATTAAGCACTGTCATCCAAAAGAAGCTACTTTTTTAGGGATATTTTTTAAAACAAAGCTTTAGCTCCATTAATATGCGTACCAAATATAGCCAAGACCTGACCGTGGAAGTATTATGAAGGTAGAATTGAGTAGCCAGGGCTTTAACTAAGTTGATGAGTAATCATATGGTATTTACTGGTTTGGATGCTAGAACTGATCCTCTCAAGTTTGGACAAAAAGTATATATGCTTGAGGTTAATTTAATAAGTACATAAGCATTTCTTTCAGTGGCTGTGTGGAATGTCCCAGTATCTAATCAGTTACTGTAAATAAGTGATGTAACTTCTTACGCTGTTGTGAAACATTATATCGTAGGATGTCTGTATGTGTCTCTAAACTGTGTATATCAGCTACCCAGGTAAAAATTATTGAATTTAAGGGTGGATTACCACCGTTATTTCTCTTAATATAGCATGAACATATTTGATGGGGAGACGATGGTAGGTCTATTTCGCTATGTGCTACTCAAAATAAGAATTTGGTCACATTTGTATTTTGGTTAAATAATATAATAGATTATATTGCAACAGATGTGGGATTGAAATATGGGAAACAATTTTTTTTTTTCCTTTTTTACTACTCTTTTAAACAAAGGATGCCTGTTGAGATCTCAAGTCTAAACGAGTCTCTATTATATTTACATAAAGGTAATTGATATGAACTGGGTTGCAAGGGTGGTAAGTATTCTTTGATATCACGTTTAAGCAATGAACTTTTTCGGGCTATAGTCTTAGGTGAAATTTTCATTTTATCTTTTTTAAGACTTTTTTTTTTTTTTTTTTTTTTTTTTTTTTTTTTAATAATGGAATAGTGTGGATGACTTACAAAATTTTTTGTGGAACAAAGAATGACTTGCAAATTTATTAGTTCATTATAGTAAATGATGCATATTTTTGTGGAATTGTATGAAGATCATTCAAAGATTTAATGCATATGTTTGTTTCTTCTCCAAAGCTAATCATGCTGCTTTCCAACTTGAGCCTCAATGGATGTCCTCTAAAATTCTTACATGGAAGCCCACGAACGAAAAATATGGCCAGGTTAGTCCTTATAACCATGAGCTTTGCTGTAAGAAAAACATGGGTTGGTGGGCAACAGTTATACCCATGTCGACATGTCGATTTGAAACATCTTAGTATGAAACTGGGTCAAACCGGTTAGTTTGCAAGTGTGTAAGGTCATTATTCCTTTGGAACAATTATCATATCCAGAACCTGATCAAACAAAATGGCAAAGTAATACTACCGATCATATTCCCTTCATTGGAAAGACACAGAAGCACAATGGAATTTTAGAGGACAAGAAAACTTCTTGGATGCTGACCCAGAATTCTTTGAGGAATGTTTATCAAAGTTTAGAGAAGATGAATGGAAAAAGGAAGAGACCAAATCCAAGTGCGAATCCATATGTAAGCCTTGAAGATGTTTCTAAAAAGAAATTTGTACAACCAATCAACCCTTGCTCTTTCCCTATAAGGTAGCCAATGGTTAAAAGAGACCAATTGAAAACCCATTTTTTTGGTTTTGTATGTATGATTTGTATGCCATAATGTATATGTGCATATCTATATCTATATATCTTTGAAATGGGGTGTTGCTAGAGATTGAATTTAGCCATTTTGATGAGTAAAAAAGGTTGACAAGAAATTAGCTTTCATTTGTTCCTTTTCTTCTGTAATTTCATGTATCTTTCAGTATTTGTACTGTGATTGTACTCTATGTTTTTAATGTGTATCATATTTCTTTTTAATCTTTGATCTGTATGATTCCATTGTTGTTCTTTTCTAATATCCTCTTATCATGTATACTATAGCATTGTACTAAATGTAATTATGTGAAAAAATAACGGTGCTTCTTATGGATGTTGAAGAAGGTACACCATTACACAAACGTGTTCACATTATGCATTTTTATTAATTGACATCACATATACACCTGTTAGTAGTTAGCAATTTGAAGGTCTTTCAATTGCTAATCTCTATCTGTTACATGATAATTAGATTACTAAAGTGCTGATAATCCCAGTGGTTATCTTCTATTGATACGGTATTTGTAAAGGTCTTGAAATGTAGAGAGTAACAAGTTAAAATAGTACTTAGTATATATAATACAAAATAAAGTTAAATCCTTGGATAAAACAAGAAAGAAATACCAGTATTAAAAAAAACAAAAAACAAAAAACTTGACACCGGTATATAATTTAGTGTGTTTCAATGGAACATCATAGTAGCATAAAAGTATAATTTGTATTTGATAACACATTTATGCTTGCTTTAACATGTGAATCTATTTGATAACAAATCTCGAATTAAATTCAAACTAAATAGATATATAAAACATATGTAATGAGTTTGATTTTTTCTATGAACAATTCCAAACATTTTGGATAACATACATGATCCGGCGTACTTCCAAGAAAAGGCGATTCTTGCTCCCACCAATGAAATCGTCGACACTATAAATGATCATTTGGTGACCAAATTTCCATGAGAATAAATGGTCTACTTAAGTTTCCATGAGAATAAATGGTCTACTTAAGTTGCGACAACGTTGATAAAAGTGAACGTGGTATCCAGTCATAGATTAGTCCATTTTCTTGCCTGAATTTATCAATGGATTGAAGTTCTCAGGTGTTCCAAACCACTAAACCACTTAGTTACTTTAAAAGTGGGAGTACCGATTATGTTAAGAAATATAGACCAAGCCAATAGTTTATGTAATGGGACAAGACTGCAAGTACTTAAATTTACAAGAATATCATTAATTGAACCAACTTTGGAAAAAAGGTGACTATAACAAGGTTGCGAATTACTCCATCAAATAAGCGTTTGCCTCTTAAGATTTTCGGGAAACAATATCTTATCTCAATTTCGTTTGCCATGACAATCAACAAAAGCCAAGGCCAATCGCTTTCTAAAGTTGGTTTGTACTTTCCGCGTCCTGTTTTCACACATGGACAACTGTACATTGTTGTTTCAAGAGTAAAAAGCAAGAAAGGTTTGAAGGTTGTCGTTTGTGATCGGGATGGTAATGTCTCCAAAACTACAGCAAATGTCGTGTATAGAGAAGTACTTGAAGGTCTATGTTGAAAACTATAAGAGGTATGTAAAATACACACGTCCCTTTTTTTCTCATATTCTCAATTATATTATATTATCAATACCAACATGCATTTACTTACATCGTCTACGGACTCTTAGGTACGCACGGTATGGATTGGGTTTTGAATCGATAGGCGCTCACACACATCATTTTATGTTCGAGACAATCAATTTTAGATTCGCCAACGCTTGGACGTTTGTTAGTATAATTGTAACAAACTAAATTGCTTATCGGATAATTGACGCATTGTCTCATTCTTTCTTTTTTTTTTTTTTTTTTTTTTTTTTTTTTTTTTTTTTTTTCATATACTAAATGGAACATGTTTACTTTATCAGTTTTCTTATCATCTCATTTTGCTACTCAAGAAAATCAATTTTGGAGACCCCAAACTTGGACGTTTGTTAGTGTAATTTTAACAGAAGTAATTTCTTATATGATAATGGACGCATTGTGTCATTCTTTGTTTCATATTTTAAATGGAACAAGTTTACGTTTTTACTTTTCTTATCATCTCATTTTCTCTATTTCTTTAAAAAATAACCCGGTGTCAACGGGTCTATAAGCTAGTTCGGTCATATAATAAGGAATGGAAGAAGAGCAATACCGAAGGTGAGTTGGAGGAGCGTGTCTCCAAGTATGGTAACGTATAAACTGATTTAAATTGGCCCTTGATTGGGATTTAATTAGGATAAGTTATGGTGATTGCCGAGATTCAAGGGATACGGATGTCTAAAATATTCGGAGGTTACAAGTCATAGAAAATGGGTGACAGTGTTATACAATAAGGAAGATTTTATTAAATGTGTAACAAATATTTTAATTAAGTACAAACTTATAATTGATTTATTATATTTAACATATAGTTTAGGGTTCAATTTAAAGTATTAAAACTTAGAGAAAAATTTAAAATTAGACGTAAATTAGGAATCCAAATTTTAGGGTTTTACATATATGTACATGAGCAGACACTTATTGGATAAAAGATTTTGTAGCTGAGCATAGTGGCTGAAATTTTGTATTCGCAGAAGAGAAGGTTGTGGTATTTTCTAATAAGCTAATAGTATGTTGCATATGTTTTGTGTTCAATCAATAGACCAAGCGATTTGTTCACAAAAGTAATTGGGTCAGTTTGGGAATGAAACAACTTGGTCTGAAAATGGGTCGGGGTGGTCCATTAATTTCCTCATATAACGCAGTCTAATATATTCGTGGTGAGGAGTTTAACATGTCAGTTTATGATATTAGGAAATCCATGTTTTTAGTTTTCTTTATTTCCATGGTATTGTTATCATATACAATTTATTACTCAGATCATCTTTCAAACATGTCACATGTTTGATGTAATCATAATGTGTTGCTTTAAATTTTGATGTTTATTAGAGGAATAATGGTGGGAATCTTAAGCTTCATGTTTCTGATCAATGGTAATCAAAGGTAATATTTTGAGTCATTTATAAGAGGTGTTTGGATTAGGTATTTGACTATGATTATATGATCAGTACAATTTAAAAACGATGTTTGGGACCTTTTATGAACATTTGATGATTTACAGGTCGTTTTGTAAGTAGATCACCTATTGTTATAGTCCATGTTGGTTGTTCGTGCTTGATGATGTCTTAAGTCACCTAATGAGCTTGGTTACGGTGATTAGAGGAATTGGAAATCACGGAAACTTTCCCAACATGAAAATGGTAAGCAACTTTTTCCTAATGTAGACATAATGACAAATTTCTAATGTAGTAGTATTATGCTTGAAAGAGATTTTGTGGTTTTGATCTCAGCAATTGGTTACTATCATTTTAACTTGAAGAGAAGTTACTATGGGTGAAGAATCACAAAAGGTTTTGCAAGAAGGAGGCTTCCATATCAGCACGAAAGATGAACCAAGGTCAGTATTGACTCATGTGCATCTAATGAACTATATGTGTGAGCACAAAACAAGTTAAGGTCAAACAATGCATCTAATAAACTATTATGCTGTTGAATAACCATATCAATCTGAATGCGTTTTTGATGAATCGACTCATGTAAAGTATTGATTTTTATAGGGTGTGCATACATTGGTTTTAACCAACACCGGACTGCAAAGATTTATTTGTTTCGATTGGTTTAGGTTGGCCAAAATAGACTCGGTTTTAAGTAAGTTTACTTGTGGCCATACATCGAATTTGCTTTGATGGAAAGTACACCAAAGCTTATCAAATTTAATGTAGCTAATACATCAGTTTAAGTTTTTAGATAACCATAGACTTGGCCAATAACTTGAGCTTTAACCATTAATGACACGTATCATTTTTTTTAGTCTATTATTTGCATATTCTTTGGTTATCCATGACCACCTTACTATCTGTTAATAACTTTTGTTCAATTTTCATTGTTAGATATTCTTTTTTCAATTTCAAAGTTTGATTCTAAGGTTTTTGTTTTGCGAGGAATCGGCGAAAGTGATTTCTTGGGATGGATCAACAATTGTTTATATGCTTTGTTTATGGACATTGGAAATGTAACTTATTATGTGTTTTTACTGGAAATTTGGGCATTAAATCTAGAAACATTCTACCTTTCAAATGAGTTACACTGTATTAATTAACATTCCTATGTATTTTCTTATACTAATGTCATTTGCAATTTTTGAGTTACATTGTATTTCATATTAAGAGCTGAACATGAGACAATTTCCGATACGTATTTGTTTTGCCATGACAATTAACAAAAGTCAAGGGCAAACTTTTCAGCTAAACATGAGACAATTTCCGACATTTCGTTAACTATTTATCTTTTAGCATTATACATTTATGGATTTTATTTTTACCTCATCTTTGTACTACATTTTTATGTTTAATAATAAAACTTATAGTTAGTCGCCCAAATATGGCAACCATTGCAATCACACAACTAACGTCGTGTATAAAGAAGTCCTTCATCGACTTTAATTTTTTAAATTTTTTTATTTTATCTTTTTTATCTTTTAAACAATACACTCAACGTTATTTATGTTAAATTTTTAACCTTTCCCACTTTGATCCATTTACCGTGCCACCCACTTTTGCCAGATATACAAGACATACCTTGCAAACTTATATATTGTTTTACTTCGCAATTCTGAGTCCCCCCTTTATAATTCTATTGTATAATTCAAGGACAAAGCTGAAAGAGGATGGGTGGTCTGTAGGATCGTTTGTTGGCGAGGTTGCTAAATATGCAAAAGGCAATGTATCTGAAGTGGCGGAAGAGGTAGGATTTGTCGTTAAAGGCCGATGGTCGCTTTTACTGATGTATCTCACAAGACTGGAATAATTTGACCAGAGTTTGTTGTTTCTCAGTGATTATGCTAAAAAGGTGACCCGGTCATATAGGTCAATAGTCACCCAAACTATAATATACGGAGTATTAGATTACTCAACCATAACAAATGTCATGATCAAGCACAAAAGTGCGAAGTAAATCAAATTACTCTATTATCAACCAAATGAAAAAGTAATTATATGCTTTATTGTATGCTTATTTTATCTTTTTGCTTCACATGGTGATATTTTTACTTTTGATTACATGCTCTCTTATTATAATCAAGTTAAATAATAGAGCTAGCCCGCCCATCGGGCGGGTCTTGAAGCTAGTATATTATATTATACTAGCAGGGTCCCCGCGCGATACAGCTGCGGGCACCATGTAATTTAATTTTTTCGGTTGATAATTTATTTTATTTGTACGTTTTTTTTGCAATAGCTTTACTGATTAATTTTTTATAGCAAAAGTTTGATGAAATTTTGTTTAGTTTGTATTATTTTATTTATTATTTATTTTATGTTTTTGTTTAGTAGTTTGCTTGGTTTGTACAATATGTAAACATATTTTAGTTTATTATATTTTTTTGACAATAAATTTACGGATATCAAAAATTCCGTTTAGCTCGTGTCCGTTCGGGCTCGAGCCCGTTTGACCCGTTCCCGTTCAGGCTCGAGCCCGTTTGGTCCATTGCCCGTTCGGGCTTAAAAATTTGTATAATATGCTTTATTATTTGTATTAGTGACGTTTAATGCAAGAATTGTGTTTAAGTTGGTTGTACAATATGCTTGATAATTTGTATTTCTTATGTAAGGGTGTTTTAATAAGTGTATTAATTGTATTTATTGTCTATTTAATTAATTGTATTTAATGTACATAATCCAATTTTAAGTCATTAATTTTAAACTTTAATGACAAAGACAAAGTGGTGTGTAAATGAAGCTACTAAACTTGTAGATTTCTAATTATATCTCATTTATTGTATTAAATGTTTAATTGTCTTGAATCACTTGTACTTTTAGCATTGAAATGTGTAATGATTATATTATATTAGTATTTTATTACAATAAGAAAAAACCGTCCGTGTATATATATATAGTACGGTGGTTTATACTTTAACCATAAATTATAATGAAGATCAATTTGTGTTTTATATTGCTAGGATTATGTATTTCTAGTCAAGCATTTGCGTGTACTATGACAAATGGATCCAACATTCAAATACAAAACTTAATACCAGACAGTTAAGTATTTGTTCATTGCCAGTCGAATGATGATGATCTTGGAGATCATTGGCTAACTTTCAAGCAGGTGTACCATTGGCATTTTTGTCAAAACTGGTCGCAAACTACTCGATATCATTGTCACTTCAAATGGGGTTCGAAAGAACAAGACTTGGATGTTTTTAACAAGCATTTCGGTGGTCAATGCTACATAGCACAAAGGGATAACAATCCTTGTGAGTGGTCTACAATGGCCGATGGAATATATTTCTATAATTTCGAATGGAATTGGTGGGAAAAAAAATCCGACTGGAATCCCAAAAGTATTTGAATTTCTAAAATTTCGTGTTATCAACATGTGAAAGAGATATCGTTATCTGGGTTGAAGTGATTCTTTCTAGCAAATTGTCACGGACTTGTCTCTACAAGGGTCTTCGGTGCGGCACTTAGTCTCGACTAAGTCAACCTTTCTCGAAAACTCAACGATATAGACAACTAGAGAAAACTTTAAAGTAATGAACAAGTGAAATGGGAAATACTTTGTATTGCTTTGAGAAAACTTTACAAGAGATTACAAGTGATTTTAGAGGTGTCTTCCTCAAATGAGGATGCCCTATTTATACTACAACTAGGTACAAACTATAAGATTCTACAACTTTCTATTTGAGGGTTCTACAACCTTCCATGGGAGGAAGCTTCTAGTGTTTCTAAGAACTTCCAAGACCTTCCAATATCTTCTAAGGGCTTCCAAGACGTTCTTGCAACTTCCTTAGAATTCCATAGAGACTTCTAAGTAAGTCTAGAACAATCCGGAATCCCGAGCAACCTCGGAAATGACTCTATCGAGCGAGCGGGTCGTGACAAAATGCTATATAAAAATTGTGCTTCTAAACGTATGTTGTTTATTTTGTTATGTTATCTGTTTGTAATCTCACAATCTTATACTACCTCCGTCTCAAAATTATTGTCACCTATTAACTTTTTCGGTCTTTATTTTTCAACTTTGACCTTATATATTTTTTATATTACATAATACTTGATACAAAGTATATGAACGAATTGAGTTTTAAATGTATTTTCATTTTGTATAATTTTTTATCAAAAATTGTATACCGCTCGTATTTTGCTTCAACTCCTTGAAGCCGGTCTCGAGTTGCATTGCAGACATCATCTTGGCTCCACTCTTTGTGCCTCTCTCCATTGTCACCACGCACACTTGACCTTTATCTAAAATGCACAATGTCTTAGTAAACATGATGAGAATGGCTTGTACCTTATCGAAGAATTCCATCCCGAGTACGAGTTTGTAATCATTCATAGGAACGACCGATAAGTCTAATTCTCCTTCCCATTCCCCGATCTTAGCCTTCACGCCTCGTGTAACCCCTCTAATTGGTTTGGCATCTCCGTTTGCAGTTTTGATCCATCCACTATCATCCATTGTCTTAAGCCCAAGTCTCTTAGCTTCATCTACCGAGATAAAGTAATGAGTTGCTCCTGTATCGACTAAGGCTCTTGTGGATATCCCGTTTACATTTGTGCACACAAATCGAAGTCCATTGGCCTCTGCCTTTGACTTTGTCCTTGGTTTACCCTTGGTCTCTACCATAGGTGCTCGTTATCTCTTAGCATCTATCTTGGACAACATCACTCTCACTTTGTTTTTCGCCACAACTATGGGCAACTCCTTCCATGCATTAATGGCATTGAGGATTCGCAACGATCCCAAGTGTGCATCCTCTTCCTCACACGGACTCTCTTCCGTATTTTCCATCATAGCTTGGAGACTCATTTTCTTAGGACAATCTCGCGATCTATGTGGTCCATCGCACACGAAACACTTTATACTCTTATATGGTATTTTCTCTTTTTGTTGCGATCTTCGTACTCCATCATCGTGATCTCGGACTTGCTTCTCTCCCCAACCTTGCTCATCGCCACTATCTATATTTATGGGTTTGAGCGACCTCCGCTCACCAAGGTCAATAAGTGCCTATGCATGCGCAATAGTCGTAGCAAGGTCTTGGACTCCTCGTCTCTCCAACTCCATCTTGGCCCATCCTTGTATACTATCAAGAAAATAGAAGAGAGAGTCTTGCTCAGAAAGATCCGAAATCTCGAGTACAAGAGTAGTGAATTCTTTGACATACTCCCGGATCGTCCCGGAATGCGTAAGTTTGCGAAGTCGACTCTTTGCTTCGTGCTTAGCATTCTCCGGATAAAATTGCTTCTTCAAGTCTTAAACAAAATCGGCCCAAGTATTGATGGTACAGGTACCTCGTTTGATATCTCCATATCGACGTCGCCACCATAACGCCGCAGTGTCCTTTAAGTAACGCGTCGCCGTCTTGATTTTTGATGCATCGTCAACTATGTTGACACCCTCCATGTATTGCTCCATCTCCCACAAGAAATCATCAACCGCCCTAGCCTCTCGCTTTCCCATGAACGGCGATGGTTTAGGGACCTCCAACTTTGAACCAATGTTGCTAGTGTTACCTCCTCCACTAGCCATCGATCACTTACACAATACCATATCCATTTGCAATCCTTCAATGGTTTGATGAATCGCTGAGATCTCTTCTCCAACCTCGTTCCGCAGCTTCGTGATCTCACCCATGAACATATCTCTTAAGTAATGGATCTCACGTCTCAAGTCGTTGCTAAGAGTATTGATGACCACCCTAAAGTCATCCCACATGCCCCTGAACTCGGAGTCTAGACCTACCAAGCCCTCAACTTGGTTCTTAAACTCCGTCATGGATGTCTCGACACCCTCCATCTTTTTGGCCAAACTTGCTATCGTGTCTCTAGACGCACCTCTACTCCTTTTGTCTCCTTGGCGAGACTCTTCCCGACCACGGTTCTCATCAATAACAACATCATTTCCACCACCCATATTCTTGTTACCTTCGTTCGCCATCTCCTTGAATCAACCTAGCTCTGATACCACTTGTCACGGACTTGTCTCTACAAGGGTCTTCCGTGCGGCACTTAGTCTCGACTAAGTCAGCCTTTCTCGAATACTCAACGATATATACAACTAGAGAAAGCATTAAAGTAAGGAACAAGTGAAATGGAAAATACTTTGTATTGCTTTGAGAGAACTTTACAAGAGATTACAAGTTATTTTAGAGGTGTCTTCCTCAAATAAGGATGCCCTATTTATACTACAACTATGTACAAACTAGAAGATTCTATAACTTTCTATTTGAGGGTTTAACAACCTTCCATGGGAGGAAGCTTCTAGCGTTTCTAAGAACTTCCAAGACCTTCCAATATCTTCTAAGGGCTTCCAAGACGTTCTTGCAACTTCCTTAGAATTCCATTGAGACTTCTAAGTAAGTCTAGAACAATCCGGACTCCCGACCAACCTCGGAAATGACTCTATCGAGCGAGCGGGTCGTGACAAAATGCTATATAAAAATTGTGCTTCTAAACGTATGTTGTTTATTTTGTTATTTTATCTGTTTGTAATCTCACAATCTTATACTACCTCCGTCTCAAAATTATTGTCACCTATTAACTTTTTCGGTCTTTATTTTTCAACTTTGACCTTATGTATTTTTTTATATTACATAATACTTGATACAAAGTATATGAACGAATTGAGTTTTAAATGTATTTTCATTTTGTATAATTTTTTTATCAAAAATTGTATAGCTCAAACAAATATATTTATAGTCAAAGTTAAGAAAGAAAGACCGAAAAAATCAATATGGGGCAATAATTTTGGGACGGACGAAGTAATAAAGGAAGACCTACTTAATATAGAAACTATTAAAATTTAGCAATACAAATTATAAAACTAAAAGTACAAATAACTAAAACACATTTTCTAACATTTACAAGTTTTTATGTTCAAAGTACAACTAATTAAAATAGAAAATACTAACATTAAATACAATAAATAAATCATTATGTACATTAAATACAATTATCAAGTATATTGTATCACTAATTTAAACACAATTCCTGCATTAAATGTCACTAATACAAATAATAAAGCACATTATAAAAATATTCAAGCCCGAACAGGCAACGGGCCAAATGGGTTCGAGCCCGAACGGGCACAGGCTAAACGGGCTCGAGCCTGAACGGGCACGAGCTAAACGAAATTCTTGATATACCTAAATTTATTGTCAAAAATAATATAATAAAACATATTGTTGAGTAAAGCGCGATTACCCTGGTGGTGCTTAATGGTGCATAAAAAATTGTTGAGTAATCAAGTTATACTAGCAAGGTAACCGCGCGTTGCAGTGGGGGGTACCCTGAAATAAAAATTTTCAATGGAATTAATAAAAATGTCACGGGATGTCATTCCGACACCTAAATTTGCTTGGTCACAGCTTTGTGTATTGAGTCGAGTTTTATTGAGTCGAGTCTTGGTCACAGGTTCATGTCTAGGTTAAGATAGAGGGTTGTACATTGTGTTTAAATGATTGTAATATTGGGTGTAGGGGTGTTTTTAATGCTATTAATGTAGAATGAGAGTTGTACATTATGTTTAAATGATTGTAATATTGGGTGTAGGGATGTTTTGAATGCTATTAATGTAAAATGATGGTTATATATTGTGTTTAAATGACTGTAATATTGTGTGTAGGGGTGTTTTTAATGCTATTAATGTAGAATAGGGATGACACCCGTGGGCAATGGGCACGGGTACCTGATGAGTGCTCAAACACTCATCATTTTTGGTCTAATCTGAACTGCAAAACATACGAAAACACTCAGAAATGCATCAAAATACTAGAAATATTTCAAAATTGTGTTTTATATGTTTCAGATGCAAAATGAGCAAAAACAGATGAAAAACGTATAAAGTTTGCAAAATTGGCAGTTTCAGTCCCCCAACTTTCATAAAATTACAAAACTAGTCCCTGGACATTCAAAATATGGAAAATTGTCACCAAAGGTCCTTTTGAAATCATAAGTTGTCATATTTTGTCCTTTGGTGAAAAATTGGAAAAGTTTTGGAAATTTACAGTTTGGTCCCTGGAGTTTCAGATTTTGGCAGATTTAGTCCCTGGTGGGATATTTTTGAAAGAAAAATCGTTCTTGGACCTTGGGAAATCAAAAGTTATCAAAATGGGTCCCTGGGTGAAAGTTTTGTGGAAATTACATGTTTGGTCCCTGTACTTTGCAAACTTGTCAATTTTGGTCTCTAGTGTTTTAAAATGAAAAAAAATAAATTCAGGGTCCTCATATTAGTGGAATATGGCAAGATTGATACTTGTGAGCACTTTGGATTTTGTACATTTTCAGTCCCTAAATTTCAGCATATTACATGTTTGATCCTTGTAATATTACTAATAACCAAATGGACCCCTTTGTATTATTATTATCCAAAATCCAAATCCATTTCAAAACCTGGTCCACAAACACTCCCCAAGCCCAATCACAAAACCGGCCCAAATCCTTTTAATACTTCCCACCCTGGTATTTGACCTTAGTCAACACCCCCAACCGTACCACTGTTCACCCATCTTCCTTCCCCAGCTTTCACGCAATTGTGTTCCCCCTCCTCCACCATTTTTCTCACCAACTCCACCCTTTTCATTAATGATATCACCAACTCAACCAACCCCCCCCCCTCGTTAAATTATCCTACCAGAAACACTCAACCTGCCACTTCACCCATTTTCCCGCCAAAAGAAAATTAAACGGCCAAGATATGCGGAAGCCATCCAAAGACCATGAATCAGTGTGGGAAAGAGAGTGGAACTCCCTGGGAGCTATAAAAGTTAAAGAAAAGAGCAAGGAGAAGAGTTAGTTAGATAATTTTAGTTGTAGTTTAGTTTAGGTAGTCGTTTAATTTAATCCTCCTTTTAAAGTGTAATTTTCTATCCTAAACTCATGTATTAAGTTGTTTCAGAGTAATTGTAATCTATTTCAAGTACCAATTTCAAATTTAAGTACCAATTCTAGTTTGTGTAATTTCTTATTATTTCAAAAATCTCAAAAAAGTGTAATTGATTGTTTCTGTTTGTTGAATTAGAATCACAAGCTCACCTTAGCTTATTATTAAGTTTTATATAAGTTCCATTAATCTTAAACAAATATCATTCCAAACTCCAAAAATACTCAAAAATAGAAAATAAATCAGTAAAAATAAAAAATAAAAAAATCAGAAAAGAAGAAAGAAAGAAAGCAAGAAGAAGGATAAATGTTGGATTCTAAATGGTTTAGTGCCTAGTGGTAGGCTTTAGGATTGTTCTTTGGTACTTTGATCATTTGTCTCAGTTTGGCCTCCACTGTAAGCCATTTTATGATTTTTTGTAATTCACTGTAGCATAGTTGATTTAGTACCTATTTCAGTTTAATTGTGTTTATTTAGTGTTAGGATAAGATTAGATATCATGTTTAAGGTTTTGGTTGTAAGATCACTTTGAAAATTTCATTTTCAGTTAATATAGGGGTGTTTGGATTTGTCAGTTTGAATGTGTTGTTATTGTCATTTGTGGCCAAAGCCTGTTTATGCAACTTACCTAAGTCCTAATTAACTTCAAACAAACACTACTTTGCTCATTTTCAATGCAAAAGTCAATATCACATCCAAAATCTCATAACTGTCCACTGTTGGGTTTTTGCATAAATATACTTTGCATAATAGTTCATAAGTGGTCTTTGTAGTTAATTTCATCCTTACATTAGCTTATAATAACATTTACAGCTTACTAGAAGCTTTCAAAACTCAAAAAAGTCAATTTAGCAAGTTTCATTGAAAAGTTAAAAGTTACATTTCAGATTTTCCCAAAAATTGTACGAATTAATGTGATTTTTGTATTGGGTTTCATGGTTTGAAATTTATTGAGGTCAAAGTAACCCATCTTAACTCTAGAATCCCATGGATGTCTTATTTTTAAGATTTTCTTAGTGGTAGCTTATTGGTGTTCAAAGTAGGTTGCAGGGCAAGGGTATGCCCTGCTATATAGATGATCAGTCACCACCCCATTTTCAATGGCCTCCCATGCTTTCCATAGTGGACCCCACTCCTAGGTTTCTGGCTTATTAGGAAGCCATATAGCCAGGCTTCTAGGTCCATTGCTTATTTCATTGAATTGAGCTTGTTTCCTAGGGCTGCTGCTAGTTTCTATCTTGTCCCATTCTGTGTATAATCTGATGCACTCAGGTTTGATACCATGTTCCAAGCCCCCTGGCTTCCCTAGTGGGTCCCATGCTTGAGTCTTGGTTTATTGAGATGCCCATAAGCTCAGCTTTTCAAATAAGCTTTTACTTTTGTTGGGAATTCTGTGAAGTAAGAATTCTGCTGCTGTTTCTGCTGAAAGGATCCTGCTGAAGAGTTGGTTTCTGCTGAAGCAGTGTATCTGCTGAAGACTAGTTTCAGCATTATTAGTTTCTGCGGATATAGTATTTTCGTATTTTATGTAATGTAGTTTGGATATGCATGAGTTTATTTAGGAAGTGATAATGCATATCTTTTAGAAGTATTTAGAATATACGTTTCTTGTGAAACGGTTTAGGGTTCCTTGTGTATAAAAGGAACACACAGTTTATTTATTGAATAACTCTTTAGCGAATACTCTTAATATAATAAAAAGATCCATAGAGGATCAAGAGTTCTTAGTATCGAGCTTGTGTTTTGTTTCTGCTTTATAAATACAAGTTGCAGAGATTGTCTATTAGTGTGTTATTGATTACAGTGACATTACTAACGATTCTAGAGTGCTCAAGAAGATCTATCAAGGTCTATATAAGTTTCAACAAGTGGTATCAGAGCCTCGAGAGAGTCTCTGTCATACTAAGAAACACAAATCTTACACCTTTATAATCCAAACAAATCACCAAACATGCCTGGATCAGATGATGATGTTGATACAACCCAGAACGTTAACACCACTTCTCTTCAACAACTCAACCTCTCCAACAGTAATGCTAAGTTTCCATACTTGAAGAATGCTGAAGAATATCATTTGTGGTCCATGAAGATGCAGAACTGGATCACAAACATTGATTAGAATCTGTGGGAGGTTGTCAAAAAGGGGAATAGTCTGAAGAAACATGTTACAGATGCCGATGGAGTTGTTACTATTGTAGGTCCCAAAACTGCTGAAGAGATTCTGGCTGTGCAGAGGGAGAGTAAAGTCAGAACAATTCTGCTCCAAGCTATTCCAGATGACCACATGGGTGACTTCCATTTTATGGAGGATGCCAAGGACATTTGGATGGCTATAAAAGCAAGATTTGGTGGGAATGAGGAATCAAGAAGGTTACAGAAGTCTATGCTGAAGCAAAAGTTCCAAGAATTTCAGATATCTGAAGAAGAGGGAATTCATAAGGGTTATGACAGGTTTCATCGAATATTAAGTCAACTTAATTAGTTGAAGGCTAGACCCGATAATGAGGACTGTAATGCTAAATTTCTGAGATCTCTGCCGCCATCTTGGTTACAAGTTTGTATTGCTCTCAAGACCAAAGGTGGGTTGGACATGATGTCCTTTGATGACCTCTACAATAGGCTTAAATCACTTGAGCCTGATGTTAGAAGTCCCATTCGTCCATCCACTCATTCTGCATTTGTTGGTGCCTCTACAAAACCTGTGCATCAAGCCTAAAGTTCATATTCATCAGGAGCATCTTCTCAAACTCATAATCAATCTGCTCCTAAACCAAAATCTAGTAGTGTGTTGGAGGATCTTATTCATTCATTTGTGGCTGAATATGAACATCAGCAGTTTCTTGCTTATGAGGATTTTGAACAGGTAGATCCATTGGAAATGGAGGAGATGCACTTGAAATGGGAGCTTGCAATTATCTCCATGAACATTAAGAGGTTTGAAGCCAAGTCTGGAAGGAAGTTCGGTTTTAATGGAAGAGAAGCAGCAAGGTTTGATAGAAGGAAGGTTAAATGCTACACTTGTGGTCAAGTGGGACATTTTTCAAGAGAATGCAAGGAGAGAAAGGCTGGAGATGAAGTTAGATATGGCTCTTATCCAGTGGAAGCAGGGAATAACAAGAATGTACCTTCAAAGGCTATGGTGACTCTGGATCACCAAATTGATTGGGCTGACCATGAACCTGCTGGAGAGGAAGCTTCTACTTCTTCACAAGTGAATCTGCTAGCATTCACACCTTCAGAAGACAAGAAGGAGCAAGTCTCCTTGATGGGAATCTCTCAGGTAACCAACTGTGTGTTTGGATGTAGTGTAAGATACAATGAGCTTAAACAAGAATTTGATGAATTGAAACCAACATACAATGAGTGTTATGTTGAGGTAGAGTCTTATAAAATGGCTTTAAAAACTTTAGAGAAACAAAAAGTCTGGTTTCAAAAGAATCAAGTTAAATATTATGAAAAAATAAGAGTTCTAGAAAGTGATTTAGAGGTTGCTAAGATAGACTTAAAACGTACTGAAAAAGAGAAGTCTGATCTAGAAAAAGAAAAACAAGAATTACAAGCTAAATTAGATAAAGAGATAGATGGTCGTATGAAATGGCAGGAAGGGGCATCTAATTTAAGTAAATTAATTGATGGTCGTCAATCTGTTAGGTCTAGAAAAGCATTAGAATATGAGAAATATATAGACCCTGAAGAGTTAACATATCCTTATATGTTTAGTGTTTTTGACCCTGAACCAGCCTTAGCTTATCAAACACCTGTTAAATATGTTAAGGAAGGGGGTATGAATGCTGTACCTGGACCTATAAGAGGGGAACACATGCCTATAGACTTGTCCAAACCTGTTGACTTTGATGGATCACACCATTTATATGGCAAAAAGTCAACTGACTTGCCAGACCCTATTATTAAATCTACTGACTTTATCTCTTGTTGTGACAGTGACAAGTCTTCCGATGAAGGGTCCATCTCATTTGTCAGCTGTGATTCAAGTGAGAAGTCTGACCTGCCCAAGACCACTCCCAAGACCACTCCCAAGACCACCCCCAAGACTATACCAAAGACATCACCCAAGACTCCCCACAAGCCTTCTAGAGTTGCTGCTGATAACAAGACAGTTTCTACTGAAGACTTGTTTTTAAATTCTTTGCATAATAATACTTTTGGTTTTGTTAAAAACAATTCTGTTTGTCATGGTGATTTGAATACTTTTTCATGTTATGGAAATTCTTTTGGTTTGAATAAATCTTCTAAAAGGAAGAAGTGTTTTGTGTGTGGAAGTAAATATCACTTGATTAAGGATTGTACATATCATGAGCAAAGAATGGGTGCATGTGTTAGTCAAAGAAAATCTAGGCAAATGTGGAAGAATGTTAGTGAAATACCCTATTTTGTTCCACATCAGCAGAAACCCAATTCTGCTGAATCTCATTCTTCATGGAGAAGAACCAGTAATAGACCATATGTTCGACCCCCTAGTTCTTTCTTTTATAATGGTTATTGGCCTAATCACTTTGACTCAAGGTATAATGGTGGTGGGAAATGGAATACTGCTGTGAAGCCCTCAGCAGGTTGTTCTTGGACAAAGAAGGGACCTAATATGCATTACAGGCCCAAGAACAATGGTGGATCTAAAACATCTACATGGCCTATCACTAATGATCCACAAGGCAGGCTCAAGTCAGCAATGACTTGAGTCTCCAAAGTGTACTAATTTTGTATAATTTTTTTTGTTGTTGTAGGAACATCCTTTGAAAAGTACTGAAGTTGGTATTGTTGATAGTGGCTGTTCTAGAAGTATGTCAGGGAACAAGGATAAAATGCATGACTTTGAGCCCATAGAAGGAGGAAGCACTGTAACCTTTGGTGGTGGAGATGGCAAAATTACAAGGAAAGGAACCATTAAGACACCCTTGTTAGACTTTGAAAATGTTTATTATGTGAAGGAACTGGAGCATTTTAATCTCATCTCAGTATCACAAATTTGTGACACTAAGAATAAGGTTTTCTTCTCTGAAGATACGTGTCTTGTACTTTCCAAGGACTTCAAACTCCCAGAAGACACAACTGTATTGCTGAGAGTTCCTAGAACCTTCAACTTATACACATTCAATCTGAATGATGTCAAGCCAGAAGGTGATCTAACATGTTTGGTAGCCAAAGCTTCCCTGGATGAATCTAATAAATGGCATAGGAGAATGGCACATGTGAACTACAAGACCATCAACAAGTTGTCCAAACTTGGTCTTGTTAAGGGCCTTCCTTCTAAACTCTTCACCAATGAACACAATTGTATTGCTTGCAACAAGGGAAAGCAACACAGAGCCTCTTACAAAGTAGTCAAAGTTGTGAGCACCATTTCAGAACCTCTTCAGTTGCTGCACATGGATCTCTTTGGTCCAACTCCCATTAGAAGTATTGATCACAAGTACTTCTGCCTGGTTATCACAGATGATTATAGCAGGTTTTGCTGGGTATTCTTTCTGAAAACTAAAGATGAAACAACTCCAATTCTGAAATAATTCATTATCTTAGTTGAGAACCAGCTGAATAAAAAGGTTAAAGGAATTAGGTGTGACAATGGTACATAATTCAAAAATGTTGTCTTTATAGAATTCTGTAAGTCTAAAGGGATTAGAAGGGACTATAGTACTCCAAGAACCCCACAACAAAATGGGGTTGCTGAAAGGAAAAATAGGACCCTCATTGAGGCAGCAAGATCAATGCTTGCAGACTCCAAACTACCCACAATGTTTTGGGCTGAAGCAGTAAGTACTGCCTGTCATGTCTTGAACAGGGTATCCATCACTAGACTTCATGTCAAGACATCTTATGAACTTCTCACTGGGAAAGTTCCACACATACATTACCTTAAGCCTTTTGGATGCAAAGTGACTATTTTAAATACTGCTAATATAAGGGGTAAGTTTGATGGGAAAGCTGATGAGGGGTATATAGTGGGTTATTTAGCTCATAGCAAGGCCTATCGGGTTTATAATCTGAATGCTAAAAAGATTGAAGAGACCCTTAATCTGAGATTTCTTGAAGATCAGCCTAATATTTAGGGACAAGGCCATTCTTGGTATTTTGACCTAGACTATTTGACTGACTATTTGGGTTATACTAGGCATGCTTCTAATCCTGATGCAGGTTCCAAAGATCCAAACTCTAACCCTGCAGGTTCCATGGATGATGACTCAGAATGTGAGTCTGAGCCAGAAGTGTGACAACCGGCAGTTTAGGGAGCTATTTTAAAAACCCACATTACGATTTAAGTTCGTTTATAATTTTTATTTGAAATTTTCATTTCACAACGAACTTGTAAGACCTATTTCATGGATATTTTTAATTAAAGACGTTATGGAATTCGTGAATTATGTTCATAATTCATTTTTGATTTAATGCTCGGTGATGTATATTTGAATTCTCACTTGGTACTACGTTGACTTTGGCACTAGGATTTCCTAACGACAGTTTATGATTCGTCTTAACGAGTCCGACTATATTTTTAATTAATTTCGAGATGTTCTCGAGTGATATTGAAGTTTAAAAATGAGTTCGGGTTCGGGCCACATGTTTTTACAATTACCTGCGTTACCCGCTCCACCGTAATAATAATATTATTATTACTATTATTATTATTATTATTATTATTATTATTATTATTATTATTATTATTATTATTAACAAAAAAATAATAATAATAAAAAATAATAAAAAGATAAATAGGGTGTGTTTGGTCCGGTTCCCCCACAACACACAAACCCTCACCCTCACTTTTATTCTCTCTCTCAAAAACACCTCTTCTCCCCCATCCTTAACCCTAGCCGCCGACCACCAAATCCGGCCATCACCGCCGCTACACCGACCTCCCAACAAAATTAATACCACCATCTTCTTCCTCTCTCCATCCTCTTTCATTTGGTATATCTTACTCACCCTAGAACCACCGTTAACACCACCAAACTTTTAATAATTCGTTCGAGTTTTACTACCTTTACTAGATCCGTTCATTTGGAGGTCCAAGAAGGTGAGAAGGATCTATTTTTGGGTTTTGGGTGCCACGAATTGGTACTAATCCGTGGTTACACGGATTATTTCATTGAGAATCGAGTTGATTTTAATGGGAAATGAGGTTTTAATGATAAATATTAAGTTTGGTATCCGGGTTTTCTTGGTTTTGGTTGTGGTTGACTCGGAACCGAGAGCTTATGCTCTCGGCTTATTTTTGAACCGAGCCCTTGTGAGGCTTTGGTTTCCTTGGTGATTGTTGTTTGGTTGTTTGTCGAGGGTGTTGACCTTCGAACCGAGCTAACCGAGACCCATGTAGTCTCGGGGTTTCCATTGATGCTCGTATGACCACGCCGAGACCCGTATGGGGGTTCTCGTTGGGTCGTGGTTCGAGCCTTGTGCTCGTAGACTTGTTGTGATTCGACCCTTGTGGGTCGCGGCTTTTAGCCGCGTATTTATTTTTGTTGCCGATTGACCATATGGGTCGAATGGGTCTAAATGGTTACTTTGTTATGCTCTTGTGAGCTATGTGATGATTTATATGTTTGGCTCAAGTCCTTGTGACTCGCGGTTTGGAGCCGAGACTCGTTTGAGTCGTATAGACCCGGGTTTGGCTTGGTAAACCAACCCGAATGTGACTTGGTTATATTTACTTAATTGTAACTTGTATTGGTAATTTGGTTTTGGACTTGGCTTTGGTTGATTTGTTTTGGCCGAATTCATGCGGGTCGAGACCGTGTTTGGTCTCGACATTGGATATTGATATTGGTATTGTGGAGTTGTTGTCGATTGGTAAGTGTGATTGGGGACCGATTGTGAGACGGTCGTTAGATTGACGGAGATAGGTTAGTCGGGTGCCGTAGTCGGACCCTCATGTTGTAGCACGTGGTTTGAGTTTGTGATTGGACGGAGATTGTTATTTTATGACTTTTACTTATATTATTGGACTTGGACAATGAGCCGAGAGTCATGACTCGGACATATGACCATTTCGTATAACTCAATAACTATTAAAATTAAAACGAAAATAATAAAACTCGTAATAATAATTATTGATAATATGAACGTTTATATGAATATATATATACGTGAATAACGTATATATAACTATATAAGCGCGTATATTAATAATAATAATAATCACGAGTCGTATTATAAATAATACAATTTGATATATATTAGGCTACGAAAGTGGCGTAATATTATTGAACGTATTATTATTATAAAAAAATTGTGTTATAAAACGGGAAACTCCCGGCAATTATGAAACGTTTAATAAAATGTCATTTCGGATATACAACGGATAAACTTATTGAGTTATGCGAAATAGTTGTCACTCAGGTCCAGGTAAGTTATTATTTGTGACGTTCGTGTTGTCACGGATATATGAAGACTAATATAGACGTTTTCTATAATTAAATAACCACTTAACCGTAAGGTTGAGTCGGGTTATTTGACTATATGAAATGAATATATTAGTGGGCATCGTATCCTACGACGCCTATAGGTTGTAGTATACGTAAAGTGTAATAGATTGCGAGCGTATATATCAGGAAATCTGGCCAATTTGACGATATATATGAGGAATTTATTAAACTATGATATATACAATATAGCATTTATGTGCTATGTGCTTTAGGTTGGGTGTAACCTTGGAATGGTATGTTACGTAAATAAATATGAGGATTATCAAATCGACGGATTTGGTAAACTTTAGCGATTTATTTAAATGATATATTGGGCTAATATTAGATCCATAGTTTATTTATCTTTCTATATGTGATCTTTTTGGTTTGTTTGGAGTCGACCCACCACCCATATGGATACCAAACGCAAATACACCAAACTAAGACGAAATGGATTTTCGGAAATAAAACGGATTCTCCTCCGGGTTTGGGAATATTATATATTTGAGGAAATGATTTCTGAAAGAGTTAATATTGTTAGGTCGTGCCAAGTCCGTAGTTGCTGTTTCGTGAGTTATCATACATCTTATTTCTACCGACTTCTTCTTGCTATTTTCTGGACTTGAGGTGAGTCATAGCCCTACTTTTTACTCTTGAACTATGTTTTCAATGATTGGGGTGAGAAACGTTCAAATTATTTTACTTGGACTATTATCGCTTTTATATTCTTCTAAACTTGCTATGCGTATGGACTAGGATCTATTGTCAGCTTTAGTCACACATGTCGTGTGTACTATTCAAGGTTGGCTTATTTGGTTATTTGTGGATTGTCAGCTTTAGTCACATATATGTTGTGTGTACTATTCAAGGTTGGCTTATTTGGTTATTTGGAATTGTCAGCTTTAGTCACATATATGTTGTGTGTACTATTCAAGGTTGACTTATTTAGATACTATAGTGTGCACCTATAGGTTATTAATACTTCGGAGGTTATCCGAGTATTTATTGGTATTGCGGGGGTTACCCGAATATCTATGTTAGTAAGGAAGGGTATCCGTGTGTTATGTTGAGAGCGGAGGGTATCCGCAGGCTTTTAGCGAATCCTTAGTCTAGCTAGCAAGCGTTTTGCGTATATGTCCACTATATTGTTAGTTGAATTTAAACCTATGATCTCACCAGCGAAAGCTGACTTTTAGCACGTTTTCTCAGGTAATTAAGTGTTGAGGTGCATGCTTGGATTGGAAGGCTCGGCCAAGGCTCACGGTTTATGGATCTATTTTTCTAAACTCTGATAATTAAATTTGGACCTATTGTTATTTTATTTTGGGCCTGACTCTGAATGATGTTGGGATAAATGTAAACCTTAAAACCCCGTTTTGGTATTGTTTTTATTATGTTTACTTTATCTCGTTCTATATTGTCTTGTGTTGGATACCAATCCCCGTAGCACCCCGAAAGCTTGTTGAGTCTTCCGCTGTATCAAATTTTGGGGGTGTTACAGATTCGTATCAGAGCCAAGGTTATAGAGAACTAGGTAAATAAACGCCTAAACTATAACCGTATTTTTATAGAAAATGATCCTTGACCACCGCCCGCCAGCCCGCCAAGACGAAGCATCTTCTATTATTTGAGGTATTATGAGATATTTGAGATGATTTGAGATTTATGGATTTTAGTAATAAGATGGCGTTCTCGAGGATTTATATGGTCTATATGTTTTATAAACGTTTTAGTAATGCGGTGTTTGAAATTCTTTTATTGAGATTATATATGGAACTATTTGATGAGTATTTTTGGTATGGTATTATGAGTTGTGATTTAAGTTGTTTTGAAACACTTACACCTACCCTACCCCGTTGTCACAGACTATGGCCTCCCATATGCCCGATGTCGTCGAGGACATTCTTACTGCACCGGTTTTACCTAAACAGTTCACTATGGCATCTGATGACCCTTACCAGATGGCCATGTCTTCAGCTACTGTATCACAGGCAGCTTCTACTTCAGCACTACCTGCTGCATCTACGCAGGGACCCTCATCTTCTCTAGGGCTCCCTGGTACATCGAGGCAGCTTACTCTTCATCAGGCTTTGGCTCGTGTGGCACCACGCTTTGCCCACCGAGCTACGGCACGCATGTCGGTACGCTTTACTCCATCACCTTTACAGATTGATGCTCATTCTCTTCTGTCTGAGGCGCCACCCACATCATTGCGTCGTCGTCCTAGATCACCTACTACATCTTCACATGGTTCACCTAGTAGGAGACGACGAGTGATGAGGTACTCTTCCGATGAGGAGGAGGAGGAGTACGAGGGTGAGGATGAGGCTGATGACCCTGAGGAGGAGGATGACCCTCAGGAGGCTGAGCAGGGTGATGATGATGACCCTGAGGAGGAGGATGACCCTTAGGAGGATGAGATGCCTGATGATGATGACGATGAGTTAGCACCACCAGCTCAGGCTGAGGAGCCTGATCCACCTGTACACCCGATTGAGCCTGATTCACCTGATCATCCGTTCTTGTTTGAGTTGCCACCTGGTAGTCCCGTTGAGTTGGATGCATCTTCTGAGGTTTCTGCTGAGCATGCAGAGTTGGGTAAGATTGGCAGGTTGTGGGCTCGGATTACTGAGCTTAGTGAGAGAGTTGCTCGTGTATCTGATCGACTTGAGAGAGTTATTGGAGAGCTCTTAGCAGATTTGAGAGTTGATTTGACTGTCGTTGTGGGCAGGACTACTGAGCTGAGGAGAGTTTTGATGGATGTCCACGAGCATATCGATAGTTTGCAGCGAGGATTTGTTACTGCTCGTGAGGCCGACCGCAAGCTTTGGCAAAGGAATGCCGAGCTAGAGAAGGAGGTGGCTGACCTCAAGAGAGACCGAGACACCCATAGCGTGGAGTTAGGATCGTTATGGAGGGATCTTGATGGCTTGAGGCAGGAGTTGAGGATACTCCGTCAGCCACGTGGCTAGTTGTTTGGGTTATGTTATCTTTCTGCTTTCTTAACCGAGGAGTGTTCGGTTAGAAAAGCTATTTATCATATTTTGATGTATTTTGCTCAGTATTCGTCTCTTTTGGAACGATTAGTATGTTTTGTGTTATCCGTTAGTTGGAACGATGTTAGATCGCTATTGTATGGTTGATGGTTATTAGTATATGGTATTATGTGATTTTGGGTGTTATGGAAACTGAGTCCTTATTCGCTTATTTGATGTTACGTGGTGTATTGTTGCTATTCTTTCCATGACTTGATTCGTTGAGATGTTTTGTTGAGCATATCGATAAGTTCTATTGGAGACTCATGAACTTGTGTGATGTTACAGATCAATGGCACCACGTCGAAACCCTGTTAGGTCTACCAGAACTGGTCCTACTGTGACTACTCCTGCTCGCCGAGGTCGTCGACCTACTCGAAATGTTGAAACCCCTACTCCTGACAACCTGGACACCACTAACCGTAACAACAGGAATCAAAATGTTGATGTTCAGGGAGACAATGGTCATGTTCCGCTTAATGCACCTACTATAGATCAAGCAATGATCAACCAACTCGTGGAGCAAAGAGTTGCTGAACTACTCGCTGAGTCAAATCATTCCAACAATTCTGCTGGAACTTTTCCACCTGTCCGTGCTAATGGATGTCAATACAAGGAATTCAAGATTTGTGGACCCATTGAGTTTGGTGGAACTGAAGGAGAGGTTTACTTAGTCAGATGGATTGAGAAGACTGAGTCAGTGTTTAATGTCAGTGGTTGTGCGGAGAATGCGAAGGTAAAGTTTGCTTCCTTTACTTTCAAGGATGAAGCTTTGACTTGGTGGAACAACTACCGAAATGCAGTTGGGAGTGATGTAGCTTATGCCATGACTTGGGAGCAATTTAAGTCCTTGCTGATTCAGACTAATTGCCCAAGGAATGAGGTCAAGAAGCTAGAGATTGAGTTTTGGAACCACAAGGTGAAAGGTAATGATATGGCGACTCACAATCGTCGTTACCAGGAGTTAGCCTTGTTGTGCCCAGATATGGTGAAAACTGAGACTCAAAAGATCGAGAGGTATACTGATGGGTTGCCTGTAGCTACGAGGAATGATGTGAATTCTGCTAGGCCTGCAAACATCCATGAGGCAATCACAATTGCTCAACAACTTATGGATTCGTTGGATAGAAGAAGCTGATAAGGAGAAGAATGGAAAGAGAAAGAGAGACTGTCACTCTAAGAGTAATGATCACCAAAGCAAGAGACAAGCTAAGGCTTATGCTATTGGGAATGGAGATAAGAAGAATCAGAACGGTGATGACCCAAGTGTGATCGTTGCCATCAGCATCATACTGGATGGTGTAGTGTGAAATGCCAGAATTGCTCAAGGAAAGGACACACAGCTAGGGACTGTAGAGCTCGACCTCTTGCTATGGTTCAAGCTGCTCCTGAGATGAGAAACAAGGCAGATGTTACCTGTTATGGGTGTGGAAAGAAGGGACACTATAGGAATGAGTGTAGAGAATCGCGAAACCGTGGAAATCAAGGCTCGGGTGGTAATGGGTACAATTATGGAAACCGTGGAGCTGGAGGAAATCGTGGACGACAAGATAATGGGGACCAACGTGTGGAAGCTGGAGCTGCTCAGGGAAGAGTGTATGCACTCGGGAACGAGAGAGGAGAAGATCCGAACGTCGTTACTGGTACGTTCCTTCTCAATAATCGTTATGCTTCCACACTGTTTGACACTGGTGCCGATAGGAGTTTTGTGTCCACTACGTTTTCACCCTTACTAGAGAAACCCCCGATGGCCTTAGGAATTGGATACGATATTGAGTTAGCAAATGGAAACCTAGAAAGGATTAATACCATCATTCGCGGTTGTACGTTAAATTTCTTGAACCACCCTTTCAACATAGATCTTCTACCCGTCACGTTAGGAAGTTTTGATGTAATCATTGGTATGGATTGGTTGTCGAAGTATCGTGCTCACATACTTTGCGACGAGTAGATCGTGCGTGTACCATACGGAAAGGAAGTCCTAAACATATTGGGAGACCGAAAGGATTCTAGGAGCCCATCCCGATTAGCAGTCATATCTTGCACAAAGTTACCGAAGCTAATGGAGAAGGGATGTTACCTTTTCTTAGCTCAAATATCTGAGAAGGGAGAGACGAAGAAAAAGGAAAGGTGCATTGGAGATGTGCCTATAGTTCGTGATTTTCCTGATGTGTTTCCCGATGATTTGCCGGGAATCCCGCCGACTAGACAAGTGAAGTTTCAGATTGATTTAATACCTGGCGCTGCACCTGTAGCACGAGCACCTTATCGTCTTGCACCTACCGAACTGGAAGAGTTTTCGAAACAACTGGCGGAGTTAGCCGAAAAAGGATTCATAAGACCAAGTTCTTCACTTTGGGGAGCCCCAGTCTTATTTGTGAAGAAGAAGGATGGATCGTTTCGTATGTGTATTGATTATAGAGAGTTGAATAAGTTAACGGTGAAGAATCAATACCCGTTACCTAGGATCGATGACTTGTTCGATCACCTTCAAGGATCGAGTGTGTATTCGAAGATCGATTTGAGATCGGGATATCATCAACTTCGAGTTCGCGAGGAAGATATTTCGAAAACGGCTTTCAGAACCCGTTACGGGCATTACGAGTTTCAGGTGATGCCGTTTGGGTTGACTAACGCACCAGCAATATTCATGGATCTCATGAATCGTGTGTGTAAGCCTTACTTGGATAGGTTCGTGATTGTATTCATCGATGACATTCTGATTTATTCAAAGAGTGAGAAAGAGCATGAGGAGCATCTAAGACTCATTTTGGAATTGCTCAGGAAGGAGAAACTTTATGCCAAGTTCTCGAAATGCGAATTTTGGATTCCGACGGTACAATTTTTGGGTCATGTGATTGATAGAAAAGGAGTCCATGTGGATCCTGCTAAGATTGAGGCGATAAAAGATTGGGCTGCACCTACAACCCCAACCGAAGTTCGTCAATTTTTGGGTTTAGCTGGTTATTACCGAAGATTCATTGAGGGATTTTCGAAGATAGCTAAACCATTGACCAAATTGACTCAAAAGAGTGTTACGTATGAATGGGGAGATAAAGAAGAGGAAGCGTTTCAATTGCTTAAGAAAATGTTGTGTAGTGCTCCTATTTTAGCGTTACCAGAAGGTAACGAGGATTTCGTCGTCTATTGTGACGCCTCATATAAAGGTTTGGGAGCCGTGTTAATGCAACGAGAGAAGGTGATAGCTTATGCTTCCCGACAGCTCAAAAAGCATGAGAAAAACTACACTACCCATGATTTGGAGCTCGGTGATGTGGTTTTTGCTTTAAGAATATGGAGACACTACTTGTACGGAATAAAGTGTGTTGTATTTACTGACCATAAAAGTTTACAACACATCTTGAATAAAAAAGAGCTCAACATGAGACAGCGACGTTGGATTGAGTTGCTAAGCGATTATGATTGTGAAATTCGCTACCACCCTGGTAAAGCAAAAGTTGTTGCTTATGCTCTTAGTCGTAAGGAAAGAGTACCACCGTTACGAGTTAGGTCATTGGGAATGACTATCGTATCGCCATTACCGTCTCAAATACTTGAAGCTCAATCGGAAGCGTTGAAAGCAGAAAATAGACCTGCCGAGAACATATTTGGGATGGCTGATAATGTTAAAGGATTTGTTAAGCGTTCTGATGGATTATTATGTTTTGGAGATCGGATTTGGGTACCTTTATACGGAGAAATTCGGGAATTGATTATGCATGAGTCGCATAAGTCAAGGTACTCCATTCATCCTAGTTCCGATAAAATGTACCAGGATCTTAAGAAGTTCTATTGGTGGCCAAATATGAAGGCAGATATAGCATCGTACATTAGTAAGTGCTTGACATGTGCTAAGGTTAAAGCTGAACACCAGAGACCGTCAGGATTACTAACGCAACCAGAACTTCCAGTCTGGAAATGGGAGAGGATTACTATGGACTTCATTACCAAATTACCGAGAACAGCTAGCGGTTATGACGCTATCTGGGTAATTTTGGATCGTCTGACAAAGTCTGCTCATTTCCTAGCTATTAGTGAAGATGATAGTGTGGATAAGCTTGCGAGGTTATATGTGAAGGAAATTATTTCGCGTCATGGAGTCCCGATATCTATTATTTCGGACCGCGATAGTCGTTTTATGTCAGCTTTGTGGCGATCACTTCAAACGGCTTTGGGGACGAGGCTTGATATGAGTACTGCATATCATCCCCAAACCGATGATCAAAGTGAGAGGACCATTCAGACGTTAGAGGATATGTTTCGTGCATGCATCATAGACTTTGGTAAAGGCTGGGAGAAGTATTTACGCCTTGCGGAATTCTCCTATAATAACAGCTACCACACAAGTCTTAAGGCTGCACCATTCAAAGCTTTATATGGCAGAAAGTGTCGTTCGCCTATTGGTTGCGCAGAAGTTGGAGATAGTCAACTTACAGGCCTTGAGCTTATTTTGGAAACTACAGAGAAAGTGGCTCAGATTCGTGATCGATTGCAAGCAGCCAGAGATAGGCAGAAGAGCTACGCCGATCAGAGACGTAAACCTTTAGAGTTCCAGGTTGGAGACAAAGTAATGCTGAAAATCTCGCCTTGGAAAGGTGTTATACGTTTCGGGAAACGTGGTAAACTCAACCCACGCTACATTGGACCATTCTTGATCTTAGAAAGGATTGGGCCCGTGGCTTATAGGTTGGAATTACCAGCCGAACTAAGTAAAGTTCACGACGTGTTCCACGTGAGTAATCTAAAGAAATGTCTTTCTGATGAAATGCCCGTCATTCCAATGAGGGATATTCGTGTTGATGAGAAACTGAATTTCGTGGAAGAACCGATTGAGATTTTAGATCGTGAAGTTAAACGACTCAAGAGAAGTCGCATTCCACTCGTCAAGGTTCGCTGGAATTCCCGACATGGACCAGAATTTACGTGGGAACGTGAGGACGAGTTCAGGAAGAGATATCCGAAGCTTTTCACTTCGTAGATAAATTTTTCCGAGTGAAACCCGGGACGGGTTTCCTTCTGAGACGGGGAGGATGTGACAACCGGCAGTTTAGGGAGCTATTTTAAAAACCCGCATTACGATTTAAGTTCGTTTATAATTTTTATTTGAAATTTTCATTTCACAACGAACTTGTAAGACCTATTTCATGGATATTTTTAATTAAAGACGTTATGGAATTCGTGAATTATGTTCATAATTCATTTTTGATTTAATGCTCGGTGATGTATATTTGAATTCTCACTTGGTACTACGTTGACTTTGGCACTAGGATTTCCTAACGACAGTTTATGATTCGTCTTAACGAGTCCGACTATATTTTTAATTAATTACGAGATGTTCTCGAGTGATATTGAAGTTTAAAAATGAGTTCGGGTTCGGGCCACATGTTTTTACAATTACCCGCGTTACCCGCTCCACCGTATTATTATTATTATTATTATTATTATTATTATTATTATTATTATTATTATTATTATTATTATTATTATTATTATTATTAACAAAAAAAAAATAATAATAATAAAAAGATAAATAGGGTGTGTTTGGTCCGGTTCCCCCACAACACACAAACCCTCACCCTCACTTTTATTCTCTCTCTCCAAAACACCTCTTCTCCCCCATCCTTAACCCTAGCCGCCGACCACCAAATCCGGCCACCACCGTCGCTACACCGACCCCCCAACAAAATTAATACCACCATCTTCTTCCTCTCTCCATCCTCTTTCATTTGGTATATTATTGGACTTGGACTTGGACAATGAGCCGAGAGTCATGACTCGGACATATGACCATTTCGTATAACTCAATAACTATTAAAATTAAAACGAAAATAATAAAACTCGTAATAATAATTATTGATAATATGAACGTTTATATGAATATATATATACGTGAATAACGTATATATAACTATATAAGCGCGTATATTAATAATAATAATAATCACGAGTCGTATTATAAATAATACAATTTGATATATATTAGGCTACGAAAGTGGCGTAATATTATTGAACGTATTATTATTATAAAAAAATTGTGTTATAAAACGGGAAACTCCCGGCAATTATGAAACGTTTAATAAAATGTCATTTCGGATATACAACGAATAAACTTATTGAGTTATGCGAAATAGTTGTCACTCGGGTCCAGGTAAGTTATTATTTGTGACGTTCGTGTTGTCACGGATATATGACGACTAATATAGACGTTTTCTATAATTAAATAACCACTTAACCGTAAGGTTGAGTCGGGTTATTTGACTATATGAAATGAATATATTAGTGGGCATCGTATCCTACGACGCCTATAGGTTGTAGTATACGTAAAGTGTAATAGATTGCGAGTGTATATATCGGGAAATCTGGCCAATTTGATGATATATATGAGGAATTTATTAAACTATGATATATACTATATAGCATTTATGTGCTATGTGCTTTAGGTTGGGTGTAACCTTGTAACGGTATGTTACGTAAATAAATATGAGGATTATCAAATCGACGGATTTGGTAAACTTTAGCGATTTATTTAAATGATATATTGGGCTAATATTAGATCCATAGTTTATTTATCTTTCTATATGTGATCTTTTTGGTTTGTTTGGAGTCGACCCACCACCCGTATGGATACCAAACGCAAATACACCAAACTAATACGAAATAGATTTTCAGAAATATAATGGATTCTCCTCCGGGTTTGGGAATATTATATATTTGAGGAAATGATTTCTGAAAGAGTTAATATTGTTAGGTCGTGCCAAGTCCGTAGTTGCTGTTTCGTGAGTTATCATACATCTTATTTCTACCGACTTCTTCTTGCTATTTTCTGGACTTGAGGTGAGTCATAGCCCCACTTTTTACTCTTGAACTATGTTTTCAACGATTGGGGTGAGAAACGTGCAAATTATTTTACGTGGACTATTATCGCTTTTATATTCTTCTAAACTTGCTATGCGTATGGACTAGGATCTATTGTCAGCTTTAGTCACACATGTCGTGTGTACTATTCAAGGTTGGCTTATTTGGTTATTTGTGGATTGTCAGCTTTAGTCACATATATGTTGTGTGTACTATTCAAGGTTGGCTTATTTGGTTATTTGGAATTGTCAGCTTTAGTCACATATATGTTGTGTGTACTATTCAAGGTTGACTTATTTAGATACTATAGTGTGCACCTATAGGTTATTAATACTTCGGAGGTTATCCGAGTATTTATTGGTATTGCGGGGGTTACCCGAATATCTATGTTAGTAAGGAAGGGTATCCGTGTGTTATGTTGAGAGCGGAGGGTATCCGCAGGCTTTTAGCGAATCCTTAGTATAGCTAGCAAGCGTTTTGCGTATATGTCCACTATATTGTTAGTTGAATTTAAACCTATGATCTCACCAGCGAAAGCTGACTTTTAGCACGTTTTCTCAGGTAATTAAGTGTTGAGGTGCATGCTTGGATTGGAAGGCTCGGCCAAGGCTCACGGTTTATGGATCTATTTTTCTAAACTCTGATAATTAAATTTGGACCTATTGTTATTTTATTTTGGGCCTGACTCTGAATGATGTTGGGATAAATGTAAACCTTAAAACCCCGTTTTGGTTGTGTTTTTATTATGTTTACTTTATCTCGTTCTATATTGTCTTGTGTTGGATACCAATCCCCGTAGCACCCCGAAAGCTTGTTGAGTCTTCCGCTGTATCAAATTTTGGGGGTGTTACAAGAAGAGAATACCTTTGTTGTACCATCTTTTCCACCTAACCATTTTGTAGGTAATCACTCTGCTGCTGAACAAGATGATGAGTCACATTATGCAGAGGATCTTGCACGATTGCAGAAGCAAGAACATGCTGCTACTAAGGAAGCTCAGAAACTCAATGACAAGGTTACACAAGAGACTGAAGCTCTCCTCCATCAATCAGCACAAGCAGTCAGTGGAAACAAGGATACTTCTGATGATTCTACTGAAGGCATACCTCTTCCCACTGATAAGATCTCAGATGCTGATTCTGCTGATCCTCACTCTCCCATCTCTCATGAAGTATCAACAGACTTTGATAAGCCATTTACAAGATTCCCAAGTCCTTCTGATCTTGGGAATTATCAGCCAAAGTTTGGCTTGTTTCACTCAGCTTCTTATGATACTGAGTTTGGACCTACAGTCACCAACCTTGATGCCAAAATTGATGTTCCACCTACAGCTACAAAAAGGATTCACAATGTTCATCCCCTATCAAAGATTATTGGAGATCCTAAAGACCCTGTTAGAACTAGAAGCACTGTCAAGAATACAAAATATGGAGAAGTTGCTTTCATCTCTTATGTCTACAATCAAAAGAGGAACAATCACACAAACTTCAAACATTGTTTGTTTGCATGCTTTCTTTCTCAGATTGAACCAACTAGTGTTCCTCAAGCACTGGCTGATTCAAGTTGGCTTGAGGCAATGCAAGAGGAGATGCTGCAATTTAAGAATCAGTAGGTTTGGATTTTAGTTCCTCTTCCTGATGGTAAATATGCCATTGGGACAAAATGGATTCTGTGGAAAACTAGAAGGGGGGTTGAATAGTTTTACGTCTTTTTAATTAGTTGTAAAAATAGTTTTAGTGTTTTAAAACTTAGATTCGATAATATGTGATCTCAAGTCTTGCACAATATAAACAAATAACAATACGAAATATATAATAATGATAAGTAACAATAATAAGTAAGAGATGGAAAGATCGAACCGCGAGACAAGAGATTTATAGTGGTTCGGCTACAAGGACACCTTCCTTGCCCTACTCCACTCCCCGAGCACCTAACTCGAGAGTTTTCTTCACTATATCAACAAGCTCCCTTATGGCGGAGAAAACCGTACACACCAATTTACACACCAATATTCACACCAATCTACACACCAATTTACACACCAATCTACACACCAATAATCACACCACAACACCTTCACACCTAAGTCACACCTTCTACACACCTTCTTCAAATCAATCTACTTCACACCTAGCTTCTTCACACCAATAGATTTCCTAGCTTTTCTTCTTCACACCAAGCTATCAACTAATCACACAATCTATATCTAACACAACTATCTACAAGCAAATATTCACAACAATCTTCACAAAGAGTATGTAAATAATCTTGATGTTACACCAACAACTTTGATGTGGAGATCACAACAAGTTGTAATACTTCTTGTCTAGGAAGATAGAAGTATTCTTCTCTTGCACTTGAGAGGATGGAAATTGGATCACTTTGAAACAAAGAATATATATACACTTATGATCAAAGGATGAGAGAATAGAGAATTAGATCTGGATCAGAAAGTTTAGAAGTGTAAAAGGTGAGAAAAATCTGAGGGATGAATCAGTATTTAAAGGGGGGGAAAATACTGTTCTGGAGCGTGGCCGGTCCCCTTAATTGTAGGCCGGTCCCCTTAATGATTAAAGGGGCCGCCTAGTAAAATTAAGGGGGCCGCCCTCCTGAACGTTGGGTTTATTTGTCTTTTTGTGGGGAAGGTTTTTCTGGATTAGATTTGCCATTTTTGGTTGGAAATTTGAATTCATATATTTATAATGAATTAAACATATTACTTTAATTCCAAAAATGTTTTGTAAAAGATATAAAATGTTTTGTGACATTTTATAAAAAATCTAGTGTTTAAGAAAATTGTTCCTTTGATCATAGAATGCAATAAACACTTTGTTTATTCATACCTTAAGTGATTTGGATGTAAATACAAATGTTAAGCGTTAAAAACTTGTTTACGACATAAGTTTTAGATTAATGAGTTTATGCTTTGTAATTATCAAAACATAGAGACATTGTTAATAAGCTAACAATGTTTTAAGACATTATTTATGTCAACAATCTCCCCCTTTTTGATGATTACAAAACCTTAAACTCATTAGGTCTAAAAATTAATTTTTAGACAAGGATTTAGAGTTTAACATTCTCTTCTCCCCCTTTTTGTAAAATCAAAAAGGTTAAAGCTCCCCCTTGATGTATACTCCCCCTCATTTGAGAGCACCAAGGAGATGAGCTATGGAAATCTTGGCTACACAAAATATTAGAAGAGAGCAAGGCAAATCTACATGCAAAGCAATAGATAAAAAAATAGATTCATTCAAGCATCATAGAAAGCATTACAACATTTAATATGCTTAAGGCATATTAATCATAATAAAACAAATGAAAAGACATAGTCCTATATTGCCTAGAAAGAGCACTTGGACTTGCTTGCAACTCATGGTTGATTGTTTTATTTGCTTGAAGGATAACATAAGCATGAAGCTTAATTGTTAGATGGAGAGGGATATGGGGAGGAGTATGGAGTGGAAGAGGTGGATCTCACGATGTTGTATCGTGTTAAGGGTGGTATTGGATGATTACGAGTGAGAAGATATTCAATCCAAGAAATATCTTCACTCAAGTAGAGGATTTGTTTTTGAAGGAATATGCAACAAGGGCAAAAGTGAGTGTGGTTGGTAACTTGATCCAAATTGAGAGAGTGGGGAAGGCAATTTGCATAGGGTGATGATGGAGGTTGCCCTTTGTTGCGTTGTGCAAGATGCATAGCAAGGAGATCACTAAGATCATGGATTTGGTTTATTTCATCACGGAACTTTTGCTTTTCCGTGGCAATGTGAAGAGGATCATAGGTTTGGTATGGATGGTTTGGATTTGTGTAGTTGGAATTGTAGTTTGATGGTTGGCCAATGTTGTATGGTTTGTAAAGAGGATCAAATGAATGACCTTGTAGGTTTGAGGTAAAGTTTGGGAAGTAAGAAGTTGGAGGTGTTGAATGACTTCCAATCTCATTGGTTATGATGGATTTGTTTCGAGGGCTTTTTCTTCGCCAAACGGGTTTTTCCGTCATCCTTGCTAGCCTTGAGGCATTTGATCTTGGTTTGTTTGGAGAGTTCATGATGGGATGAATGGATAGTTTTGAGGATTGGGGATATTTATAGTGTTAGATTTGTGTGTTTAAGGATGGATAAGGTTTGTAGGAAGATTGGGACAAAGTGTGTTGGTTAAAATTGGGAAATGTAGGTTGAAATGGGCTAAAAAGCAGAAAAGATTCTGTAAACCCGACCATCAGATGGCCGGTCCCCTTAATTAGGGGGCGGTCCCCTTAATTATTAAGGGGGCCGCCTTACAAAATTAAGGGGGCCGCCCATCTGGTGATTCCCAGGTTGCCAGAATTGGGTTTTTGGCAGAAAATTTGCAGGAAGGTTATGTGTTTGGATTAGAATTCAACCAAGTTCAATTCTCTTAGGCAATATAGAGTCTAATCTAATCAAGATATAGCATGCATGCAAAAGCATATAAGCAAAAGAGCAAATAATCAACACATAATAAGCAATAGGAGGTAAACAAAGGCAAGCACACTTAAGCTTCCTAAGGCACCTATCTTAGATTGAAGGCAAGGATCTTGGTGAGTGAAAAACTAGTGATGGATCAAGATGACACCATTATTAGTGAATTTGTCCTAGTGAGTGTCTATATGCAACAAATGTGGAGTTGTGATTGTTTCGACTCAGAAGCAAAAAGAAATAGCGATCCTAAGAAACAATCCAAAAAATCTCCTTGATTCAATTTTTGCTCGATCATGAATGTCAAAGACATATATTAGATTATATACCTTAACAATTTATGTGAGAGTTTATGCATGATTTTGAAATATAATGTTTTTAGAATTAGTCAACAATGCAAGGAAAATGGTCTTCATGGGGTTCCTAGATTGTGAGAATAATTTTTAGAGAAAATTGATTGAGTTTTACAAAAAGGTTTATGCAAAGCAAATAAATTTTTCCAATCTTTAGTTTTGTGCGAAATAGATTCCTAGACTCAGAAAAGGTGAAATGGAAGAAAAATAAATTTCATGCAAGTATTAATTTGAAATAATTCAATATAATTTAGTCAACTTGTTCCATCATTCCTAATCCTAAACGCAAGTGGTTGAACAATTCACGCTTAAGGGGTTTTGTGAATATATTCGCAATGTTATCTTCCGATGCAACCTTTTCTATAGATATATTTCCTTTTTGTACATTATCCCTAAGAAAATGGTGACGTATTTCTATGTGTTTAGTCCTAGAGTGTTGCACCGGATTTTTACTTAAATCTATCGCACCTTTGTTATCGCACATAATGGGGACATTTTCTAACCTAATGCCATAGTCTACGAGAGCTTGTTTCATCCATAGTGCTTGTTGACATGCCTTTCCGGCGCTTACATATTCGGCTTCGGTGGTAGAAATAGCAAGAGCAGTTTGCTTCTTCGAAAACCAAGACGTTAGACAACATCCCATAAACGTGCAAATACCGCTAGTGCTCTTTCTATCTACGTAGTCTCCCGCATGATCCGAATCCGCATATACAATGGTTTCTATTCCGGATTCCTTAGGATACCATAATCCTAAGTGTATAGTGCCTTTAATGTATCGGAAGATACACTTAACCGCTTCTAGGTGAGAGGTTTTGGGATCCTCTTGAAAACGGGCACAAAGGCAGACACTAAACATGATATCGGGTCTACTTGCCGTCAAGTATAGTAAACTACCTATCATTCCTCTATACTTGGAGTTATCTACGGACTCACCTTCATCGTCCTTTGTGAGCTTTACCTCCGTAGACATGGGTGTTTTTATGGGTTTTGAGTCTTCTAGGCCAAATTTCTTAAGCATTTCCTTAATGTACTTAGATTGGTTAAAGAATATTCCATCTTCTAATTGTTTTATTTGTAAACCTAGGAAGAAGTTAAGTTCACCCATCATACTCATCTCAAACTCATCATGCATGATTTTGGCAAATTCATCACACATGTCTTGACAAGTCGATCCAAATATAATGTCATCAACATATATTTGAACAATGATGAGATTAGGGTCTTTCCTTTTAGTGAAAAGAGTGTTATCTACCATTCCCATGGAATAATCATGTTTAATAAGAAAAGCTTTTAATCGATCATACCAAGCTTTGGGAGCTTGTTTGAGTCCATACAAAGCTTTCTTTAACTTATAAACATAATCAGGTTTTGCGAAGTCAATGAATCCTGGAGGTTGTGCCACATATACCTCCTCATTGATAAAATCATTAAGGAATGCACTTTTCACATCCATTTGGAATAACTTAAAATCTAGGGAGCAAGCATAGGCAAGTAATATCCTAATTGATTCTAGTCTAGCTACGGGGGCATAAGTTTCATCATAATCAATTCCTTCTTGTTGATTATAACCTTGGGCAACTAACCTAGCTTTATTCCTAGTAACTATTCCATTTTCGTCTAACTTGTTCCTATATACCCATTTGGTTCCTATGATAGTCATATCCTTTGGATTTGGGACTAGTTCCCAAACATCATTTGCCTTAAATTGATTTAATTCTTCTTGCATAGCTATAATCCAACTTTCATCCTTCAAAGCCTCGCTAATATTCTTAGGTTCTATTGCCGAGAGGAAACAAAAGAAGTTGTTTTTATCTTTGGCTTGTGACCTAAGGGTTCTTTGGTTAAGATGTCCTATTATATTATCTAAAGGATGTGATCTAGATTCTTTAATATTAACGGTTTCGTTATTTTCTAAGTGAATTTCTTCATTATCATTTCCTATGGGTTTTGTTTTACTAACCTCAATGGCTTCATCTTCGACTAAATCATCATCTTCTAAAGGTAGCGTTTTAGGAGGTGGTGGTGTTTCATCAAATGTTACATTTAGTGATTCCTCTACTTTCATTGAGTGTTTGTTAAGTATTATATATGCTTTACTATTTTGTGAGTATCCTAAAAATATTCCTTCATATGACTTTGGATCAAACTTAGTGAGGTAGTCCTTAGTGTTTAAGATATAGCATTTACTTCCAAATACCCTAAAGTAGCTTAAGTTAGGTTTTCTATTTCTTAATAACTCATAAGGAGTTTTTCCTAGAACTCTTCTAATTGATACCCTATTTAAAATATAAGTCGATGTATCTACGGCGTGACACCAAAATTTTTGTGGAATGGATTGTTCATTTAACATAGTTCTACTCATTTATTGTAGTGACCTATTTTTTCTTTCTACTACCCCATTTGATTGAGGAGTACGAGGAGCAGAGAAATTGTGAGATATTCCATTTAACTCACAATATTTTCCGAATTGTACTTCGTTATCAAATTCCCTTCCATGGTCCGTCCTAATGGCAACTATTGAGCATCCTAACTTATTTTGAATCATTTTATTAAATATTTCGAATTTTTCAAAGGCTTGGGTTTTGTCACTTAAAAACCTAGTCCACGTGTATCGTGAGTAGTCATCTACTATTACTAAGGTATATTTGTTTCCTCCATAGCTTCGCACAGCGGATGGACCAAAAAGATCCATATGTAATAATTCTAGGCACCTAGTAGTGGATACTATATTCTTAGCTTTGTGGCTAGCATGAGCTTGTTTTCCAACTTTACATGCATCACAAAAATGTTTGTCATATTTTAGATTAGGCAAGTTTCTAACTAATTCCTTAGAGGCCAAAGATTGTATTTGTTGCATGTTAGCATGTCCTAATCTCCTATGCCACAATGTGGAGTTTTCATCTAGGGTCGTTAGGCATATCCTATCTTCAGGTTTGTTTCCTAGTTTCATAACATATACACCTCCTTTCCTAATACCTCTACCTATAATTTTTCCATTCTTAACTATTTCGCTATCTTCTTCGGAAAAGATAACTTTACATTTATTATCGCATATTTGGCCTACACTAAGTAAGTTATATGTTAAATTATTAACATGTTCAACATTTTCAAAAGTAAGTGAGTCTTGAGAAATTGTACCTTTGCCAATAATTTTTCCACGCAAGTCACTACCAAAAATAACGTTACCTCCGTTGTATGCCTTATATGTGGAGAATAGCTTTCGATTCCCTGTCATGTGTCTCGAGCATCCACTATCCTTGATCCATTCGTCAGGCTCCAAGTCAATTCCAAGGAATATTTCGTCGGTTGCTTTTGCCATGAAACACTTTTCTTCTCTTGGTTTTTCCACTTCTTCTTTGTCACTATCACTCCATGTTCTACTAACAAATGCACCTTGATTATCATAACTCGGCGGCTTTAGACATTCACCAACGAGATGATTTGGACTTCCACATCTAAAGCATTTTCTTTTCACGTAATTGTCACTTCTATTTCTTTGGAATGATTTTCTATCGTCATGTGATGATCTAGTGAATCTTCCTCGTCTCTTGAAGAATTTCTTGAATTCTCTTACGGCCATTGCATATTCTTCATCTTCACTTTCGTCACTTGAGTCACTGTCACCACAAAGTTCCTTTTTGGCTTTTAGAGCAACAGATTTGACTTGTTCTTTCTTGACTTTAACCGTTTCCAAATCTTTTCTTATAATTTCTTCATGGACCTTCAAGTTGCCTATAAGCTCATCTAGTGACAATGTCATCAAATTCTTTGATTCTTCAATAGCCGTGACTTTAGCTCGCCATTTCGGATGCAATGCCCTAAGAAATTTCCTAACACAATTTTTACTAGAAAATGTCTCATCAAGTGCTTTTAAACTTGTGATAATAGTGTTAAATTTAGCAAAAGCATTATCAATTGATTCCTCTTCCGGAATCGTAAATTGTTCATATTGTTGTACAAGAAGATCTATTTTGTTATCTTTAACTTGACTATTACCTTGGTGAGTGATTAGTAAAGAATCCCAAATTTCTTTTGCGGTTTTACACATAAAAATTCTTTCATATTCTTTGCGTGGTAACGCATTATAAATAACCATTTTAGCCTCATTATTTTTTGCTAATTTCTTTTTCAAATCATCATTTTGTTTTTCAAAAGCTACAATTTCATCCATTTTAGTTTCAACATTATATTGAATAGGGGGAAAATCACCAAAGGTAATAATATGCCAAAGATCAAGATCTTTTGATTTCACATACGTTTCGAATCTATTTTTCCAATATAAAAATCCATCACTTTCAAATAGTGGTGGTCTTTGCATAGATTGCCCTTCTAAATATTTTTCAGATTGCATAGATCGTTACAAGTTTTAAAATACAATATATTTTAAAATTCTTGCTAAACCTGGCTCTGATACCAATTGTGGAAAACTAGAAGGGGGGGTTGAATAGTTTTACGTCTTTTTAATTAGTTGTAAAAATAGTTTTAGTGTTTTAAAACTTAGATTCGATAATATGTGATCTCAAGTCTTGCACAATATAAACAAGTATCAATACGAAATATATAATAATGATAAGTAACAATAATAAGTAAGAGATGGAAAGATCGAACCGCGAGACAAGAGATTTATAGTGGTTCGGCTACAAGGACACCTTCCTTGCCCTACTCCACTCCCCGAGCACCTAACTCGAGAGTTTTCTTCACTATATCAACAAGCTCCCTTATGGCGGAGAAAACCGTACACACCAATTTACACACCAATATTCACACCAATCTACACACCAATTTACACACCAATCTACACACCAATAATCACACCACAACACCTTCACACCTAAGTCACACCTTCTATACACCTTCTTCAAATCAATCTACTTCACACCTAACTTCTTCACACTAATAGATTTCCTAGCTTTTCTTCTTCACACCAAGCTATCAACTAATCACACAATCTATATCTAACACAACTATCTACAAGCAAATATTCACAACAATCTTCACAAAGAGTATGTAAATAATCTTGATGTTACACCAACAACTTTGATGTGGAGATCACAACAAGTTGTAATACTTCTTGTCTAGGAAGATAGAAGTATTCTTCTCTTGCACTTGAGAGGATGGAAATTGGATCACTTTGAAACAAAGAATATATATACACTTATGATCAAAGGATGAGAGAATAGAGAATTAGATCTGGATCAGAAAGTTTAGAAGTGCAAAAGGTGAGAAAAATCTGAGGGATGAATGAGTATTTAAAGGGGGGAAAATACTGTTCTGGAGCGTGGCCGGTCCCCTTAATTGTAGGCCGGTCCCCTTAATGATTAAGGGGGCCTCCTAGTAAAATTAAGGGGGCCGCCCTCCTGAACGTTGGGTTTATTTGTCTTTTTGTGGGGAAGGTTTTTCTGGATTAGATTTGCCATTTTTGGTTGGAAATTTGAATTCATATATTTATAATGAATTAAACATATTACTTTAATTCCAAAAATGTTTTGTAAAAGATATAAAATGTTTTGTGACATTTTATAAAAAATCTAGTGTTTAAGAAAATTGTTCCTTTGATCATAGAATGCAATAAACACTTTGTTTATTCATACCTTAAGTGATTTGGATGTAAAGACAAATGTTAAGCGCTAAAAACTTGTTTACGACATAAGTTTTAGATTAATGAGTTTATGCTTTGTAATTATCAAAACATAGAGACATTGTTAATAAGCTAACAATGTTTTAAGACATTATTTATGTCAACAGATTCTGAAGAATAAAAGAGATGCACCGGGTATTGTGGTGAAGAACAAAGCAAGACTAGTGGCTCAAGGATTTAGACAAGAGGAAGGCATTGACTATGATAAGGTCTTTGCACCAGTCGTCAGAGTTGAAGCTATAAGGATATTTTTGGCCTATGCCTCTTACATGGGCTTTATGGTTTATCAGATGAATGTTAAAGGTGCTTTCTTGTATGGTGAGATTGAAGAGGAGGTTTATGTAACTCAACCCAAGGGATTTGAAGACCCTGATCATCCTGAGTATGTGTACAAGGTTGTTAAAGCTCTCTATGGACTTCATCAAGCTCCACGAGCTTGGTATGCTAGACTTTCCACATTTCTGCTGAAGAATGGTTACAGAAGAGGTTCCATTGACAAGACTTTATTCCTCAAGAAAGATTCAAGGGATGTTATTCTTGTGCAAGTGTATGTGGATGATATTATCTTTGGTTCAACCAAAGAAGCATGGTGTAGAGAGTTTGAGGATCTGATGAAGGGTGAATTTCAGATGAGTGCCATGGGAGAACTCACTTTCTTTTTGGGTTTGCAAGTTCAGCAGAAACCTGATGGTATTTTCATACATCAGGAGAAATATGTAAAAGATATGTTGTCCAAGTTTGCTATGGAGAATGTCAGGACTGCCACTACTCCATATGAGGCTCCCAAACCAAAGAAAAATCTTGCTCCTGATCTCCCTGTCAATGTTCATTTATACAGGTCCATGATTGGTTCTTTGATGTATTTGACTGCCTCAAGACCTGATATTACATTTGCTGTGAGTGCATGTTCAAGACACCAAGTCACTCCACTTACTTCTCATGTGAATGCTGTCAAGAAGATTTTTAAGTATCTTAAAGGCCAACCAAACTTAGATCTTTGGTATCCCAAAGAGTCTCCATTTCAGCTAGCAGCTTATAGTGACAGTGACTATGCTGGTGCCAATTTGGATAGAAGATCCACAACTGGAGGTTGCCAATTCCTTGGAAGAAGACTGATTTCTTGGCAATGCAAGAAACAGACCATTGTTGCTACCTCTACTACTGAAGCAGAGTATGTTGCTGCTGCAAATTGTTGTGGACAGGTTCTATGGATTCAGAATCAATTACTGGATTATGGGTATAACTTCATGAATACTACCATTTTCATTGACAATCAAAGTACCATTTGTATTGTTAAAAATCCAGTATTTCATAATAGAACCAACCATATTGAAATCAGACACCACTTTATAAGGGATGCTTATGAGAAACATTTGGTTAAAGTGGTAAAAATTCACACAGATGAAAATGTGGCAGATTTATTAACCAAAGCATTTGATGGACCAAGATTTCAATATTTGGTGGTCCATATTGGAATGCTAAACCCTTAACTGCAAAGTTTAAGGGGAGGCATAAGCCTCAGGGGAGGCATAAGCCTCAGGGGAGGCATATGCCTCAGGGGAGGATTATGACTGTAAACTTTGTATAATTTGTATAAGTTGTATAATTTCTGAGTTTTTAACACTAACCCTCTAACAGTTGTACAAGTTGTTTGGTGTATTTGCTTGTTTGATGTTTATTTTGCAGATGTTCTAAGAATGTAAGTTTCATGATTAAGTCACCAAGTGCAGAAGTCAAAGGAATGTGGTCAAAGTGCTGAACATGGTTTCTGCTGATTAATTGATAATGCTGAAGGTCTTACACAGTGGATTAATAAAGAAGATCTTTTCATTCATTCATAGAAACAAGTTACAGCTTACATTCAATGTTACAACTGAGTTACAATGACCATTCCTAAACATTTGGCTAATTAAGTACTACTAGCTTCTATCACTTATTACAAAATACTTGAGGCTATGACAAGTACAATGATGAAGCTGAAGATGAAAATGTAAGAAGAAGAGAAGGAAGACTGGGAAGATGCTCATGAATTAAAGTCAAGAGAATACTCAAGAACTTTGTTCCATGGCAACATTCCTCAATCATCTACTTCAGCTTCTCCTTTCCCTTACGTATGATCTCAGCCTTCTTGCTCTGTCCAATATGTTCTTGATGTGGAAGACCAGGTCCTGGAGCAGGAAGATCCAACACCAAAGTGTGTGATGTTGGAAGAGATGGATCCCTCTTACTTGATCTTGGTTGGGATCTCTCTGGTGTGGAAGGAGGAAGAAAGGTTGGATCTTCATTTTCTTCCTCTGAAGAGTCTTCATCAGAGGTATAGATGAAGGGAGAGACAAGCTCTCTCTCAGCAGGAATGGGCACATTGCTTGGTTCACCCTTCCTATGAGCATTCCATTGTCTTTTTTGTACATCCCATCGGTTCTCCAATGCTCTTTCAAATTCAGAACCATCAAGCTCCCATAGATATGGTGGTACATCTTCTTCTGCTGATGGAGAAGAGGAATTTGGATCTGAGATTTCTGGGTGTGATGTGTGAAGACATGATTTTGATGGAAAATTGGGGATAATTAAAAAATTAGGGTTTGAAAGATGATTTGGGGTAAATTGATGAATGAGATGTGTGATTTGGCGGTGATTAAATAAGCCAATTCTAGGCGTTACGATAATTAATGCGAGTTGGGTGGCACAGTAAAACCAAGATATTGACCGAAGATATTTTTACTTTTGGTTGATTCTGCTGATGGTTGACTATGCTTCAGCAGATTTGACTTTCATTTCTGCTGAAGGGTAAGTTCAAAATTGGAAGTTTTTGAACTGCTTGTCAGACTTGGTCAATAATTTGTTCCGATAATTTTGACCACGATTGGGGAACTTCCAAATTTAACCCACTTTACATATCTTTTACGAATCAAAATTATTCGCTTATCACTCCAAATAAACCCATTATTCTCTGGAGTAATTCATAACCATCTCACACAAGTTCATTCAAATGGCTCAACTTGAATTGAAGGGCGACCATAACAAATATGCTTTTCTGAGAAAGGCAAAGGGACATGAAGAATTTGATTTAATGGTAGAATTTCTACAAAGGTCAAAGATTCACTATGCTTTGAAACATAGTCCCGATTTGGTGTGTGAATCCTTGATGAAGCAATTTTGGGCATCTGCTACTAAGAGGTCAGATACAGAGATTGTGGCTGAAATTGATGGTGTAGAATATGTGGTGACAGAAGGGTTGATTAGGACAAAGCTTCAGTTGGATGATGAGAATGGTGTATATCATTCCAACACTGCAGAGATTCTTGCTGGATTAAGAGAAGCTGGATGTAAAAGTACTGACACATCCAAGTGGCACAAGAATCAATTTTGTCCTAAGTGGAGATATTTGGTGCATCTGCAGCTTCAATGTATCAGCAACAAGTGTGGTGGATGGAACCAATTTTCTCTGCAATTGGGTTGTGATATTGTTTGTCTTTCTAAGGGTCAAACTTATAATTTTTCTAGGTTTATTTTTGATAATATGCTAGAAAATATAGATTAGCAACAACATAAGTTCTTAATGTACCCTAGATTCTTACAAATAATTTTAGACATAACCACTGTAGATAAAACCCATGTACCTATTAAAAGTCTAGGTTCTAAGTTGTTTGCCTCAATGAAAACTAATTATACTGGGGAACATCATCCTATGTTGGAAGCTATGTTGCCACAAGGCAATGCCAATGTAGTTGAGGGTGATGATTTTGGAAATATGCTTGCTCCTAATGCTGCTGATGATGGTAATCCATCATCATCTGGTGTTGCTGCTGATGGTAATCCTTCAGTGGTAATGGAGGAAGAGCCAGCTATAACTGCTGAACCATTACCTGATTCTACTGACTTACCCCCACCTACACCTGTACATATGTCACCTAGTCCTACCATTTCACCAGTTCAGGATGCTCCAGCTGAGCAAATTCATGAGTTTGAAGATAATTTTCGGACTCTTGAACCTGAGCTTACTATACTACCTTCACCCAGTCTTTTGGGAGAGCAAATTAATGAAGGTTCTCCTAATGTTGTACATGAGTCTGTTTCTCCTGCTGGGTTCAATGAAGCTCCACATACCACTGAGCAATCTGCTGGTAGAGCAGAGGACCCTATTAATCTCACTTTTGTATATGATTTTCTTAGCAGGTACATGAAAATGACTGAAGATCTCCAGAAAGAACTTGCTGAGACCAAGACTACTCTTGGTAATGAAATTAAAAGTTTGAAAAGCAAGGTTCAAGATTTGGAGGCACAGCTAAGTCAGCAGAAGCAAAGTAAAGATGGATTGGATTCTACTGAAGTAGCAAAGGAGGCAAATTTGGATTCTCTTGAGATTCTAGCTGAAGTTGCTAGACAGTCTCATGTTGTTCCTCCTACAGTTACTGAAGTACCTCAATCTAAACCAAATATACTAGTTCAAAGAAGAAGTACAAGACAGTATTTGGCAAGGAAAGCTGCTGAAACTTCAAAAGTGACTGGTGGTGATAATGATGTGCTGATGACTGAAGCTGTGGATATACTTCAGGAGAAACAATCATTAAGTCGGGTTGCTGCTGATCAATCTGCTGATAAAGGATATACATCAGGAAAACATACTTTGTAGCAGGGAAAGAATATTTGAATTCTCCTGTTCATCATTCATCTGAGAATCAACAAGTTTCTTCTGATAGAGAGGTTCAAGATGTACATGATGAACCTATGGCAGATGTGCATGTTTCTCATGATGATATTGCTGCAGATAATGTCCCTCATGATGGTTTGGATGAGCTTGTAACAGCTGAAGACAGAGCTGGACAAGGAAAACTATTTCAAGAATGGGAAGATTATAAGAAGAGTGCTAATCTAGCTGAGGAAGTACAAGCCAAGTTTGATGCAGAATTAGATACAGTAACTCAAAGATATGTTTCTACCTTACCCATTGAAAGACAAAGGGAATTGGATGCAGCTGTTCTAGAGTTTGATGAGTCAGATTGGCAGCAGATTGGAAAACAAATGCTTGATAATCCTACTGTAGCTGTTGAAATTATTGGAAAAAGGGTAGAGGAACAAGATTATGAATCTGAGATTGTGAAAATGTTAAAGATGAGGAAGAAGGTAGCAGATGAATTAAAAGCCAAAGCTAAAAGAGAAAAACCTATGACTCAAGCACAGCAAAAGGATTATATGAGAACATATATGAAAAGTCAAAGCAGCTCATTATTTAATACTGCTTGGTCTAAGAAACATGTGTGGGGACTTCCATTTGACAAACTAGTTGAGATTTATAACAAGATCAAGGCTAGGAATGACAAAGCTGGAATGGGTGCTTCCAAGAATATTCCTCTTCTCAATGCTGATGCTGTTTCATCTGAGAATATTCATATTGCTGCTGAACAAGTATCTTTACCTGATACTTCTGCTGGTTTATCACATGTTGCTGCTTCTGTGGATAAAGGTAAAGCCAAAGTGATGACATCAGATGCTCCAACTAGAAAGAGAACTAGGAGACAATTGGAGCAAGAAAGATTAGGTGAAGAGACTGCTAGAAGGTTGACTGAGGATCAAGAAGCTGAACAAAAGGCTGAGCTTGCCATATTTCATGAACTAAAGGTAAGAGAAGTTGAGATTCAAGCTGCAAGAAACAAACAAATAAGGAAGGCTATGGATGAACAATATGCCTCTGCTGCACTTGAATCTTCTCAAGATTCTACTGATGAACAATTGGATACTCCATCAGTAGATACTAATGCTGCAGAAGTTGAATCTGCTGAAACAGAAGTTCATGATGCTATTTATGTTCCTGGAAGAAGAGGCAAGAGGATGGCCAAGGTCAGATCTTCACATTCCAAACAAAGTCTTATCAATGTGAATGCTTCTGATGCTTCATTTATAAGAGAAGGATCCTCTGATGATTGGCCTGTGGGAACTAGAGTTGTTTTGGTTAGTTGGGAGTTAAGTCAAAATGGTCAAATTAATACCATTTACAGATTGGATAAATCTTCCATATCCTTTACATTTCTTCAACAAATTTTACATCTTGTGGATCATCAGGATTTGGTAACTCTATATGAGTTAGTTCTTAAGTATTATTCAACTCATACTCCTGAAGGTTCTGGATTGTATTTGTTGGGTGATCTTCAAGTGTTGTTTGATTCTTCTACTCCCACTGGTGCAAGCTATGAAATATGGAAGAATAATCAGAGATGGAAAGTTCAAAGTTGGAAGTTCTATTCTATGCCTTATGTTCATGTATTAGAAACTACAACTGGTCTGAGGCTAATTATGGATCTTACAAAAAGATATCCTCTGAAAGTGTCCCTAATGGAGAAAATGTTACAAAACAAGTTGGAAATTCCTCCTGATCCAGCAGGGAATACAAGGTTATTTGCTGAATCTTTGGTGAAGGTTTTCAAACAAAGGATTAAGACTTCCAGAGCAGCATCTGATTAGGGATATTATGTTGTAATATTTGTTTTTATTTATTAGTAAAAAAAAAAAAAAAAAAAAAAAGAAAAAAAAAAAAAAACTAACATGTTGTTGTATAGTATTTGTGTGCAGGTTTGGTTATCAACTTACCTGATGTTGACTATTCCATCAAAAAGTTGGCTAGTCCAAAGGGTACAGCTTTGGTAAAGACACATCAAATCTGTTGATAGCTGTAATGGTTTGCTCAAAACCATAGGGTTTTCAACTCACCCATGCTTTGTTGCTGAGTAGTTGAAATGGTTGTCAATTGACCATGGATTTTTCCTATATGGATTCTGAATAATTGGCTAGCCCACATGTATATGGCTTGTGGTAAAGGCAGTGGAAAACCATATTTGGTAATCAGTTAACCAAGATGATTTTCATCAAAATAATTGGCTAGTCCTGAGCAAACGGCTACAGGTAAAGACATCTCAAATCCGTTTATAGCTGATGATTTGCTAAAAATCATGTGGTTATTAGTGTACCTTTGAACACTTGGCTACTCCAGTAGTGATGGCTATTGGTAAAGAGACATCAAATCCATTATTTTCAATGATTCACCTCTCACAGGAGTTAACACACCTGGAAGTGATGAGAATAGTATGAAACTAATTTGTTTTGATGTACATTTGGTCATTTGTTGCTGCAAAGAATGGAGCTTTCAAGTATGTGCTGATCATAGAGATTCTGCTGAAGATGATTCTTTGCTGGTGCTATCTTATTACAATCCTCTTGGTATGTTATTTTGAAGATCTATCAAGAATCTTGAACTTAACTAGGTCAAATTCAAGATTAGGGGAGGATTGTTGGGAATTTTGTGAAGTAAGAATTCTACTGCTGTTTCTGCTGAAAGGATCCTGCTGAAGAGTTGGTTTCTGCTGAAGCAGTGTATCTGCTGAAGACTAGTTTCAGCATTATTAGTTTCTGCGGATATAGTATTTCCGTATTTTATGTAATGTAGTTTGGATATGCATGAGTTTATTTAGGAAGTGATAATGCATATCTTTTAGAAGTATTTAGAATATACGTTTCTTGTGAAACGGTTTAGGGTTCCTTGTGTATAAAAGGAACACACGGTTTTATTTATTGAATAACTCTTTAGCGAATACTCTTAATATAATAAAAAGATCCATAGAGGATCAAGAGTTCTTAGTATCGAGCTTGTGTTTTGTTTCCGCTTTATAAATACAAGTTGCAGAGATTGTCTATTAGTGTGTTATTGATTACAGTGACATTACTAACGATTCTAGAGTGCTCAAGAAGATCTATCAAGGTCTATATAAGTTTCAACAACTTTGGGCTCTTGATCATCCTGGTGGGCCCCACATTGGCCTAAAGGTGGCCTATCAGGCCTGTTGGCATTCAAGAGTTGGGAACTGCTTATTGCTTATTAATAGCTTGTAACTTGTGCTTATTCCATTTCTATCAATCAATTCCTGTTGTTGTAACTTAGTTTTAGCTTATTCTAGCCTGTGGGTCCCTTGCTAAGCTTATTTGAAGCTTATGGCTTGACAGTTTGACCAAAGTCAACTGTCAAGCTAATAAGCACTTGTAGTGCTTATTTCTGTGTTCAAGCCAATCATTTTTTTAAAAGGTTTGTTATTTTTACTTTTTAAATAGTTCTCAAGAAGAAAATCCAGAAAAAGCCAAAAATACCAAAAGTGATAGCTTCTATTTAAGAAGCTTATTGCTTAATTGCTTATTTTTATTAAGCACTTCCTGTTTTTATAATTTTCCTAAGTTCATGTAGTTGTAAAATAATTTCTATAATTTTTTCATATTTTTCTCTTTTCATTTAGTATTTTTAATAATTAATATTACTTTTTATTAATTAATATTTAGTTAATAATTAATAATAATTATTTAAATAGTTTTAAAAATATATTTTTTGTTTTAAAAATAGTTTTATAATATTTTAGACTTTTCTAAGTTTTTTATTTTATTTCTCTAGGCTTTATTTTCATTTCCTTATTTTTTAGGTAATTATTAAATATTATTAAATAGTTAATAATTAATAATAATTAGATAAATAGTGTTAAAAATATATTTCTTTTGCGGCAGGTATCTAAGCTAGGAGCTAGGGTTGCTTATGGGATCGAGTGAAGAGCGGACCTACCTTAGATCATCTTAGCTTGGAATATTATTATTATGTTTAAGACTCTGTTTACTTTCATTTACCTTTTGTTGGAGATTTACTTTTGGAACTTATGTAACTTAAAGTCATGTTGACTTTTTTTTCTTTCGGTTATGTATGTTAAGACTTTCTTTTATTTATGTCCATGCATGTTTCTGATATGTCGTCATATTTGTAATACTTTTACCCTTGTCGGGTTGGGGTGTTACAATTTATGCTTAAGTTTGAAAATTAGTTTTATAATATTTTAGATTTTTCCAAATTTATTTTTCATATTTTTAGTATAATTTAATAAATAGTTGTAATTTAGGTTAATTTAAATAATTAATAAATAATTAATAAATAGTATTTAATTAATAATAATTATATAAATAGTATAAAAAGTAATTTTAATTTTCTAAAAAGTTTATTTTATTATTAGGATTGTAAAAATGTGATTTTCATCTTTGTAAGTATTTTATTTTACTAAAACTCGCGTTTTATTTTGTACGTTCACGTAACATTAAACTGAACGTACGCGTTTTTAGATTCCAATCGTTTCTCAGTATCTAGTCTTCACGTAATAATTCACATAGCTTATTTAAGTTATTTCTTTGTATAAATCCTTAGTGTAACCAATCTCAAACCATTTTCTGTCCAAATTCACCCGATCACGAAACCGTTTTGATTACAATCCACACCTCGTCGGGACATAACGACCCGGGGAAACACTATATTCCGCGGAGCATTGACTCTAGGCTGTCTGACTTTGTTGACCATTCCCTGGTCAATTTAAGTTGACGGTTTAGCATCAATCAGTACCTCTAACCCGTCACCCGCCCACCTAGATTTTTCTCACCCATCACCCACCAATGGGTATAATTTTATATACATGCCCTTTCCCGCGGGTATTTGTTGCCCATGGGTAAACCAATGGGTTAGTGTTATGCAACAAAATTACAAAACCATGATATGAAAACTAACTACGAAACTGCGTATGAGATTATACATGTTAATATGTATACAACTTTGATTATTTGATCTTTCATATTCTCTTTTTAGTCTTCAAACTCAAACAAACTTTTAGGTCAACGCATTTTCTTGAGACTTTGTGATAACTATTAAATGTATACCTGCAACATCATAAACATTTTAATTAGTATAATTAATGTTAACGTGGGTTAATGGGTACAGCAATGGGTATTTTGACGGGTATACCTGTAACACCCCAACCCGACAAGGGTAAAAATTTCACAATAATATGGTGTTACATCAGAACAAACAGAACAGATCAAAAGCGAAAGTCTTAAACAAATAACTTACTTTAAATGACTATGGTCAAAATCCTCAATTCAACTCTACTCTCAATCCCAGAAGACCATCCCAAGCTACCTTGAATACCTGCCGCGGTGAAAGAAAATGCGGTTGAGATTAAAAATCCCAGTGAACAGATATAACGATAATTAACTCAAATAAATTTCTGAAATACGAATGATATATTTTAGGGAAAAACCATTTTAGGTATAACAATTAACAAGGAAAAAAAATGTATAGGTTAGGTCAGGAATTCGTACAGTCACCTGTACGAACAGAGTTAGAACCATAATAATACCATAAGCTCAGAAGAGATCATATAATAAACACTTATAAGACAACATAATGGAGTAGCTAACTCCCAGAATTTTGTGAAGGACGTGTATTGCACACACAGACACATTCACCAGATAACAGATAACATATAACAGATAACGATAACAGATAACAGAACAGAAACAGATCTAGGATGCATCCATACGCCCCTTCCCAACCGATAAATATATGCAGCCAAACCCAGGGACGTGGCAGAACATCACTCTACTGCCCTAGAGTCATATCAGAGGTGCATCCCTGACACGGACATGGAACCCCCATGCCTAGTGAAACTTATGTAATCAAATGGTTCATATTTAAAGGTTCAAAACATAATTTTCATATCAAAAAGTTTAATAGCAAATTTTCATATCAAAAGTTCAAAAGTAGAAGGTTCATAGCAAAGATTTAAATCAGAAAATTCAAAACAGAAAGTTCATAATGGAAGTTGTAATCACGAATGAAACCTTAAAAGTAAGGTTAGAATATCCGTACCTTAGCAAAGCAATGAGATCAAAGGAAAGATTCACAGAAGAGAAGAGTTCACTTCTTCTTTAATATATCCACCTGATTTAGTAATCATTTAATTTGTTAATAACTTTATCTTAAATTAGATTGCTCCTCTTAGTCGGCTTTCCTCTTTTAGTAACTTTCCAGAATTAGTATCTTTCCATATTTAATAAGTTTTCACATGAAATTTAAGTTAAGTCTTTAAATAAGTCATTATTATGGAATTAGGGTTTCATTATAACAAATAATTATAGTTTAGGGTAAAACATGTCAACTTTCAAAAGTTTAGGGTTTAATATGTAATTATTCTAAAATTCAGGGTCTAAAATGTAATTATTACATTTTCCATATTTTATACAAATAATTCATAAGTTAACAATCATTACTATTCAATTCTTCAAGTTTACAATTATTACAAATTACACCCTTAGTTTACATAAATTAGAACATAAGTCCTTATTAATAATTATATTATATCCATATTAAATTCATATTAGAACTTTAACCTCTTTAGTTATCAAAATTACACATTGTACCCCTCAAATTTAATATATATACAAAGCACCCTCATCTTTCCATAATTTACAAAACAAACCCTTAATTTTAAATAAAATACAATTTGTACCATTTTTATTATATAACTTACAACTTAATCCTTTTAGTTACAAATTTTATACTTTCAACCCTTGTACTAATTTTATACAATTTTACCCTGGTCTTACACACTCTACAAAAATAACCCTCAAGTTTTCTTAATTACAAAACACACCCTTATATTATAAAAATTCCATTCGATTCTATTGAATTTCCACAAAACCCTAACCCTAAATTCCCCAATCATTACCATAATTAATTATACCTTATACATCATTAATTACACCAAAAACCTAACCCTAGTTCATACGTACCCTTTTTCCTTTTCTTTTTAATTTATATGCCAAAAATTAAATCCAAAACCATGTTCTAAGCTTCTAACATTATGAAACTGATTTTATTACAGTCATATAACATGTATAGGATTTGAATAAAATAATTTCGAAACACAAACAAATAGATTTAGCCGATTAGGGTTTTTAGATCGATTTAGGGTTTATACTTATATATAAATTCGTGTGATCATATTAACATACATGTTTAAATTATACTTTTTTATACAGATGACATATGATATATAAAGTGCTATAAAAATACCAGAATAATTTTAGAATGCACGAACTGATCAGGATGAATTTTCACTCTCGGCTAAACAAAACCGAGCAAAGAATTCTACAACCTTGGAACGATCAAACCAAAATTGAAACCACTATTTTTCTGATGTTATTAGACCTCGTAGGAGTCCAGGAAAATTTCTTGAAGCTCTAGAAAAATAAGGGTCGATGGTTTGGGATTTAGGGATTCGATTTTGGGTTTTTAATGTCGACTAAGGGTTTTGTAAAATATATAAAAAATTATATATATATATATATATATATATATATATATATATATATATATATATATATATATATATATATATATATATATATATATATATATATATATATATATATATAAAGATATTAAATACTTATCTTGGCTGGAAAATAATGTGATAAGTCCAAATTTGGATAATGTATAAGTTTCCTAATTATTTGGTATTTCTTTCTATTTTATAAATTATATATATATATATATATATATATATATATATATATATATATATATATATATATATATATATATATATAATTCAACCCATAATATTTTATACATAATTTTATTTTTCTCCACTTTTATAAAAGTGACATATTTTATCTTACATAATTTATTTTAATCATATGTTGCCAAATTTCAAATTTAAAGGGTTTTTCTTGGTATTATTTAAGTGTTAATTCAAATATTTAAATCTTAGGGGCATTTTGGTCATTTTGAATATTTTAAAATTTGAGGTATTACAACTTCTTCCCCTCTAAAAAGAAATTTCCGTCCTCGGAAATTGAATAGGCAGAATAGATAGAAACGAATCGGATTGCAGAAATTGTCAAAACGGAACGAACACAAAATCTTTCAGTTACAGAAATAACCTTAATTCAGAATAATCTTTCTAACAGATTCTAACAAACAAACAGATCTTCCTTATCAAAATTCATAACTTCATATCTTATTCAAAACATATCATAATTCAGTTCAACGAATGCGTACTATCAACAGATAACTAATATCAGAAATCAGATTGAGTGCGGAAATTCAGACGATAGGAAACTCTATAACGAGTTTTAAATTTCTTAACGTATGAGCAACGATCAACAAACGTACGATGAAAATTCAAACTTATTCAAATATCTAATGATGAAAATAGAGCACGAACGAATAGAATAAATCCTAAATCTCACTTATCGCGGATAATTCAACTAGCAGAAATGTAATGCTTCTCAATCACTTCCCAAGATATCATATGCTCACAATGAGAGTACTTTATATGATTGAAATATTATCACGTCGGCCAGGCGTCATAATATTTGCATTATATAAATATACCTTCATGCCGACCATACTTTATCTCAAGTCGTGAATAAAACAACCTAATGGCAACCTAACTATTCTTCTCTTCTTCGTAGGATTTAGCAGAATCAATTATCATCAATAAGGTCAAACAGAAAATGAAACGTATCAGAAAATAACCTAAATCTAACAGATTTATCTTAATAGAGCACAATACTTCCAAATTCATGAAAATGCTCATAACCATAAACTTAGCGAATATACGTAGAATTGTCATAATACTAAACTTCCAAAGGAGAACTTAATAACCTAATGATTCAATCACACCATTGTCAATCTTCCTTATTATCATGTGATATCCTAATCATTATTAACGGAAAGAACATAAGGAAATCAACCTATACCTGGATTATTGTCAGAATTATAACCTTCTAAAAGAAAACCTTAGTAAACATAGTTTCATTTTCATAATGGTGTAGACCATTTCCTATACTCGTGATTAATAACCTCCAGATCTCTCATATAAATAGAAAAGATTTATATAAAATCAAATAGTGTCTAAGTAAACTTAATATGCCAATCATAAGCAGAAGAATTCATAGAATATATCAAACACCTAGGTTCGTAATAATCTTCCAAATGGTCAAACTAGTTATCAAGGATGGAAATCAGAATCAGAAAATGCAACTTAAATGATATGAGGCTTAATCATGTAGTTCTCAAAGCATTCTAAACTTACTTGATTACTGAACCTTAGTTTGTGCATAACTTTCTAATCTCGGAAATAATGATCTTATCGGACTTAACTAAAGACAAAGGCACGAATCAGAGTGATGCGGAAATAGGGATGAGCATTTCGACCCGAATCCTGGAACCGAACCGGAACCGTACCGAAACGGTACCGTTCCCGATATACGGTACGGTACCGGGACTACAAAATAAGTTGAAAAAAAATCGGGACCACTAATTCGGTACGGGACCGGTACCAAATCGGGAAATTCCCAAATAAAAACGGGAAAAACCCGATTTACCGGTACCGAAACCGGTACTGGTACCGGTACCGAAACCGATACCGGTACCGGTATCGGAATCCCGTTCGGTACGGTACCGGTACCACTATTTATGCTCGGGAAAAAATCGGTACCACTAATTCGGTACGAGATCGGTACGGTACTGGTACCGCGCTCATCCCTATGCGAAAACGATGCTACTTAAACCAATGTCCTAGTCTACCCAATCCTCATCGGTCATGACTCGTGTTTCATATACGGAAATCCTCAAAAATTGTTTCATAACTCTTATGGTGCAAAACTTTAGGGCCTAATACTCACAGGTCATAGCCTAAGCTCTACGGATTATTAATCTGCCTATCCAACCTGTCTCTGATACTATAAATTGTAACACCCCAACCCAACAAGGGTAAAAATGTCACAATAATATGGTGTTACATCAGAACAAACAGAACAGATCAAAAGCAGAAGTTTTAATAAATAACTTACTTTAAATGACTATGGTCAAAATCCTCAATTCAACTCTACTCTCAATCCCAGAAAACCATCCCAAGCTACCTTGAATACCTGCCGTGGTGAAAGAAAATGCGGTTGAGCTTAAAAAGCCCAGTGAACAGATATAATGATAATTAACTGAAATAAATTTCTGAAATACGAATGATATATTTTAGGGAAAAACCTTTTTAGGTATAACAGTTAATAAGGAAATAAAATGTGTAGGTTAGGTCAGGAATTCATACAGTCACCTGTACGAACAGAGTTAGAACCATAATAATACCATAAGCTCAGAACAGATCATATAATAAACACTTATAAGACAACATAATGGAGTAGCTAACTCCCAGAATTTTGTGAAGGACGTGTATTGCACACACAGACACATTCACCAGATAACAGACAACATATAACAAATAACAGATAACAGATAACAGATAACATAAACAGATCTAGGATGCATCCATACGCCCCTTCCCAACCGATAAATATATGCAGCCAAACCCAGGGACGTGGCAGAACATCACTCTACTGCCCTAGAGTCATGTCAGAGGTGCATCCCTGACACGGACATGGAACCCCCATGCCTAGTGAAACTCATGTAATCAAATGGTTCATATTTAAAGGTTCAAAAATAATTTTCATATCAAAAAGTTCAATAGCAAATTTTCATATCAAAAGTTCAAAAGTAGAAGGTTCATAGCAAAGGTTTAAATCAGAATGTTCTAAATAGAAAGTTCATAACGGAAGTTGTAATCACGAAGGAAATCTTAGAAGTAAGGTCAGAATATCCGTACCTTAGCAAAGCAATGAGATCAAAGGAAAGATTCACAGAAGAGAAGAGTTCACTTCTTCTTTAATATATCCACCTGATTTAGTAATCATTTAATTTGTTAATAACTTTATCTTAAATTAGATTGCTCCTCTTAGTCGGCTTTCCTCTTTTAGTAACTTTCCAGAATTAGTATCTCCATATTTAATAAGTTTTCACATGAAATTTAAGTTAAGTCTTTAATTAAGTCATTATTATGGAATTAGGGTTTCATTATAACAAATAGTTATAGTTTAGGGTAAAACATGTCAACTTTCAAAAGTTTAGGGTTTAATATGTAATTATTCCAAAATTCAGGGTCTAAAGTGTAATTATTACATTTTCCATATTTTATACAAATAATTCATAAGTTAACAATAATTACTATTCAATTCTTCAAGTTTACAATTATTACAAATTACACCTTTAATTTACATAAATTAGAACATAAGTCCTTATTAATAATTATATTACAATTATATCCTTATTAAATTCATATTAGCACTTTAACCCTTTTAGTTATCAAAATTACACATTGTATCCCTCAAATTTAATATATATACAAAGCACCCTCATCTTTCCATAATTTACAAAACAAACCCTTAATTTTAAATAACATACAATTTGTACCCTTTTTATTATATAACTTACAACTTAATCCTTTTAGTTACAAATTTTATACTTTCCACCCTTGTACTAATTTTATACAATTTTACCCTGGTCTTACACACTCTAGAAAAATAACCCTCAAGTTTTCTTAATTACAAAACACACCCTTATATTATAAAAATTTCATTCGATTCTATTTAATTTCCACAAAACCCAAACCCTAAATACCCCAATCATTACCATCATTAATTATACCTTAAACATCATTAATTACACCAAAAACCTAACCCTAGTTCATATGCACCTTTTTTCCTTTTCTTTTTAATTCATACGCCACAAATTAAATCCAAAAAAAATGTTCTAAGCTTCTAACATTATGAAACTGATTTTATTAGAGTCATATAACATCTATAGGATCTGAATAAAATAAATTGGAAACACAAACAAATAGGTTTAGCCGATTAGGGTTTTTAGATCGATTTAGGGTTTATACTTATATATAAATTCGTGTGATCATATTAACATACATGGTTAAATTATACTATTTTATACAGATGACATATGATATATAAAGTGCTATAAAAATACCAGAATAATTTTAGAATGCACGAATTGATCAGGATGAATTTTGACTCTCGGCTAAACAAAACCGAACAAAGAATTCTCCAACCTTGGAACGATCAAACCAAAATTGAAACCACTATTTTTCTGATGTTATTAGACCTTGTAGGAGTCCAGGAAAATTTCTTGAAGCTCTGGGAAAATAAGGGTCGATGGTTTGGGATTTAGGGATTCGATTTTGGGTTTTAATGTCGACTAAGGGTTTTGTAAAATATATAAACGTTTATGTTTATATATATATATATATATATATATATATATATATATATATATATATATATATATATATATATATATATATATATATAGATATACATATATATATATATATACATATATATATATACATATATATATATATATATATATATATATATATACATATATATATATATATATACATATATATATATATATATATATATATATATATATATGTATGTATAAAGATATAAAATACTTATCTTGGCTGGAAAATAATGTGATAAGTCCAAATTTGGATAATGTATAAGTTTCCTAATTATTTGGGATTTCTTTCAATTTTATAAATAATATATATATATATATATATATATATATATATATATATATATATATATATATATATATATATATATATAATTAATTAATTATATATAATTCAAACCATAATATTTTATACATAATTCTATTTTTTATCCACTTTTATAAAAGTGACATGTTTTATCTTACATAATTTATTTTAATCATATGTTGCCAAATTTCAAATTTATAGGGTTTTTTTGGTATTATTTAAGTGTTAATTCAAATTTTTAAATTTTAGGGGCATTTTGGTCATTTTGCATATTTTAAAATTTGAGGTATTACAATACCCGTGGGTATTTTAAATGGGTGTCATGGGTTTACCCGCAATGGGTATACATCATCCGTCACCCACCCGCCACCCACTGCTGGGTACAAATTTTCACCCACTACCCACCTGTTGGTGAAAATTAACCAGTTTACCTACCCATTTATGGCGGGTACCCGTGGGTTGCGAGTTATTTCTCGCCCATTTCCATCCCTAATGTAGAATAAGGGTTGTATATTATGTTTAAATGATTTTAATATTGGGTGTAGGGGTGTTTTTAATATTATTAATGTAGAATTCTTAGGAAAGTAGTCTGAATTTCGATTAATGCTAGTTTTTGTTGTACACAATGCTTTGGTTGTTGTAATTATAAATTTTTTTTTCCTTTAAAGTGTTGCAAACCATGCATTATTTTTTGTACATCTGAATTTTTTGGACAAAGAGTCCTTCCTCTATTATAAGTAGTATAGATTTCACCATATATGAATAGTAACATCAGTTTGCTGATATAAGTAAATGTGGCACGTAAAGTGAAAGCCATATTGTTGTTTCCGTTACACAACCCATTTAAGCATCGATCACTCCTAGCTCGTCACTGGAAATGTCAACGCCATCGTTGGCGTTGGGTAATTGGCATCGGTTCTCAACAACAACCGCTTCTCCAAGTTTTTTGAGTTTGGACATAGAATATTTAGAATACTAAGCTAGTTATTTATGTATTAACTTTTATGATAGCTTCAAAATTATCCCAAAACATGACGCAACAACACACGTTGTTTTGGATATATTTTTTGAGTTTTGGTACGGTTTTTTTCTATAACCCTAAAAAACTATTTTTTGGGTTTTGGTACGGTTTTCTTTTTTTCTATAACCGTATCAACAAGGTGTCTCAAAAGATACATTATGCAGTAGTATTTACATGTTGAGTTAAAGTATAAAATGATTACAATTTTACAATTAGGGAAAATTGCATATTTGTGTCAAATCTCATGTGTTTAGCAAGTTACACTACTAGACGTAACAATGTTACGTATTCCCAATACAAATCTATTACATTTATAAATTCATATTACATTTATAAATCTATTACATTTATAAATTCACATTACGTGAGGCTGTGGATCGAGCTCCTCAGAGTCCAACGAGTTATACATAACACTGTTATAACACCTAGATTTGCAAATGTAGTTTTTAAAAGAATTGGCTTTGCAATTCAAAAAAGGCTAGCGACGCAACTTGTTACTCGTTTGCCTTGCACCTCTATATAAATCGAAAGAATTATATATATACATAAAAAGAAAGAAATATTGACATATTTCAGTTTAATTGAAAAAAAAATTACAAAAAAGGTAAAATATTAAGGTATGATCGTTTGTACGTACTCTAAACCTCTTCTACCCACCTCTACTTCCAGTCATGCATTTTCTTATCCGTCTCCCCTCCTTGACTCCGATCTCGGATGTAAATCCCGTCGGGCCTAATCAACCAAGTGCATGCCCAATAATCTTTCTTTTGGTCCTTCTCACGACACGTTTGCTTGATCTTATCATTGAACACATCAAAAACTTGTTCTTGCCTACCCTTATAAACATGGCAAAAGTAAAGAGTACTAGGAGAAAAAATGTTCTCACAAAATTTCCAATCAACGGATTGGCCAAATCCAATTGATTTCATACCAATATCGTCATCCTTTGATTTACAATGAACTTGAATCAACTCTTTGCTATTGATATCATCAATAACATTGACGATCCAACCACCTGACCAACAACTCTTTGGCTTTGCAGATACTGCGACGATGATGCAAAGTAATGTCGTGAAAAAGATAAATGTCTTCATGGAGATTCGGTTTATTGAAAGTTTTGGTTAATAGAATTGATAAATTTGTAGAATATATAAGAGGTTTCAACCGTAATGTATGAAGATGAATGGTAATTAAGGATTCGAAAAGTGGACCATTAATCATATGTTTCAATGCTATCCTATCGATTATTTGTGGAAATGCATGCATGCATGGTTACTAATATAAGTATAGAACATATCATTTCTTCCAAAAATATAGGGCAGATTCTCCTAATACCACCTTTCACTATTTCTCTAGCTAGCAAACATGTTTGCTTACTATATTTGACATACATAATTACAAACAAGTTTTTTATTTTTCACGACCAATAAAAGAAGTGTATTGTATTTGTATTTGAGATATTCTAGCAAATTTTAGTGATTTTGAATGTTTTATATGAACACTGTTTAATGTCCGAACATAAATTTCGGTTATCAGTTGTTAACAACAATTTTAAAAGCTTAAATTTCACTTGACTATATTATTGTCCATATTTTGGCCCAAACCAATCTAGTTATTATTGGGCTTCACTTATAAGTATAAACTAGCTAGGTGTTCATCGGTTCGGTTCTCGGTTAATCGATTTATTCGGTTCGGGTTGTTCGGTTAAAAAAAATTTTAGGTCATAACCGAAAACCGAACCAAACCGAAAATATCTATGACCGAACCGAACCAAAGTTCGGTTCGGTTATGGGTCAAAACCGAAAACCAAAATTTGTACTTGAATTACACTATATATATATATATATATATATATATATATATATATATATATATATATATATATATATATATATATATATATATATATTTTAATTTAATTATATATATTTTTGGAAAAAAAAATATTTCAAGCATAAAAAATGTTTTTTATATTAGTATAAAATTTTAATGGACATTTTTTTATATATAAAATAATATAAATATATAAAAAAATATATGTTTATATAAATTATGTTTTTGGTTCAGATAGCCAAACCCATATCCAAACCGAAAATGAATTTTTAATTCGGTTCGGTTTGATTTCAACAAATTCGGTTCGGTTTTCGGTTTATTACTCGAACCATAAACACCCCTAAACTACCATATCAAATAACTATTCAATAATAGCAAAACACAACCCCATACTACGAAAATAAATAAAACCTTCAACTATACATTTACAGTTCTTGTAGTTCTCGGAAGAAAGTTTCAGTTTCTAGATGTTCATTTCAAGCTTCTGAGCTCTTCATTTGTGACTTTATTCTCACATAGTGATGACTGATGAGAATGTGACATGATTACAATGAAAACGTTGGAATTTGCAAACGGTTAAACTTACTTCATATATCATTAGTTAAAATTTCTAGAGCACATCAATAGAACAGTCGTTTACAGCTCATATGATGTTCTAAGACGACGAATACACCATGAAAGTGAACGTCACGAGCTTAACAAAACAAATTGAAAATATTTCATGTTTCATCTCTACGTAAAAGCACACCTCTTGTTTATACAACCAGGGCATGCAGAAAGATGGGAGGGAGATAACTGATACGTACTAAAGAAGAAGAAATCAACTTTGACAATGAACTTGCTACAAAGAAGGTAGACTTAAAGATGCAAAGTGAAATTCCAAGTCAGTGTCATGCTTGTTTTAACCATTGATGCTTACATATAGCTTCTAATTTTAGGAAGACATTATATGTCTAATACTCTAATGTTATATAACGTGTTTCTTTGGCTTTGTATGAGTTTGATTGTAGCTTCCGATCCGCACATTACTTGTACAAATATTGCAATTCTAAACATCTATGAAGTTATGCTAAGATCGTAAGGTCTGAGAGATAGTGTAAACTGATAGAATCATTGTCGATATAATATCAATAAATTAGAAAACTCACTTTCTTTTCAGAAACTATTCTCTTTTATTGTCCATCCTCATCAGACCATTATCACTATAAAACAATACGACTAACTTCAAATCGCAGGAAAACAAGTGAAAGTTATCAGACAGTATGATGGCTTGCACATGAAAAATTATGGGCCAGAAACTATGATGCACAAGAATCCTAAAACACTTATTCTATTAGTATATGAAGATTGGAAACATGCAACTTCAATACATTAAATGTTGTTTCGAACTGAAATTTGGGTGTTTTGAATTAAGGGTTAAATCGAAAAATAATATGAAGAGAATTCTGGTACATAAAGGGTAACCACAAACAAACCAAGCACAATTAAGCACATTGACATAATCTTCTTTCAAGTAGATTTCTCAAAAAAGGTGAAGATCGGTGGGATCACCCTGGTCCCATGCATCCTAAGGATGCCAACCGGACCCTCCCCCAAGGACCCGGCCCCAGGCAATGAGCACCTGTCCCAGTGACTATACTTATCAGGAGGTGGGCTATGAACCCTGGCCATTTTCTCAAAGAGGCCCTCGCTGACCAGTCAATCTGAGCATTTGAGGTGGGGGGATGGTATCAACAGAGCATGTGGTCCTGCCCCCATGTGAGGACTTCCCGGTAGGTCACCCAAACCGGTACTACTCTCACAATTGGCTCGCTTAACTCTTTAAGCTTTACCCACTAGACGACATGCTAGTTGATTCTTTCAAGTAGATTTCTGTTTCAGTTGGATCATAGCTTTTGTTTTTTCGATATATAAAATAAATTCTAGCAATCACTTAATGAGTTATAGAGATGCAGTTAAGAAACCAAAATATGAATTGTTTAACATGCATGCATATTAAAGCTATATTCCCTCCATCCCATGCTGATTGGAACATCTACCATGGCACACAAAATAAGTAAAACATTACTATTTGTGGAATATTTAGGGCAAATACCATATTAAATTACTATACTTGTCAAAAAAATCACTTTTGAGTATTGAACTTTTTTTTTCCTCATTGGGGTACTAAACTTTCATTTTTGGCCTCTTTGACGCACTTTGGGACATTTTTATGACATTTTTGCCCTTGGATTTTAAAAAATTTGAGGGGCAAAAATGTCCCAAAGTGCGTCAAAGAGGCCAAAAATAAAAGTTTAGTACCCTAGTGAGGAAAAAAAAAGTTCGATACTCAAAAGTGATTTTTTTGACAAGTATAGTGCTTTAATATGGTATTACCCCGAATATCTAATATACTCATTTATAGAAGCTCTCGAACTCATCTTGTTTAACCAAATCAGCATATTTTGACAATCGATAATTGGAAAATTTTTAACTTGGGATGTCTCAAAAAAGAAAATGTTGAACTAAAAGGTATGTGAGCGACTCATCAACGAGGAGGTTGTGTATTCAAGTCTCAGTTGGGACATAGGTGTGGTATTAGGTGTATAGCATGTGTGCAATTCTCTGCCTTCCGAAAAAAGATTTGGTGAAGTTTTTACATAACATACTACAAAGGGAGCAAATTTAGCACATAATTAAAGCCATTACAGCATTGTACTCGCTGAAAAAGCAAGTATAAGCTTTTACAAAAAGATGTGAAGATTAAAGCATGTGAAGACACGGACCGGTGCCTCCTTTTTTATAAGCATCGGGAACACTAGAGTAGCTGTAGAGAAATTTCGACATTTCCCAACCATAATCAAGCCTCCTACATATGGACATTTGTGGCCAACGGTTGATTCTTACATAATGTTTCCTCATCTTTCCATCCGCCATGAAACTTGTAACTATGGAGTAACAACATTCATGGCCACCCCACACCTGGTCACCAGGATCAGCCGTTTGGCTCCCATCTGGAAGAAAGTAGCGGCGCATTGATGGCTCCGTCCCTATCCAAAATGGGTCCAAATTACGCCAGTATTCTGGAGCTTCCTGTTGGTAATAATGGAAGAATAAACCTTATTAGAGGTTTCAGATCATTAGCCAAACTTGCAACAGAAAGTAACATGATCATGTGGGAGAATGATATGGTGGCTGAAAAGTTACAATGAGAAGAATGGGTATGGGTACAAAAATATATAATTACGATATATATATATATATATATATATATATATATATATATATATATATATATATATATATATATATATATATATATATATATATATGTCCATAAAGCTATTAGGAGGTTTTATGCATTGAAAAAAAAAACTTCAGATGAATTCAACCTGTTTGAGCCGTTCAACATGTTTCCTTTTAACTTTTATTTTATTTGCACATTTGATCCTCTAGATGTAAAACTAAAGGAACTAAGAAGGCAGAGCATGGTCAAGACAAGTTAGAGCATAAAGTCAACCATACAATCAATCATATGCAATCAATGATCAAGCCTCAATCTCACAAGCTACAATTGCACCTCAAAGCTCAGAGGAATTGTGATGTTATGTAATTTGTAGCTTTGTTAATAATATAGCTTAATTGTAGTTAGTTAGTATAGTTTTGACTTTACTTAGTTTGACTTTTATGTATAAATAGCATACTTTGTACTCATTTTCATTTGAATGAATAGTAACAACTTTTCCCGCACTCTCAATTCTCTCTGTTTTCCAATATGGTATCAGAGCACACTTTCGTATCATCGTGGAAAACCACCACTAATAACTAACTATGATAAATGTAACAAACTTTGACCATCGTAATAAACTTTGACCATCACCCAAAACCACCATAACCATCATCAACCTTGTAATCAATCAGCAATTAATACACCATTACAACCACAACAATCTCCTCATCATTCTTATCATATCAGATTCACACAGAACATCACAAATCATACAAAATCAATCAAAAACCCCCTAAAGTTTTCAAATCAAGAAAATGGAGGGAACTTCTTCAAACACAACTCAGACAACAAACACACTAAACACCACAAATGATGAGGAAATTACATCAAATCATCCACTTTTTCTTCATCAAACTGATCAACCTGGTCTTATTCTCATATCAAAGAAACGCACTGGATCAGACAACTACATCTCTCGGAAGAGGTCCTTATGATTGCTTTAAATACGAAGAACAAGATGAGAATTATCACTGGTGAATATCCTGAGCCAAGTAGGGACACTGATTTGAGGCCACATTGGGAAAGAAATAATGACATGTTAATCTCTTAGATATTGAACGCTGTAAGTGAACAAATTGGCAATAACTTGAATTTCATCAATTCAGCTTCAAAGTTGTGGTCTGAGTTACAAGAACATTATGCTCAAATTGATGGTCATCGAATTTATCAGTTGAGTCATGATATAGTTCAGTTGAAACAAGATAATTGCACAGTTGAAGTTTATTACCATATGCTAAAAGGGCTATGGGATGAGTTTGATGCTCTTGAGGCACCATACCTGTGTTCGTGTTTGTGTAATTGTAAAAATGGTAGTAATAATGGGGAGAGAGATCAAAGGAAAAGATTAATACAGTTCTTGATGGGGTTGGATGAAGGTTATTCAAACATAAGGGGACAAATTTTGTTTATGCAACCATTGCCAACTGCAGCTAAAGCTTACACAATGGTGAGACAAGCATTTTATTCTTTTGAGTACAGTAAGTGATGGATGTCCAAGTCTTGAGTGCCACAATTGTGTTTTGCTGCTACATTGTAGGATGGTGGAAGGTCTTGTAGAAGGTGTAGATGCTGATGAGAGAAAGTAGAAACCATCACAAAGGTTGCCAAGTGCAACCTCTTGTTCTGGTCCTGAAAAATGCATAGTGAAGCAGTTAAAGTGAGTGAAATTGTGGTTACTTGTAAAAGTTTGCTTACTGAGATAATGTTGGTATGTAAAAAACATTGTGAAGTGTCATGTGTTCATTAATTGTGACTGATCCAATAAGTGTGACTTTCACTGTTTGATCGTTTGGTAATGAGACTATTATGGGAGTTTGGCATAACATTTCTATGACTGTTTGAGGCATTTTGTGCAGGAAACCTTTGATTGTTGGAATAACTGTTTAGAATGGTTGCATTTGCAGATCTTGGAGCAATACCTCATTATTTGATCTTGTTCATATTGATGTTTGGGGCCTACACAAGCACACCACAATCAATAACTGCAAATACTTTCTAACTATTGTTGATGACCATTCAAGGGCAACATGGACATATTTAATGCCAACAAAAATTCACACAATCAAAAACATTAAAACATTATGTGAATATGTTCAAAATCACTTTAATAAGCAAATCAAAACCATCAGAAGTGACAATGGCACTGAATTTCTCAACTCATCTCTCACTGAATTCTTTCAAACCAAAGGAATAGTTCATCAAACATCATGTCCTAATACACCACAACAAAATGCTGGGGTTGAAAGGAAACACAAACATTTACTTGAAGTAGCTAGATCAATCAAATTCCAATGACACTTTCCTAACCACTTCTGGGGATATTGCCTTAATGCTGCTACATACATAATCAACAGACTTCCAACCAAAACCATAGGTAACAAATCACCTTATGAAATTCTCTAAAAAGTGCCACCAGATCTCAATCATCTTAGGATTCTAGGTTGTAGAGCTTATGTTCACCATCACACCTCTGACAATTTTGCACCTAGATCAATTCCAGCAATCCTTGTTGGATATCCCACAACTCAGAAAGGCTACATACTCTATGATCCTATCACACACAAAACCATAACTAGTGGAAGTGTAGATTTTGATGAGACTGAGTTTTCTTTTCTTAAACCTCAACCACAACCACACAACCAGTCCCTATTCCAATGACTGATCCAGCTACAATACCTGTTTTTCCAAACACTCCTTCTCCTACTCACAATGAACAAACAGACACAAGTCAGAGCATAACTGAACCAACCACATCTCCTGTCAACCATACACCAACACCATCATCAAGCCTACATAACACCACCATTGAACCTATCAACACTGAACCTCTACCTGCCACAACTCAACATGTCAACACTGAACCAATACCAACAACATCCACACACAACACACAACCCACAAGAACATCAACCGGGAACAAACACATACCAACCAAACTTAGTGACTTTCACTGCACACTTCCAAAATCATTTGTTCATAACATTCATAAATACACTTTTCACAACAAAATTAACTACTACAACATTAGATCACATGCTTACAGACACTTCATCCACAATCTCAACACATCTGTTGAACTACACACCTATGCTCAAGCAGCCAAAGATCCAAGATGGGTGAATGCAATGGGCAAGGAGATCAAAGCTCTTGAAGACAACCACACTTGGGAGTTCACATTGCTTCCCCCTGGCAAATCTCCCATTGGATGCAATGGGTCTTCAAAATCCAATTCAATGCTGATGGCACCATAGAAAGGTTCAAAGCAAGATTGGTGGCTAAGGGCTTCCCTTAGAAAGAAGGCATTGATTACAAAGAGACATTTGCACCTGTTGCTAAGATGGTCAGTGGTAGAATTTTACTTGATGTTGTAACTTATAACAATTGGTTCATAGAACAGTTTGATATCAACAATGCTTTTCTTCATGGAGACTTGCATGAAGAAGTTTATATGACAATTCCACAAGGTTACAAGCACAATTATCCACCCAACACAGTATGCAAGCTTCTTAAATCACTCTATGGACTTAAACAGGCAACAGACAATGGTTTCACAAGCTCACATATTTTCTTCTTACCCTTGGATTTCAACAAAGTTATGCTGACACCTCATTATTCACTCTCACCAAAGGTTCCACCTTTACAGCTCTTCTTGTATATGTGGATGACATACTTCTTGCTGGCAATCATCAACTAACATTAACCATGATCAAGCAACAACTCCATCATCAGTTCAGCATCAAAGACCTTGGGCCATTACATTACTACTTGGGCATTGAGATACTCAGAAATAATCATGGTTTAGTAATGTCTCAGAGGAAATATGCACTTAAGCTACTTAAATGTGGAAATGTGCTAAATGACAAACCAGTTTGTACACCCATTGATCCTGTTCTCAGCTTAAACCTTACAGATGGTGAACCTCTCCAAGATCCTTCTCTTTACAGAACATTAGTTGGAAAACTTATCTATCTAACAATCACTAGGCCAGACATTTCATTTGTTGCTCAACTGCTAAGTAACTTTTCACAAGCTCCAAGAACCATACACATGAAGGCCTTACTCAGAGTTCTAAGATATATCAAGTTGTGTCCTGGTCAGGGTCTCCATTTTCCTACTACAACTACACCTACATTGTCCGCCTATTGTGATAGTGACTGGGCAGCTTGTCCTATAACAAGAAAATCAATGAGTGGCTATGCAATATTCTTAGGATCTTGTCTAATTTCCTGAATTTCAAAGAAGCAATCAGTTGTCTCAAGATCATCAACTAAAGCAGAGTACAGGGCCCTTGCTGATTGTACATGTGAGATTACTTGGCTTCAATGTCTCTTCAAAGATCTTCAACTACATATTCCACTTCCGGTTCCAATACACTGTGATACTGCTTCCTCAATTGCTTTAGCATCAAACCTAGTGTATCATGCCAGAACAAAACATATTGAGTTTGATTGTCACTTTGTCAGGGACAAGATCAAAGCCAATCAAATTCTACCTACTTATGTTCCTACCAGATTACAAGCAACATATGTCCTCACCAAAGGAATTCCAAAAGTACTTCATTATCAGTGTTTATCCAAGTTTGGCATTTGTGATCCATACACAATGCCAACTTGTGGGGGGGGGGGGGGGGAGTAAAGGAACTAAGAAGGCAGAGCATGGTCAAGACAAGTCAGAGCATACAATCAATCATATGCAATCAATGATCAAGCCTCAATCTCACAAGCTACAATTGCACCTCAAAGCACATAGGAATTGTGATGTTATGTAATTTTTAGCTTTGTTAATAATATAGCTTAATTGTAGTTAGTTAGTATAGTTTTGACTTTACTTAGTTTGACTTTTATGTATAAATAACATACTCTGTACTCATTTTCATTTGAATGAATAATAACAACTTTTCCCACACTCTCAATTCTCTCTGTTTTCCAATAAAAACATAACCCAAATCGACCCATTCTAGGTAGATGGAAGAAATAGAGAAATTTAACATGCATAAGCTGTGTGAAAGTTGAATTCTTGAGGTTACTATATAGCATCAACATGATATCGAGAGCAGCACAATAAGTTGCAAAGTACATGCCTTTTTGAAGTGAAACTCCCAAGCATGATCCCAAAGATCTTCCTTCATGATCCTGTTCTGATAAAGAATTTCAGTCAAGAGAGAACAACGTTGTTTAGAAGATCATATAATTCTATTTAGAAAATGAAATAATGAACGGTCGTGGGGAAGCAATTTACCCGTTTGCCATCTTTAACGGATAATGAGAAAGCAGACAGCTTTGACAATCCCTCAACTCGGGGCAAACGTGGTAGATGAGCTTTTCCAGCCCATAGCTCTTCACACTATTAACAAGAAAGGCACACAAAAATTAGGCTCTTATGTTTTCTTTCCTACTGATAATATTATAATGTTGATTTTAAATTTAGAGCATATATGCTATTTTGCTGAAAAGCACTGTATGTCAATTATTTTTCAGGGTGATTAACGGCGTTAACCAATGAAGCATTAGTGAAAATAACTCTATTAGACAAACAAACATTAAATCAGCACGAACCGTACCAATCTAACAGAAACTCCTGGAATTGCTCCAAATATCATGCAGAAGCATGAAAGTAACCAGAATTTTAAATCATACAATGAACAAGTTGATCTTTAATCAAAGCTAATAAACAACAATAGCAAGTAAAGGTGGATGTGTAGGTTGGCTTACATGTCATTTTTTAGCATGGATTTGGCCAAGCTGCCCAAAGAAAAAACCTTGTTCATTTCTTAAAATAAAATATTAGTATATTAGTTGAATGGAGTAGGCATACAAGTTAGTCATATTTTTAAGCATTTCAATTACTACTCATTAATGAGCGGTGAGCAATGAGCATTTTGATTTTTATTGTTGTTTGGCAAATGAGCGGTGAGCTATGATTGTTTTTTAGAAATACTAATTCTCCAATGCTTGTTTAAGAAGCTGTAGCAAAGGAGCGGTGAGTTGTGACAATTAGTCTGTGTTTCTGTGTTATCTTGGTTTGGATGCATCAGTAGATGCATATATCGTACTTATTTGGCCACAAATGAAGGTTGAATATAACACTGTTGGTGTCTTGTACGTAAGTAACACCTGACCATTTTACACATATATGTTAATAGAACATTTATTATTGATTTGATCTTATCACATGTATTGTAATTTGATATGTCTTTAGTATTCTCCTAAAATAGTCATGGATAGTTGGGATATATATTCCCTCCCTTGTATCCGGTTCGATCATAGAAAATCAATACAAAAACCATTTGATCAAATGATTTTTGTATTGATTTTCTGTGATCAAACCGGATACAAGGGAGGGAATATATATCTCAACTATCCACGACTATTTTAGGATAGTACTAAAGACATATCAAATTACAACACATGTGATAAGACCATGTAAGTGTTAGAGAATAATGGCAAAGAGATTAGTAGAGTAGATGATTACCTAGAGATTAGCTTGATGAATACATAAATACCTATATATTAAATAAGATTAGCAAGATTTAGGAGTGATTAGCATTTACCTAAAATAGATCATGGATAAGTCCCTATATATTTTGTAATTTCAGTATGTATCGATCATTCAAATAATAACGTCAACACATTATTCTCTAACATCTTATAGTTATTTAATTGTTTTTTTTTAATGTCGAATCCAGGGTATTAATTCCCGAGACGACTTTTGTTTGTGCCAAATCTAGGGTTCTTATTTCCGAGATGAATTTTGTTGGTGTCGAATATAGGGTTCTTATTCCCGAGACGGCTTTTGTTGGTGTCAAATCTAGAGTTCTTATTCCCGAGACGACTGTTTGAGATACTTTGGTTTATCCAGTTTATTGCTTACTGCTAGTGCTTCCCCTTCCTGTCAAATGTCTTTATCAACAATTATTTATTTGCTTTAATTTATTGTTTATTAGCTTTTAATCTCCGGTCCGAGCTTTCGCGATTTCGCCGCTCGGACTACGGGAGAGTGTTAGTAGCACATTTATTATTGATTTGGTCTTATCATTTGTGATTTAGTCTTATAACATGTATTGTAATTTGATATGTCTTTAGTACTATCCTAAAATAGTCGTGGATAGTTGAGATATATATTCCCTCCCTTGTATCCGGTTCGATCACAGAAAATCAATACAAAAACCATTTGATCACAATATAACCATATTCTATTTAAATATGTATGTCATTTTACGTCATTTTACTCATTTATAATTACAGTTACACATATAACCATGTTCTATTTAAATATGGCGTGACTTAAGCATCTCCAAGGTGGTCTAGTTGTTAGCCGACCCGAAATCCTCAGAAAAGGTTAAAACCTAGTTGGTTAAACATCTCGATATGGCCATGGAAGAGTCCAGAAGTAACTAAATAGAGATCCCTCGTCGTTTGTGACTTTTAACAACTTCAATTATTAACAGAGTCATATATAAGGGTGTGCGATGTGTGCTATAGCACAGGACCTCTAAATTTTAAGGGGCCTCCAAAATTTTGTATTATATGTATATATATCCTATAAAAGTAACTTTATATATTTGATTTAGAGTGTTGCATTAAAAAATGCTGGTCGGGCACATTGAAAACGATTATTTCTCATTTTATCTTTTAATTAAATCATTTAATTTCTATTTTAGGCATCATATTTGTCTTTAAACTGAATTGTGCACTGGGGCCTCTGTAAACTTAGATACAACACTGATTATTAGCAAAACATATTTTGACCCGTTAAAATAAATAATACTCCAAAAGGACCCATCCTATTTAAATGGGTTAAAATCGCCGCACCCTTTATTTTAGGGTTTCCACACATGCAAGTTTCAACCTTTTTACAATCTTTAACTTGCTCTATTCCTTTTCTATGTTTTCTCAAGCCATTATATAAGATCGCCAACTATAAGCAAAAAGGAGCATGTATGTCTTGAAGACATGCAGTTGAATCTGTAGTATTATGCACTAAAGATTCCCTATTGTTCCAATGCTAACTCTTACTTCATCAATTCTCCACTACCAAGAACTTAATGGTTAGACACCAATATCACAATAATGTTATATACACATCCCTAACTCATATGTGTGCATACCTTTTTAGACCAAATGGTATCACTAGAAGCCACACTACGCCATCCACGCGACACTAGAAGAGCTGTAGCCACGCGGCGTGCATCGAGATGGCTAAGTATCATCAACAAAATATCATAGCCAAATACGACTAATGGGTCATGCAAATTACACTTTTTTTTCATCAACTTAGTCTTTCTTTTCTTACATCTTTCCGATATCTCGTCATAATCATCATCATCATTTTCGGGTACGTACCCATCTTCCACAATGTTATGATCACTATAGTTTATCATTGATTTGAAGCAAAAAATGAATTGAAGTCATAAAACTTTGCTCTTAAAAAAAAGAAAAAAAGAAAAAAAAAATAGTCGAAATGAAAAATTTAGCAACTAGGCAACGTGGGAATGTGAATATATATACAATGTTTATGTCAACTTATTTGGTTATTGGCACGTGTTGTCTGTTGAGACTTCTTATTTTTATGCATGGTCATGAAAATGAACGTTCATTACTTTTTTTTTTTTTTTTTTTTTTTTTTTTTTTTAACAAGGTGGTGAATGGTGATGCACCTACTTGGCTCATGTTATATTTTAGTTTAAAGACATAAAATAATAAGCTACTTGCAAAACTGTACTGAATTGATAGTCTTACTTATTCATTAACAAATAACCAAATGTTATATGTTTAAAACAAAATGTTGTAAATAGTGTGACGCGTGGTATGACGGCATGGTCAAATCTCACGCCTTAAGAGTTATCTTGAAGTCATTGTGTTTTTTAAAATGTGACTTAAAGTGATACAAAATATTAAAATATTTATAGATTTTTATATTTATATCATATTTCATATTATATCAAGATCAAAAAAAGTGTCATACATAGAGATTAAAGTCAAGAAACAATCATTTCATGTAATCTTTTTCATTTCTTTCAAAAAACTTCTTCATCAGAGTTGAATTTCGAAAAGGCGGCACGCCTCACGCCTTAGCAAGCCTTATCGCGCCACTTCTCATGCCACGCCTAGAGCCGATACCTTTGTGATTTGTCTATTTCGTAACGTGAATGCCACACATCGCGCCTTAGCAGCTCCATGATGCTTCTTAGTGGCGACATGACGCGCCTTTTAGAACCCTACAAATAATAACTCATCAAACTTTCAAATTTTGTTTCATTATCACCAAGATGGTAACCAGATACCTGTTGAGCCGTTGGACATTTATTTTCCACGTAATTAATATTTATCTTTCATCTATATATAGACAATTTGATGATTGGGTGGATCCTATGTTGTATAAGGTGGTATTTTGAAAAAATAAAAACAACACCACTTTATACAAAATCAAACAACATGAAAAATTATCAGTTGCTAGCATATTATAGCCAGCAAATGTGGCACATAAAGAAACTTGCACCACAAAATTATGCAAAATGATTTGGAGATTTAATTTACATTATTAATATTGTGCTTAAACAATTTAATGTTTGATAAGTGGATTACACAATTTTTCACTAGAAATGCTACAATCACACAATTTTTACAAAAAGAAATTCACACATACATGAAGAGAAACTTTACTACTACAATTCTATTGGTACAAGTTACTTTTGTATGTTGATTTCTTTTACTAAAAATTGTGTGAGTGTAGCATTTTTTATTTCTCACTCACAACATTTACATTTGATCTTGTCACATTTTAGACACAAGTTTAGACACATGAATTAGTCATGCAAATCAACATTCTAAAATTATATATACAAAAAAGAAACTGCATTTACATTCAAATATCTGTGCATACCTTTTTAGACCAAGGGTATGTTTGGCACAAGTAGGAGCTGGAGTGGATCGCTGGAGCGGGTTGCTGGAGCTGGTTACTGGAGCATGTGGCTGGAGCTTTTTTTTACATGCTAGTACAACTAGCATTTTATTTAGTAGCTTATTTTTTTAACAAGTTCCTTCAAGCCGTGTCAGCCAAACGAGACTTATTTTAAATGGTAGCTTATTTTTCTGAAAAAATAAGTTCATGTTACGATAAGCTCTAATAAGCTCGTGCGCCAAACATAGCCCAAATGGTATCACTAGAAGCCACACAACGCCATCCACGCGACACTTGAACTGTCGACGCGTCGTAGTCACGCTGCCGGCTTCGAGATGGTTAATATTATCAAAACATGATATCATAGCTAAAAACGTCTAATGGGTCATGCATGCAAGTTGCACTCATTTTTCATTAACTTAGTCTTTCTTTTCTTACATCTTTCGGATATCGCATGCATCATAATAATCATCATCATTTTCGGGTACGTACTCATCATCCAAAATGTTATGATCACTATCTTTAATCTTATCATGATCAGTTGAAGCAAAAAATAATGTTATGATCACCATCTTTAATTTTATCATGAGTTGAAGCAAAAAATAATGTTATGATCACTATCTTTTATCATGAGTATGTTGCAGCGAAGTCAAAATGAAAATTTTATGTTAATAACTTGTTTGCTAATGAGTAAATAGCAAGCAATCAGTGACTACTTAATACGTATTGAGTCTTCTTCTTTTAATGCATGGTCATGAAAAAATGCATAGTCATGAAAATGAACGTTTACTACTTGACTCTTTGTTTTTTTCCCTTATTTTGTTGTTTTGTTAACAAGGTGTGGTGATGCACCTACTTGGTTTTCATGTTATATTTCAATGATATCATTGTTTTTGTCAATAATGTAGTCGAGTATCGACAAAAGATTAACAGAATCTCATTGAATATCCTATCCTACTACTAGTAATTGTATATAAAATCCTCTCTATTTGCCTCTTCAACAAACACGTAACCCCCTCCCACATTACATAAAGACACCTCCTTCTTTTAAGTATATAAAATCCTCAACGCTTTTAACGCGCGTACGTCAACGCATAAGTGGCGGTGATTATAATGTGCAAGTGATGCAACCGCACATGACATCTATTTGTAATGGGCCCTGATTTAGTGTGTGTCTATTACTATTTATACATGTCTAAGTATATTTATACATGTCTAACTTAAATTTTTACAACTCTTTTTAAATATTATGTGAAGAGGCTTCCGATTTAATATATATCCATTAGTATTTTGATATGCCTGGGCCCGAGCCCATGGCTTATTTAGGTCTTAGGGTTTACTTTGTCTTATAAATACTCTTTCTAATATTTTAGTTTATCAATCAATCAAAAGTTAATAAACAAATCTCTAGTTCTTTTCTTCTATTTTCTGACGGAGCCAGCACACGCTTGAAGTGGTGCCTTATCCCGATACAACCCCTAACCGGATCGTATCAATTGGTGCTTTCATTGAGAGCTCTCGCTGAGAGGGTTTTTGATTAGGGTTCCAATAAAAAAAATAATAAAAAATAAAAAATTACTGTTCATCTGTACTATTCACGAGTACTGTTCATCGGCACTATTCATCAGAATTTTTTTTTTGTTCTTCGAGTTATTATTCATGGAATCAGGCGGCAACGATCAGGACGCGGAAAACGCACTCTCTAAGCTTTTGCAAATGGGTACGGTGGCCGAATATGAGAGTGAGTTTGTGGTACTTGCAAATAGAGTAACAGGGATCTCTGAATCTTTACTTACATCGTTTTATATCTCCGGACTTAAACTGACATTACAAATAGAACTGTTGAGGGCACGGCCTACAACTTTAGGAGAAGCCTTTTCCTTAGCCCATATAGTCGAGGCTCGTTTTGAGGCAATTGAAAAGAAGGAGAAAAAGCATATAATTGATGAATATATTGGTATTAATGTGGTTAATAACGCGATAGATGATGTTTTCGATATTGGTGAGAGTAATGAAGTTAATAGCAAGTTTGAAGAATATTCAAAAAATAAGAAAAGTATAGAAGAGATTGTTGTGGGTGGTCGTGAATTTGATGCTCGTTTGGGCGAAATAAATTTGAATTTAAGTGAGGAATTAGCGGATTCTCAATCAGTATATTCTTCGTATCACCTTGAGGGCAAGGTGATTTTTGAATGAGTGAGGAGTGTTACGGCATGGGTAGCGGAAGGCGAAAGAATTATGTTGTGTTATGTCCAAGGTAGTGGAAGGCGGAAGAGGAAAAAAGTGTTGGTTGCGGTAGCGGAAGACAAGAGAACTATGGGAGTGGAAGATAGGACTAAGATATGAGATCCCGGAATCAATAGAAATTTTTCAAGACCACACCTTGAGGACAAGGTGATTTCGAAGGAGTGGGGAATGATACGCCCCGAGCTTTATGTCATTTTATATTTATTTAGGATATATGTCTTTGTGTCGTATTAGGAAAGTGTCATGTTTAGATATATCTTTATGTTTGGCTTGTTTTACAAGCTAGAGTTATTCGGTTATATATACCGAATCATTATTATGAATCAATCAATCAAAGTTTAAGATAAACAAATCTCTAGTTCTTTTCTTCTATTTTCTGACGGAGCCAGCACACGCTTGAAGTGGTGCCTTATCCCGATACAACCCCTAACCGGATCGTATCATATTTATATATGTCTAAGTATATTATGTTTTGAATTTTTGAGAATAATTAAGATTTCCGTGATTTAAGGGCCTCATTCGTAGTTTCGCACCGGGCCACCTAAATCAATGTGATGGCACTGCTACGCATGAGCTTGATTTCCACAAATTGGCTAATGGGCCCAACTAATCAGATGTATAATTTGAAACCATGATGTCACTTCTATGTTTGTAAGAGCCGTTTATATTCGATGTCCATTTAAGGTCTATGCATGCATGGCTTCCTTTTACAAAGAAACACGTACTCTTTAGTTAACTATAAGCTTCACGCAATGAATTGAACTATCTAATAATGATCGATCAGACTTCCATTTCTAACTGATTTGCTTAATTTCTTTTCAGCAATTCAAGCTGTTGAGAGCCTGAGAGGCTTCGTGAAGATCTCTTCGTCACTTTATCAGGGCTGAGAGATAGTGTAACTGACAGAATTATTATCGATATATAATATTCAAATCGCAGGCAGGCAAGTGAAAGTTATCAGACAGTATGATGGCTTGCACATGAAAATTTATGTGCCAGAAACTATGATGCACAAGAATCCTAAAACACTTATTCTATTTTTAGTATATGAAGATTGGAAACATGCAACTTCAATACATTAACTGTTGTTTCGAACTGAAATTTGTAGTTAAGAATCCAAAATATGAATTGTATAACTTGCATGCATATATTAACTCCATCCCATGCTGACATCTACCATGGCACACAAATTAAGTAAAACATTAGTATCTGTGGAATATTTAATATACTCATTGATATATTGAAGCTCTCGAACTCATCTTGTTGAAACAAATCAGTATTTGACAATCGGTGATTGGTACAATTTTAACTTGGGATGTCTCGGAAAAGAAAATGCTGAACTAAAAGGTATGTGAGCGACTCATCAACGAGGAGGTTGTGTATTCAAGTCTCAATTGGGACATAGGTGTGGTATTAGGTGTATAACATGTGTGCAATTCTCTGCCTTCCGAAAAAAGATTTAGTGAAGTTTTTACATAATTTAACATACTACAAAGGGAGCAAATTTAGCACCTTATTAAAACCATTGCAACATTGGTATCATAGATTAAGCATATAATTTCACACACTGAAAAAGAAAGTGCAAGCTTTCACAAAAAGATACGAAAATTAAAGCACGTGAAGACACGGACCGGTGCCTCCTTTCTTATAAGCGTCGGGAACACTAGAGTAGCTATAGAGAAAGTTTGACATTTCCCAACCATGATCAAGCCTCCTACTTATGGACATATGTGGCCAACGGTTGATTCTTACATAATGCTTCCTCATCTTTCCATCCGCCATGAAACTTGTAACTATGGTGTAACAACATTCATGGCCACCCCACACCTTGTCACCAGGATCAGCCGTTTGGCTCCCATCTGGATGAAAGTAGCGGCGCATTGATGGCCCTGACCCTATCCAAAATGGGTCCAAATTGCGCCAGTATTCTGGAGCTTCCTGTTGGTAATAAAGGAAGAATAAACCTTATTAGAGGTTTCAGATCATTAGCCAAACTTAAAATAACAAGCAACATGATCATGTGGGACAATGACATGGTGGTTGAAAAGTTACAATGAGAAGAATGGGTAACGGGTCAAAATGGTAGGGACGGGTGGGCTCGGGAACAAATCAAAATGGGTAACTTTTGGCACAGTTGGGGTCGGGTTGGGTTGACTCAAAAAAACACTCTTTACAATTTCTTAATATTACATCTTTCTGTCTACATTTGAGTCAAAAGAAATGCCCTCTCCGGGTAACCCTCACAGATGAAGAAGTGAGCAAGTCTTTCTCCAATGGATTCTAACAACAGGGAAAACCTCACCCGTTTAAAAACACCACCAAATGACCTAGTGGTAAGGTCATTGGTTTCCTCACAAGAGGTCAAGGGTTTAAACATCGCTAGGTGTGTAAATTTGGGGGTGGCCAGGGAAGGGCAGAAACAGTCTCGAGATTAACCCAATGAGGCCGCTTACATCTGAGTCAAAAGGGCTCGCCCTCCCCTGGTAACCCGAACAGGGAAACCTCATCCGTTTACCCCGTTTTCTTATATCTTTCCTATAAATATACTATGTTAGGTATGGGTACAAAAATATATAATTATGATATTAATTATTTTTGTGTGTGTCCATAAAGCAATTAGGAGGTTTTATGCAATGAAAAAAAAAATACTTCCGATGAATTTTGAGGTTACTATATAGCATCAACATGGTATCGAGAGCAGCACAATAATAAGTTGCAAAGTACATGCCTTTTTGAAGTGAAACTCCCAAGCATGATCCCAAAGATCTTCCTTCCTGATCCTGTTCTGATAAAGAATTTCAGTCAAGAGAGGACAACCGTTGTTTATAAGATCATACAATTCTATTTAAAAAATGAAATAATTAACGGTCGTGGGGAAGCAATTTACCCGTTTGCCATCTATAACGGATAATGAGAAAGCAGACAGCTTTGACAACCCCTCAACTTGGGGCAAACGTGGTAGATGAGCCTTTCCAGCCCATAGCTCTTCGCACTATCAGAAAGAAAGCCACACAAAAATTAGGCTATTATATTTTCTTTCCTACTGATAATATTATAACGTGATTCAAACAATTATGTGTTCAAAGATTTTAAATTTAGAGCATATGTGATATTTTGCTAAAAAAGCACAGGGTGATTCACGACGTTAACTGATGAAGAGTTAGTGAAAGTAACTCTATTAGACAAACAAACATTAAATCAGCACGACCCGTACCAATCTAACTGAAACTCCTGCAATAGCTCCAAATATCATGCAGAAGCGTGAAAGTAACCAAAATTTTAAATCATATGATAACTGATACAACGAACAAGTTGATCTTGAAACAAAACTAATAAACAACAATACCATGTAAAGGTGGAAAGATGTGTAGGTTGCTTACATGTCATTTTTTAGCATGGATTTGGTCAAGCTGCCCAAAGAAAAAACCTGCCATTTTTAGCTTGGATTTGGTCAAGCTGCCCAAAAAAAAACCATGTTCATTTCTTAAAATAAAATCTTAGTATATTAGTTGAATGGAGTACGCATGCAAGTTAGTCATATTTTTAGACAAGTTAATCACTACTCATTAGTTTAAATTTTTAGGCATGTCAATCACTACTCATTTAATAAGCATAAAAGATTGTATGCACTAAATATATATATATATATATATATATATATATATATATATATATATATATATATATATATATATATATATATACTTGGCGTGACTTAAGCATCTCCAAGGTGGCCTAGTTGTAAGGCACCCGAAAGCCTGAGAAAAAGTTCAAACCTCGTTGGTTGAACATCTCGATATTAGCAACTAGAGGAATACCGGTTGGACCGTGTACATTTGAATTGAAAAAAAAAAAAAAAAAAAAAAAAAAAAAAAAAAAAAGGTCTCGACTTTCCTAGGGTAGCCTAAATATATAGAGATCCCTCTCCGTTTGTGACTTTTAACCACTTCAATTATTAGCTAAATATATTTTGACCCGGTAAAATTAATAATAATCCAAAAGAGCCATCCTTAAGTATATTAAAATCGCCACATCTTTATTTTAGTAGGTCGTAACCCTTTTACAATCTTTAACTTGCAGTAATATTCCTTTTCTATGTTTTCTCGAGCCATCCCATAAGATCACCAATTATAAGCAAAAAGGAGTATGTATATCTTGAAAACATGTAGTTGAATCTGTAGTATTATGCACTAATTAAAGATTCCATATTATTCTAATGCTAACTCTTACTTCATCAATTCTCCACTTCCAAGTACTTAAGACATTAACAAATGGATTAGAACTTTAGAAGTGTACACCAATATCACAATGATGATATATACACATTCTAACTCATATCCATCATGATCATGCAAGAATCTTTACTCTTAAAGATTAAAAAACTAATGATCTTCAAATGATGTTCCAATAAGGAAAGCTTTATTCTTCAAAGTGCTTTGTAGTTCCAAAGCATATGCAAGTTTGTTAGGATGGGTGTATGGGTCACCCGACCATCACCTCCACCTCGGTGTCACGTTACCTTTTTAGAGTACCACCACCTTTAGAGGCGTAGCGGTCACCACCTGACTAAACATATTAAAAATACCTCATTTTATACAAATTTACCCCACAATATAACTCACGCACGTGCTAAAAAAAAGAAAAAAAAAAAAAAGTGTGTTTCATTTAGGTGGTATCAAATATACGTGCATACCTTTTTAGACCAAATGGTATCACTAGAAGCCACACTAAGCCATTCACGCGAAACAACAAGTGCGGTAGCCACGCTGCGTGCATCGAGATAGCTAAGTATCATCAACATGATATCATAGCCAAAAACGACTAATGGGTCATGCAAGTTACACTTTTTTTTCATCAACTTAGTTTTTCTTTTCTTATATCTTTCTGATATCTCGTAATCATCATCATCATTTTCGGGTACGTACCCATCTTTCACAAAGTTATGATCATGATTTGAAGCAAAAAATGAAGTCATAAAACTTTGCTCTTCGAAAAAAAAAAAAGTCAAAATGAAAACCTTAGCAACTAGGTAACGTGGGAATGTGAATATATATACAATGTTTATGTCAACTTGTTTGCTAAGGAATAGCAAGCAGGTGAGTGATCAGCTAGTGAATACGCATTGGGTGTTGAGACTTCTAATTATTTTAATGCATGGCCATGAAACTCTTTGTTCTTTTCCTTATTTTGTTTTTTTGTTAACACTGTGGTGATGCACCTACTTGGCTCATGAGGTTCATGTTATATTTTAGTTTAACGCCATAAATTAACAAGCCATTTGCAAAATTGTACAGACTTGAAACTCTTATTTTTTATTAACAAATCAAGGTTATAAATAACATGAGATGTGACGTGACAACATGTTAACCTCACGCATTAGAAGTCATGCCGAAGCCACGGTATTTTTTAAAACGTGACTGAAAGCGGCAATATATATATATATATATATATATATATATATATATATATATATATATATATATATATATATATATTAGTTTTCATATATAATGAATTTATAAAAATGTTATACATAAAATTAAAGTTAAGAAACTATCATTGCATGGCATCTATCATTTCTTTCAAAAAAATATTCTTTATCGGAGCTGAATTCAAATAAGCGACAGGCCTCGCGTCTTAGCACGCCTTATCACGTCTTTCCACGCCTCATCTCACGCCTAGAGCCTTTGGTCTATTTCATAACGTGAAGGTCAAACACCATGCCTTAAAGGAGTTAGAATCCTGCAAATAACCATCAAACTTTCAAATTTTGTTCCACTATCACTAAAATGGTAACCAAGTACATGTTGAGCTGATCATTTATTTTCCATGTAACTAGTAACTATCTTTCATCCTTATATGGACAATTTGATGATTAGGTGAATCCTGTGTGGTATTTTTAGTGTTAAGGTGGTATTTTGAAAAATTAAGGTGCTATTTGGAAAAATTAAAACAACACCACAGGATACAAGATCAAGCAACATGAAAAGTTATCAATTACTCGCATATATTATAGCTCACAAAATTATGGACAATTTTATTCCACTATCACTAAAATGGTAACCAAGTGCATGTTGACCTGATCATTTATTTTCCATGCAACTAGTAATTATCTTTCATCCATATATGGACAATTTGATGATTAGGTGAATCCTATGTGGTATTTTTAGTGTTAAGGTGGTATTTTGAAAAATTAAGGTGCTATTAGGAAAAATTAAAACAACACCACAGGATACAAAATCAAACAACATGAAAAGTTATCAATTACTAGCTTATATTATAGCTAGCAAATGTGAAAACTTGCACCACAAAATTATTGAGAATTTTATTCCACTATCACCAAAATGGTGACTAATTAAGTACATGTTGAGTTCATTTATTTTTCACGTAATTAGTATTTATCTTTCATCCTTATATGGACAATTTAATGATTTGGTGAATCCTGCGTGGTATTTTTAGTGTTAAGGTGGCATTTTGAAAAATTAATGTGGTATTTTGAAAAATTAAAACACCACTGGATATTAAATCAAACAACATGAAAAGTTATCAATTGCTAGCATATATTATAGGTAGCAAATGTGAAAACTTGCACCACAAAATTATGAAAAATGATTAAGAAACCTAATTCATTTGACTAATATTGTGCCTAAACAATTCAATGTTTGATAAATGCACTACACAATTTCTCAATAACAAAATTTAACCTTGATTTTGCCACATGTCTTTTTTTTAGGCACAACTGCAAAATTTTAAACACATGAATTAGTATATCAATCAAAGCTCCAAAATTATATATACAAAATACGTTTGCATACCTTTTTAGACCAAATGATATCACTGAAGTGTCGTAGCCACGCTGCGTGCATCGAGATGGCTAAGTATCATCAACATAATATCATAGCCAAAAACGTCTAATGGGCCATGCACGTTGCACTCTTTTTTCATCAACTTATTCTCTCTTTTCTTACATCTTTTCGATATTGCATGCATCATAATCAAAATCATCATTTTCGGGTACGTACCCATCATCCAAAATGTTATGATCACTATCTTTAATCTTATCATGAGTTGAAGCAAAAAATAATTTTATGATCACCATCTTTAATTTTATCATGAGTTGAAGCAAAAAATATCTTTTATCATGAGTACGTTGAAGCAAAAAATGAAAGATTTAGTAAATTGGCCAAGTGGGATGAGTGGTAATAGAACCTGGGTATATATAGATATAGTAAAAAAGTGACCGACAGGATATCTGTGTACAAATCTCAAAGGTATGGTCTGCTGTTACAATAATGCCACGTATGTGGTAGGCGAATTATTTGTGGTCATAATTATCACATGTACTTCCAAACACGTAATACGAGGATTTACACGTATGAGATAGTGTCATTTGTTATACTCCGTATATATAGAATGCTTCAGAGAAGGGAAAGAGAACATTCACTTAGAATATGGGATTGATTAGAAACTTCTCGAATAAGCATATTGATACCCGGATTGTTTCACGCGAAAAAAAAAATTACAAAACTAACATATACTACGTAACAAGTATAGTACCTTAGCTCTATCGCCTCATGAGTTGATCCGTTACATATTTTCACAGAAAAACTACTTGTAAACTTTAATAACTAAACTACTTTTTAAGTTATCATCATGTAGCAAAGACAACCACTGAAAAAGTGGTTTGAATCAGTTAGAACATTAAAATAGGTAAGTTTGTCCAAATTGGTATATTATAATTTCAAGCAATTAAGACTTTAAGTATGTGAGATGAGTGCATGTCATCTAGTTTAAAGCCACTAATTGTTTAACTTCAATTTTTTCCACTCTCTTAAGCTCTTGATATTTCATAAACTCACCACCAAAGAACTCAAAATAGCAAAATCTACATCAAATAAAAATGTTGTATTATCTTTATTATAAAACCGTTTTTTTCCCTATAAATGTTACAGTATATAGTTTAATATACAATAATGTTTATGTTACTTGTTTGCTAAGGAATCATAAATAGCAAGCAGGTGAGTGATCTAGTGAATACGTATCGGTTGTTGAGATCCACTTCTTCTTTTTAATGCATGGTCATGCATGAAAATGAAAATGAACGTTAACTACTTGACTCTGTGTTTTTTTTTCCTTATTTTGTTGTTTTCTTAACAAGATGGTGATGCACCTACTTGATTCATGTGGTTCATGTTCAATGATATTCATTGGTTTTGTCAATAAAGTATACGTGGTTCATGTGGTAACGATCTCATTGGTTTTGTCAAATGTCAATAAAGTAAACGAGTGAAGACAAAAGGTTTAACAGAATCAGTGAATTAATAAAGATATATAAAACGAACTAGAAATAATCTTCTCAAAGTAGATATGGGTTTTGGAATTGAAACGAACGTGCTTTTGTGAAGTACGTTATAATAGTGCTTGTAAAAAATTAACTTTGTATAATAATGAAGCGGTAAGTAATGTACCAACGGTACTTAATAAAGTAAATTCAAAGGTTTATTTCTTTTTCCCTTTCAAGATTTTAAGTGATATTAAATTCATAATATTCTAATATTAAATGATAAAAATACTCATTTTTACTAATATACTTCATCAATACTTAGTTTTTATCGAAAAAAAAAAAAAAAAAAAAAAAAAAAAAAAATCCCGAAATACTAACAAAATTCGCAAGTTCGAGTTTACGAATTATTTTTAAAAAATTCGCAAAGTTTGACCTCACAAAGTCAAACCTTGCTAGTTTTCATAAAATTCGCAAGGTTAAACCTTACAAAATTTTGAAAATTGCTCAATTTACTTTCGGTTGTTACGCTTAGCTAAAAAATATAAAATTTTTATATCTCTCTTTTCTTGTCAAGTGGCTTTTCGAATCACGCAAAAAAAAGTTCGTATGAGAAAGTTATGGCTATAATACCAGAGTAACTAAACGAGAAAAAGTGGTTGTATTATTTTGGCCATAACTTTCATATGTGAACTCCTTTTTGGGTGATTCGAAAAGCAACTAAACGAGAAAAGATATATTTACAACTTTTGTATTTTGAGCTAAGTTTAAAAACCGAAGAAAACGGGGGCAATTTTTGGTTTAACTTTGTGATGTCAAACCTTGTGATTTTTTTTTTAAATTCCCAAGGTTTGACTTCACAAAGTCAAACACTGCGAGTTAAATTCGTAACTCTTTCAAAATTTGCGGATTTTGTGGGTTTTTTCGGTATTTTTATTTTTTTATTTTCTTTATATTTATAAAAATTAGTATTTGGTGAAATATGTTGGTAAAAATAGGTATTTTTGTCACTTTCACTTTCTTTTAATCGTTTTCATATTGAAAGAAAATATATTTAGGGTGCGTTTGGTTCAAAATAAGGAATGGAAAATAGAAAGACAAAGGGAATGCTAAGGGTGGTTGCAGTGCATGCGGTATGGGAGTGGTTTGCAACCATGTCGAGCGGCAACACCGCCGCCACTGCTTCGACATGGCTGCGGTATGGACCAATTCGGCAAAGCATGGCGCAAAGGCATGGAGAAAAGTATACATTGGGGTATTTAATAGTTTGAACATTGGAGCAAAAGTGAAAGTTGGGGGAGCGGGGTAAAAAAAAATCCTTCTATATATACTAGACGAAAACATTTGTAAAAAATCACTTTCAATCAAATTTACCACTACCTTCTATATATCATACTTTAAAAAAAAATAAAAAATTGTAGCATTGATCCAAGAATCAAAAGGTGTTTCAAACTCAACTGAGAGACAAATCTCCATCTATCCAATTTGATATAAAAGTGGGGATTAACCTTAGATTTAATATACAACCTAAGTCCATGTTTTTTTCCTTGTCTTTTTGTCTTTTTATTTATTCATTTTTTTTTTTTTTTTTTTTTCATATTTTTCTTTTCTCTTTTTTTCTTTTTCTTTTCTATTCACGTTGTGTTTTTTATTTATTTTTTCTTTTTTCCATGCTTTTTTTGTCTTTTTTTTTAAATAATGTTGTTTTTAAATTCACGTTTTTTCAATTTCTTATGTTTTCGTCTGTTTTCTTGCATTATTGTCCGTTTTCATACGTTTATACACGTTCTCGTCCGTTTTTAAACGTTTTCGTCTGTTTTTTGAGTTTCAGTTCATTTTTAGACGTTTTCATATCTTTTCATCCGTTTTTATATGTTTTCGTCCATTTTACACATTTTTGTCCGTTTTAGACGTTTTTGTCCGTTTTCGGCAGTTTTTATACGTTTTCAGACATTATTGTCTGTTTTCGTCTGTTTTCTTACGTTTTCCGTTTTCGTCCGTTTTCATACAGTTTTGTCTGTTTTCAGACGTTTTCGTCCGTCTTCATACGTTTCAGCAGCTTTTATACGTTTTCAGACGTTTTTGTTCGTTATCATATGTTTTCGTCCGTTTTCATCCATTCATTTACGTTTTCGTCTGTTTTTGTCTGTTTTCATACGTTTTTGTTCATTTTCATACATTTTTGTCAGTTTTTTCATCCATTTTTTACGTTTTCGTCTGATTTTATATATTTTCGTCTGTTTCATACGTTTATATACGTTTTCGTCCATTTTCATACGTTTTCTTTTGTTTTAATACTTAATATTCACTCTTGGATTCATCTTTGATTTGTCCGTTGTCAATACATTGAAGTTATCTGGTGTTCAAATCACAAACTTACATTAAAAGTAGGTGTCTTGGTAATTATGTTGAGAAATATTGATCAGTCCAACGAATTATGTTTAGCCATTTCAAGTTGTAAGATTGGTAGGAACTTCTACCTGGTATAATAATTCTAAATTTTTGTGGTAGTAGAGGTTTTATACGGAGTGGCTGTTATCTCTCTCTTTTTTATATCTTATTATATTAAATGTAGTCTACAATAGGTTCTTTACGGTCTATGATCACGTATCGAGAGGTATGTACCAATTGGAATATGATGTTATTTATGTCGTTTTCTTGATTTTACATATATTATCAATCACACAAAATGTTTTAGTTACACTTTCTTCTTATACTTATTAACAAATGCTCATTACCAAGGCTATCAAGATTTACTTTTCATCTACATTATCAAGATTGGAGTACGCGTGCATGGCCGTTAATTACATTCTTAGTTACAAGTATTGTACTCTATACTATCATTGACTTATTAGTTGATATTCCTTTCGAATACATGATTCACCCTGTTTTCTTTGTGGTATTTTCTTACTTTGTTTACACACACTATTTTTTTTGCACGAACTCATCTAATTACCCGACCCACGACGGGTCAATAAGCTAGTAGATATATACATGCATGTATGAAAATAAACTAGTTATGCGCAATAAATGTACAGTTCCAAAAAGCTTTAAGGGTACGTGTGTGCATACCAAAGCTTTGGGCGTAGGCTAGCTGCTCAAGAAAGTTAAATTCTTTCCAGTTGGATATTAATCTCCATTGTTGTTCAGTAAGCCCGATGGAAGTAGAACTGTGGAAACAACTCTTGCTCAGTAGGGGAATTATCTTCACTCACCTTTCCGGCATTAAGAAGCTTGCGCTCAATTATATTCTCCGATGGCTGCTAGTTGAAAGATCCATCTGAGAGTTGCAATTTCATACGTGTCCTTGCAGAGCTCTCAAATCCTGCAATGTCTGCTGATTCTTTCGGTATTTATCGAATGCAAGTTGTTGTATACTCACGCTGTCTGTCCATTAATTGACTGGATTTTTCTCACCAGTTTAGTAGCGAGTTTGAATCATAGAGCCAGTAGCCAGTGCATGGGTTGAAATCACGTTTCGTCCAACGGAAAAAGATATCTGGATCATTGTCCATGATCTTGTTTACAGACCATCAAGGAAAACAGGCTATGCTAGGCACAAACTCAAGAAAATCAATGGGTTTGTAGGGGGTGTGGAGACACCAACTAACGTACCAAAAGACATTGTGTTTGGTATATTTTGGCTTGAGAACGTAGAAAAGCCCTTTTGCAATAGAATGAACCTTGAAGTATGGGCGACCCGTGCGCCAAGGTTCCTTGGTTTCGCTGGATTGGGTCAGGATTTTTTAATTACTTTTGCAAGCAGGTGTTTCTTTAAATACAACCCACCGATCACAATGGAGTGGCCAAAAATTGAAAGTCGGGGTTTTCAAGGAGTTCGGCGGTAGGTTTTATGCTTGAAAAGTCTTTCTCGTTGATTGATTTGCTAATTTCCTCAACTGGAAAGGCCATGCTGCAGTTAGGAATAATAAGGATCATTAACACTCCTTGAACATAATTTTTAATCTTTTGTTCAAAAAATAAACATAAATTCTATATGGGAAATATACCCAGAATTGTCATCCAGCAAATAGGAGTCACTATCGGGATCGTTGGAGTCCTCTGACATTAGAACTTTAAATTTGGAAATGACCTATACAAAGATGAGAATGTGAAGAAAGATTATAAGAAAAAAGGATAAAAAGCGGATCTGAAACATTTAAATAGAGGTGGAAATTTTGACGCATTAACTTAATATAAATCAACATGGGTTATGCATGGTTTATCCCTAACGGGTACAATTGGTGAAACGGGTTCTCAGTTTACCAAATTGAAATTCTAGTGTTCTAAATATTTTTTATTTTCGAAAGTTAGATTAAAAAAAAAAAAAAAAAAAAAAAAAAAAAAAAAAAAAAGGGTTTTGTAATCATATTCAGCACGCTCACTACCTGAGCCAATATGTTATAACCTGCACTAAAAACAGCTCTTTTTGACCCAAGCCTATTTTCACCCATTATATTATGACCTGCCCATTTTGGCACCTCTAATCTAGTTTTATCCTTACTTCAGGGGAAACACTATCTGTGTCGTCACTGTCACGTGAAAAGAAAGTGCAGAGTTTGTAAAGTTGATGAATACTTAGAACCTGAAACCATAAGTAATCGGTTAAGTTAGACAAGGGGGGGGGGGGGGGGGGGTATCATGAAAATGTAAGCAAACACATGGGAGACTTACAGGACACAGTTTAGTTGTGAGTTCATCATATGAAATTTTAGACTTCTGTTCTATAACCTGAACAAACGTGAAGAGTGAATAAAAATAATCAGTCAAAGTAATATTGTTCAAAGTATAGATAATTCAGAACTTTGATTGGAATTGTAAACAGAAATTGGAAAGAAATAAAAAATAAAAATATATTTTAGTACATACCAGAAAACCGACTGCCTGCCTTACACGATCAAGTTCATCTGATGATGAGTCTGCGTACTGATTCAATGAGTGGTTAGACCTACTAATATTGACTTAAAGCAATAAAAGAAGGTGTAATATCTACCCATTTATGTATAAACGGGTCGATTTGATTATTTTTAATCTCGCATGGGTCAAATATAAAACTTTAGCTTAAAAGAAACAGGTCAAATTGTCCCAACAGGTCAAATACATTGAAAGTCGCCTGCATTTACTCTTAGTGTTTACATGTCAACCAGCTTGTTTCAACGTGTAGTAAAGGCATATTAGATGAGTACCTCTGTTGTGGCCTTAGAACACCAATCCTCGAGTTTAGCTAATCCTGCTTTCACATACTCCCCGTTTGCAAATGTACAACACTCTTTATGTAGTAGCACACTGAGGTTGCCAATAGAAATAATGAAATGAGATAACTAATTTGACGGGATTGACTATCTATCTATAAGGATATTTGCTACCTGTTGAAAAGCTGTACATCAATGAAGGAGAAAACTTGAAAAAATATCTTTTGAATAATTACGGATGGCACCTGAAAGAAATATGCATCAACGATCAAACCAGGAGCAAGTGAGTTTTCGTCACAAACCTTATTGTGAAAGAAAAATCACTTACATATAATTCCTTTAATGTATCAAGCAGTTCATTTAAGCGTTCAATGATGCTATCCCAGTACTCAACTGGAAAAGATTTACCATCTGATACTATCGGCGCCTAAATTTTATGAAAATGCATTATAATCTCCAATAAAAGAGCTCTTTACTAGTGAAAACAATATGGTGATCACGACCAAATAGAGAAAATATGATACCTGGATACAAGAGGCGAGAAGATGGGACAAATCCTTTTTCAAGTTGTTACGGATAAATCCGTATAATTTTTCAACATAAGCAGCAAGTTGCTTCTTGAAAAGCAAAGCTGGGTACTTGACCTCCACATGTTGCACTATACTAATGATGGAAGCTGCTCGAAATCCCTACAGATGATACTTGTTTAATTAGATGCTTCGCAATCCTCTCAAATCGGTGTCTGCCACTAATTCAGGTTATGCTTTATCTCTAATGTGTCAAACAGGAAAAATATTTGCTATAGAAGTAAAAGGGTCAAATGGGTTGAAAGTAGCCAAAGTGCGTTTTTAAGGCATAAAATTGTCCCAAATGATTTTATTTGAAAAAATAGATTATCATTAAACAATGTTATCTTTTGTGATATATTATAAATATCATGGACAAATAGCGTTTTGGGTCAAACTAGCCTGACTCACACCATGATTACCCGTTGCCCAACCAACCGCATATACTATTACCCTTGTTTTCTAGTATGCATGACAAAACGGGCTATTAATTAGGAAAGTAGAGTACTTGAGTCATCCTTCCAAATATTGATGTCGGCTGCTGCGGTTTGGGAGGGCTTGGACTTAAACTCCTCTGAATCAAAAACAGCAATGTCGATGTGACACAGAGCCAATAAGCCATATGTTTAATGTCTTCCTTTTTCTGGAAATACACAATACAGAAAACACTAAACTCAATTCACTGTCTGATTAACTTAAATGAATCACTAAATAAATTAATATATAGTCGAACGTAACAAAAAAATATGTCAAATCTGGATATCTGACCTCTATTGCAGAACCCATCATCTGGACAATACGATCAAATATGGTGGTTATATCTGCTTCGAAAGCTTTGCTGTGCAAAATACTTTTGTATATAACGTATGTGGCAACCGGCTTCCCTTGAGAAAACCCAAGATCTTCTGTAGCAGCTTTCATAAGATTATCAACCAATTCCTATACCAAAAATATAAACATACATATCAAAACAGTAGGTTCCCATGTGTTTTCATGTATATAAATCGTTCTTTAACAAAAGCAATAAAAATACTATCTATATTCCAGACGATAAATTAAAATATGAAGTCTACATATATTAAAAAAAAAAAAAAAAAAAAAAAAAAAAAAAAAATAGAGATCGTGATAAGAAACATACACGCTCCCTTCCTAGAGTGGATTGTGTCAAGTTGCTGTCAAATTCCTTTGAAGGGGCGCCATCTTTTCGTTCCTGCAGATTAAAAGCTTCTTCTTTAGAGCAAAAAAGGAAAAACAAAAATTTGTGGAAAAGCTATAAAGGTTAGATTTGATAGTAGGAGTGCTGTGCACCCTAACACATTAGGATTTAAATAAAACCATGCATTTTCAGATTAAGTTCTCAAAAAGACAAATCAGTAAAATAGCAACATGCTTTTTCCTCTTTCTGTTTATGGACGGACATTTTTTGAAGTTCTAAAGCAACCTACTTTAGAACGACTCATGTTTTTAGCAATGAGTTACCGGTTTTGCTCTTGAATCGTAATTAGTTTTGAATAGTATTATAGTATTTTCTATGTGGCTGCTGATGTGGCAATGCCATGAATTTTCAAAATTTGCATCAAGGCTGTTGACCCTTAGATATATGAGTGAAATCTAAGAACAGTGGTTTTGAATTATAGTTAGCAGTTTCGACATCACCTTTTGTCTCAGCATTTGGTCCTCGGCTTCCATGTCAGCAATCTTTTCTTGAAGACTAAAGAAGTACAGCAAAAAGGAAGCCACTTTCTCAGCTTCAAATAGTAATATCATAAAGTTTTCATAAAAAGAAGGCTAGAAAACTGGAAGCATATTTAAAAAATCATCAGACAACCTTTGCATGTCAAGCTTCAAGTCAATTATCTTAGATTCAGCATCCATAGCCTCCTTCAACCTATCTTCACTCAATTTAGTGGTCTCTTCAAATTTCTTTTGTATTTCACTATTTTCCTGTTCTAATGAACTAACCGTGTCCTACAAATGTTCCAAAACCATGAAATACAGCGAATTAGACCAGACAATCCCTTCCCAAAGTCTAAATAATCCACAAAAGGTGTAGATTGGCGGGAACACCCTGACCCCGGGTGCCTTTTGGCACAAGCCATTGTCCACCCCACAAGGAATAGCTCCGGCAACTCTCCTGGCCTAGTGGGACAACCAACTGGAGTAAGAACGAGCCAAGACTCGGACCCCTGAGCTCTTATTCCACAAAGTCTCTCCGTGTGCCCATAGGTTTTGCGGAGGTGGGTACCTATATGAAGCAAATGCCTAGGATAGGACTTGAACTTGGGTCTATTGACTCAAGCACAAGTGAATGACCCGTTTTTGTAAATGGTTAGACACTTGGATAAGACAACAAGTGGCGGGTATTTTCAAAATTTCCCGTATTAATCCGAACACATTTTGTGATTGGACCCAAAATGCCATTTTTACACCTCTAGTTATAGTCATCAAATCCTGATTATAAGTACAAAAAATTGGAGTAAGCAAAAACGGGCATGCTTGACTTCAAAACCGACCTTGAGTTTTTTGTTGTCAGTAGTAAGTGTCTCTATCTTGTCATTGTCCGCAACACGAACTTGCTCCATTTCAATTTTTGCAGCCTCCAAAAGATCTTTTGTTTCTTCAAATTGAACTCTTATCTCTTCTATAGCCGACTGCAACTTTGCATTTTCCTTATTTTTAGTTTCCTCCATATCAGCCTGCAAAATTTAAAAGCACTTCAACAATTGAAAAATAAATATTGAAATAAGAAAAAAAAAAAATTCGGACAGAATTTAGCACCAATTGAACTTCCATATCTTTTATAGCAGACTGCAAATTTCTAGTCTCCTTATTTTTCGTTTCCTTCACGTCAGCCTACAAAAAATGTAAGCATAAAAAAACATCAATTTAAAAAAAAAAAAAAAAAAAAAAAAAAAAAAAAAGTATTGTAGAAACTACACTATTGCTTTCTTTAATCTCTTATTATGTGTTTCGGGTATAAAGAAATAGATAAATTAAGTTGTTGGACAGAATCGAGCACCAATTGAACTTCCATATCTTTTATAGCAGACTGCAAATTTCCAATATCCTTATTTTTCGTTTCCTCCATATCAGCCTACAAAATTTTAAAGCATAAGTATGTGATAAAAAAAAAATCAATTTGAAAAAAGTGAACAAGTTGAAAGAGATACGCAGTACCCGTTCAACTTCCATCTCTTTTAATGTAGACTGCAATTTTGCATTTTCCTCAGTTTTAGCTTTGTCCATATCAGCCTGCAAATTTTGAAAGCAAATTAAACAACCAAAAAGTTAAAACGAAAGTTTTTCTTTGTATGATCTCATATTTCATGCTTTTGTGGATAAAAATGAGACCATTTGAGATTCCAACGCCTTTAAAGACGACTGCAATTTTGCATTTTCTGCAGTTTTAGCTTCCCCCATATCCGCCTGCAAATTTTGAAAGCAAATTAAACAACAAAAAAGTCAAACTTAAGTTTTGCTTTGTATGATCTCATATTACACGGTTTGTTGAGAAAAATAAATAAATAAATACCAATTGCGTTTCCAACTCTTCTAAAGCAGACTGCAATTTTGCATTTTCCTCGGTTTTAGCTTCTTTCGTATCAGCCTTCCAATTTCGAAAGCAAATTAAGCAATCAAAAAAGTTCAAACTATATTTTTGCTTTGTATGATCTCATAGTACATGGTTTGTTGAGAGATAAGTTTACCAATTGCATTTTCAACTCCTTTAAAGCAGACTGCAATTTTGCATTTTCCTCAGCTTTAGCTTCCTCCATATCAGCCTGCAAATTTTGAAAGCAAATTAACAATCAAAAAATTCAAACTTAAGTTTTTCTTTGTATAATGTGTGCTTTGATAGTTTGAGGATAAAAGATAGAGCACCAATTGAGTTTCCAACTCCTTTAACGCAGACTGCATTTCCGCATTTTCCTTATTTTTTGCTTCCTCCAAATCAGCCTACAAAATTGGGAGCACTTCAAACAATAAAAACAAATAACATTGTTCTTTTGGTGTAAACAAGAAATATCTTAAGTTCTTGGAACGTAATCAAGTACCAATTGAACTTCCTTTTCTTGTATAACAGACTGCAGTTCTGCAGATTCCTTATTCTTAGCTTCCACCATATCAGCCTATAAATATATAAGAATACCAAACAATTAAAAATAAATGGAGGAAAATCCAAAAGGTAAAAACGAATCTATGTAATCTCTTATTAACTTCTTGTATATAAAAAAGTAAAAGAAATAGCCAGAAAGGTATGACGCACCAATTTAACTTCCAACTCCTTTAAAGCCGACTGTAGTCTTGCCGATTCCAATTTTTTAGCTTCCTCCAAATTGGCCTATATAAATAAAAAACAAGCAAAAATCAACCAGATTCAAAGTCATTCTAAATTATGTGCTATAGAGTTAACTAGAGTTTAAATAGTTACTAAACTACATTGATATGTTGAAAGAATACTCACTCTTGTACGTTCCTCCTCCTGCAACTGCATAGCGAGTTTTTTGACTTCTCTTTCCAATTTAGATTTGGCATCTTGGAGATCACTGGTATCCTTTGCAGCCTACAGGAGAGCAAACATTTGCAGATTTCACATACACATATACCTAATGGTGAATGCAGAAAATATATTTTTGACACCAACTTCCACCGTGCTTGTTACTTTAACCAACTTTGATATTAGGATTTTCAAGAAGCGGGCCATTTAAAATATACATAGAGTTACGTCGAACTAGAAAAATAAAAATACCAGCTGATGTTTGTTGTAAGCCAACTTAAAGAACATAAATTAAGCAGATGAAAGATGTAGTTACCTTTTTCAGACTCTTTAGTTCCATGCGTGCCATGTCTTTTCTGGCGACAGACTGAACATAGATTGCTACTTTCCTCATTTTCACATATCGGCGCAAAGCCAAATGTCGTCGACATCGACTCTGAAGTATTTACATACAACGATATCAGTTTAAAATAGTTTTAAGCCAGTGACTTGACCTTAATGAACATAAAGTCTGGTGGATACTATATAACTAAAATATGTTCTTCTTGAACGAATTTTAGTGTACCTGGATACCAATTGCTGCTTTTGTTTGCCTTTTAACATTATATACATTGCGTGCAGCCATGCCACGCATTCCATTTTGAATAAAGATAACTGAAGTGCTCATGACTTTGTATCTATTCTGTTCATGACGCATGCGTGCATTTCTTTGGATCCTCAAACAAGCCCTTTCTCTCCTCCGACACTCATAAAGGAGGCGTGCAACTTCCCCTGTAACAATATACTATATAAATAAGCTTTCCAAATTCTATTACAGTTAACCATCAAGATAAACTTCTTGCATGTAGTTCTTAACAATCATTACCTCTACATATAGTTTGTAATGGTATTGCTGCATATCTTAACAAGATAAACTTCTTGCAAGCAGAATTCCCGCGAAATTTTGTCTGGATTTTGGTAGCAGATCTTCCTAAAACCTCGCTTCTTCGAGCGTCTATTTCTGCCATCTGGCCTGCTCTGAGAAACACTTTCGTTTTACCTATCTGCAAGACTTTTGATCAGAAACATCATAAAAGTCATATCACCTGAGGCTACAACTCAAAAGATAATCTTGCGTGTACCTGATAGCCTTGAATGTTCGCTTTCTCTAATAGAATCTTTGAAGCCTCCACCTCATTGCTAAAGTTAAATGCAAGATAAAAGTATCAGAGCATATTATATGGACTTTGAAGTGGGCTATAAGTTATAGTTGATGCGTCTACCTTAGTTTCATAACATTAGGTGAAAGGATTTTGAAGCGCTCTATAAATTCATGGAACGGTTTACGAGTAGGAAAGCCTGCACAACTGATCCTGATTGCCTCCATAACTCCCTGAAATAGCAACAGTGTATGCATGCCTAGTCAAAATGGGTTCGGGGAAAAATGAGTAATATTTTGGTACAGAGTGCGCCGGGTTGGCCATAAGCATATTTTGTCCACTTCTTTAATAATTTCAAAAGTACTTAATATGTTTAAATGATTAAAGAAATGTTACAATAGCAGAATATTCTGTCTATACGTGCTAAACTTACCCCACATCGAAGTTGCTGCAGAATATTCTGATTCTCAAATAAAGCAGGCTGTAGAAGATTATTTGGTTTGACACAGCGGACGTAATGTGGCTCGGTGTGACTAAGTGTCTCAAGCAAGGCTTGTAATTGTTGCTGTGAAAACAAGAGAATCATAATTTAGTGACATGCGTAAATGGATAAAAATTGCCACCTTTTTATGAAATGCAAGAATAATGAATAAAAATTAACCTTGAATTGGGAACCAATAGATATGAACTTTGAAGCTTTAGATGACTCTTGAGAAGAAGGTGGGAATAAGCTTGATACAAAGAAACACTTTGAAGCATTCATGAGAGCCTGATGCTCCGCAACAACATAGTCCTTGTTCTTATCCAAGAAGTAATCACTTTGGTACCTGACCTGAAACAAGATGACTTCAAATAAATGATAAATGATAAATGATTTTTCACTTTTTACATCTTTATATCAGTACAAATGGAGGGGTGTATGGATTTATCCATTTCAGTGACTACTGTGCGATAAAAGGGAATATAAATGCATACATCACCAGCATAGTGGCAGATGGTGAAGTCTGTCGTTGATAGCTTTGGCTTCTTAAAACGTTTGTGATCTTTGAACGTCTGGTAAAGCTTTTCAGCAAAGGTAGCGTGACTGGATCTTGGAAACATGCTGCATGAAATCAACATGATCAGCTTTGGATTTTCGAAAACTACGTCAAAATTAGACAGGACTAAACCACTGTTTGGCGACTTTACTTGAACTAGTAATCTTTCATGAAGATTAATAAATACTAATTGTAATAAATAGTTTGCTATTCTATGTGAAATGCATACATACCAAGCTTCGTCCAAAAGAGCAAGGATTCCCCCGGGTTTCTGAAGCAATCAAGAACCAGATTCAATAAACTGAGAAAGATATTACAAACTACTAGAGGTGACGGGTTGGCTAACGTGACAAAATAATTTCAGCCGTTCAGGTCATATGGGCGATTGTTGGACCAAAATAGCCAGAAACACTTTTTCTCCCAATTTTTACTTCTTTATCTTATTATAACAGGTACATCGCTGTATTATTTCAATAATAATCTGCATTACTAAATATTTGGTACTTTAATGAGGCAGGACGTAGGGGGAATCAGTCCCTGAATATGCACGGACCTTTTCAATGAGATCTAGAATGTCTTGGTTGTCCACGAATTCTATGTAACTCCAATCGATTTCCTCCTTGGTATATTCTTCTTGCTCCATCTTGAAAACATGCTGCCAAAAAGAATATCATTTTACCAGCAACCAGATTACGCTTATTCATGCTCCAAAGATCCAAACCAATGCTTAAGTTTAGAAACCTGATTAAAATGTTGCTGGAGTTTCTCATTAGTCAGATTGATGCAAAATTGCTCAAAACTGCATAAGGCACGATTAAGTTATGTGTTAAACTGATATCAGATGATAAGTTTCTAGTGTTTTCTTTAACGAAGCTGCTAAGGGTTTTTGTGAAGTTGTTTCCAAGAAATAACCTATATCTTAAATGATGAACCAAAAGCATACCAGTTAAGCACCTGTTCGTCTTGAAGCTCTCGAATCCATAAATATCCAGAACTCCAATCAAGAATTTTGACTTTGCATCTTGCCCAATAGTATTATTAATCTTGCTCACAATCCTGGGAGATGCAATAAAGACCTTGAGCTATAAAACCAAAAGAAAAATAAAACCATATGGTAGAGGTGGCAAGATGCACAGGTCAAGTAAAGAGTCAAAACGGGCCATTTTAGTACGGGGCAAAACCGGTTGGGTTGGGTTTGGGTTGCCCGGCAGACGCTTAGTAATCCATTTTTCATATAAAATAACTAATGCATTAATATAGACGTCAGGAGACGTTCAACGCGTTTGACTTGTTTCCCTCTTAGCTGATCTTTGTTTGACCCGTTTGAGATAAAACACAAACCAAAATTGATCAATGAGTAAATCGGTATAAATTGCCACCTCCAGCATATACTAACAATCTTCCATTTAGATCAACCTACCAATCAAATAATCTTGAATAAACAATTTTGGCCAAAGCATCTCTACTGATGGCTGCCGAATTTGGATCAAGAGACTTTTTAATGCTTTCGCCACGAGTTACCATCACACGCTTGCAAAACGATTCTTGAAGAGCTGTCTCATCACACCTAAACAGATTACGTCTACTTTACAACTTACTTTCTTGAAATATAAATAAAGATATAAAAATAATAAAAGAAGACTAACTACATGAAAAGCTCAGCTGCGGTTTTCAGATGAAATCGAGATTTATCATCTTTAGGTTGAGAGGAATCAGGTTCACTCCCCCTACTGAATTCAATATTCCCTAAGTGAAGAACTGCTGCCACAACACGGAATATAGCTTCCTGTTGGAAAGAAATTATTTTAGGTTACACTTTATCAGTACGTAAAATTTCACATAGATAGATACCTGCTCATCGGAACTGATCCCGACAACCTCCATGGCTTGTTTTGTTGCAAGGTACTCTTTTCCCTCATCCAATCCTGGAAGTTGGTAACAGTTTGAATGATTAAGGTAACGAAACGTACTTGGATAAAATGCACTGACGAAGGTCGTTAAAAAGTAACAAAATATCTTAACTAAAGAAAGCACAATGCATATATAAGATTGTTTCCATGTCACTACACAATTGATTAAAATATGCATAGATTACCAAACTCGTTACCTCAGGTGGTGCTGCGCAGAGCATGTAAAAGCAATGATAACTTCTCTCAGGGTCAGAAACTTGACAAACACGTGATCTTTCCAGCAAATAAGTTCTTATAGCAGCTCCCGATATCCTTCCCTGTTCGTTGAATTGGATCTCAACAAACTTACCAAAACGACTGCAAAAATATCAAATTCAGTTAAATAAATATGGTTAAACATAGAAACCAGTGAATATCTGAAACTTTAGTCTAGTTTTAATGAAGTATCCCTTCATAAAAGCTTTTGTGAACCTTGAATTGTTGTTCCTAACAGTCTTCGCGTTACCAAATGCCTCTAAAACCGGATTAGACTGCCAAAAGAAAGAAATGTGTGACGTATGAAAATCAGACGAAAATCCTATTGACGTGAGATTTATGTCCACGAAGACACAAGGGTTATCTCATCAAAGCCAACATAAGTTGTTCTGATTCTATTATGGGTAAAAAAACTCACAAAAAACTGTCAAGGTTACAGAGATCTTTTTAAGACCCCTCAAAAGTTTTGACTTTAATCGATTTAAGGTAATCCATACAAGTTGCCATGTCATAAAAGTTGCCTTTTTGTAAATTTAACCATGTTGAATATTTCCCATTTGGCACCGAGAAAACCAATCATCTGCTGACAACAAGGTCAAAATTATACTTGCATCGATTTTTTTTTTTTTTTTGAAATATTGGTTAATTTTCATGGATCGAAACAATGAAGGCTACCCAAAACAGTAATTGTACCAAATAATGTCACCATTGAAGCAAGAAATCAATAATCAGAAGAAATAATAGTAATTATGGCCCGACAATTGATTGGTGTGACCACATGCATAGCATTTCTGCCAGATTCAAATAAATATCACTTACTTCTAGGACTTGCTGCTCTACACTCCTTTCATCACTTCCAGGGCGACCTCCCATATAAGCAAGGTATTGCATAAGGTTTTTAGTGTTTTGGGTCTTACCAGCTCCACTTTCTCCACTGACCAGAATGGACTGACTAACCCCTTCATGAATCATCTGCCTGCATTCAGATAAGTCTTAAATTCCCATGTGTATAATAATATTTTGGATCCAAATAACTAGAGGTAGCAATGTCAACCCATATACTTATAAATGGGTCAGTTCGGGTGTTTTTACTTTTTATTTTTTATTTTTTATTTCTAACTGGTCAAATGGATAAATACAAAAAAATATCTGGACGAGAACTTAAAAAGTGTTTTGGACCCGCCTTGGCCCTTTATGACTTGCAACCCAGCCGACCCATTTTGCCACCTCTATCAGTAATCAAAATATGCAGCAAGAAAAATAAAAGATTGCCTGTATGCCATATCCGCAATAGCATAAGGATGTGGACTCAGTTCCCCCAGAGCTACCCCTTTATATTTTTCCATCACACTTTTGTCATATATATTTGGTATTCGTTTGAAAGGGTTCACCGCAATCAATATATTTCCTGTGTAAGTCTAAAAGCAAGTATAGGTGAGACTTGATTTTACTTATGACATAAACGGTTTATCATAAGCTAATTGATGCACGGTATGTACTCACATAAATTTCATTCATGTCAAATCGACTTTTTAAATTGCTTAGAACCCCAGGCTCATGCAAATAAGCCAACTTTGTCATGTCATCAACTCCACCTTCAGGGAACTCGGGATCTTTTGGATACACGCGGGACACTTTAGTAACAACCTATACAATATAAAGGCATAAAAAACACATGATAATCTTCAGTAGATATGATGTTCTAATAATTTAATAAATGTAGACTCTACAAATGAAAAACTTACTTCTTTTTCTGATGAGCATTTTACTTTGACTTCCTTCTCGTTAATTTCCAAAACTTCAGCATCTATCCAAGCTACCCCAGGATCCTCCACCCAGACTTGAGATCCGACTATAATACTGGCTGAAGTAGACTGCACGACAAATGGGAGGTTCACCAATCATTAATAGAACGTATGCAGTAGCATCCAAGTGAATTACATGAAGAATCAATAATATCAACGCGCCAAAATTTCCCCGAGTGAATATGCATGACTAAACACAATACACCGGCTCTTACTTTTTATCTAATGAACCTCAAATCAACAGCGCGAAGCATGTGATATATTACTAGGATAGTCTAATATTAGGGCTGTTAAACTGCCAAAGTAATAGACCTCTCAACCTTTGTAAGCAACTTCAAACATCAATTCCACAAATAAGAAACAGAACAACGCCCACTAGCTAGTTAGGACAGTGTGCCCCAGCCGGCAAATATCGCCCACTTACTTCTGTTCTTTCAGCATGCTCATTATTGTTTCAAACAATGTGCTATAATGGTCATCATATCAACTAGTGACATGTTAAAACTGTCAAAATCAGTCATGTGACAATATTGTCACTTTTTTCATTTCAATATGATCCTAAAACTTTCAAACGTATTATTTTGGTCAATTTTAATTTGTTTCAAACTTCGTTAGGTAAACATTTTGGGGTTGCCAAAAACGGTCACAGGGTAACTCGCCCTCTGCGAGTGTCCTCAACCGGAAAACCTCATTCGTTTATCCGTTTCATTTGAACTTCTAAACAACATGCCATTATAGTCGATGTGCATACCATAGGAAGAAAGGTGTTGGGCCAAAAATTTGCCCAACACTCTGACAATATTGAAACATAAAATAGCCTAAGTTAAGTTTACTCGCTAATATGAAATCTCCAAGTGTTGTATAAAGCTCTATAAGCAACTAGCTTCGAGGACGTCAAAAACCATACGAAGAAACACTTTAACTCGTTGATGCGGTATCAACAAGTAAAGTACCCGAGCTGAAAGACAATGTCTGAGTAAGTGAAAGTCTCGGTGAATATACTCTCTCTTAGTGAGACAAGAATTATTGGGATGGAACTTCCTCAAGAAAAGGGAAAAAGTACCTTTACAAGGAAGTCAGCCAAAGTTAACTCAACTATTCACTAAAGTACATTGAGAAGTAAAGCTACATATGAAATCATTAAATGGAAGATATACTCTTTCACCAAATGCTTGACACCTAACGAGCTACTAGATGTGACTTCAATTTATCCTCATACATATACGAATGTTAGTCAAGAGCAAAATTAGAGATTCTTTACACGAAAATAATACAAACTGTATTATAATGAAAGTATTCTCATCTCCTTGAATCATAAGCTCAGTCATTCTATAGGGATAGTACTCCACAACTATCCTTCTAATTCTTTGATTCATTATTTCTAATAAGAATTATATACATTGAAAAGTACGAATGGTGTTATAAGTGTCAAATGGAACTTGTGTAAACTTGTTTTTAAATTCTTAAACATATTCTCATTTTACCCAAATTTCGAACCAACAAAAAGTGAAACAACATTGCCATTCCATTACAATTAACCTCTAATTATTTTCAAGTAGCAGAATGCTTGAATTTCTCCGAATAGCCTAAAAAGGGATCCTTCTATATTTTAAAAACATCTCCGAGGTGGCCTAGTTGTTAGACGTTCGCAGTTAAAATATCGGTCAAGTTATGTACATCAGAGCCAAAAACGGCTCGACTTTCACTAATACGTTTGGTATATGGTAATTGGAATAAGGGAATACTAATAAGGGAATACTTTCATTCTGAAATAAGATGTTTGTTTTACTACTTTGAATCCAAAAATTTGCTATGATACTAAAATATAAAGCATACTCCTACCCCACCCACTTGCCTCCTATGGAAACTATAATACTTGTGGGACCCATTTTATATCCAAAGTCATACAAATTGTGATTCATAGAACATACCAAACACACACCAAGGGATTCCTCACTCTTTACCGAAGGTTATCCCGTAGCTACTAAACACATATGAACAACTACAACATGCACGGCGGTGACTGCAAAATTCCATAGCATTCATCAATTGGGAAAAATAACATAAGCATACACAAAACGCATACAAGTAACTATTAACACAATGCAACACTTCATAGTAACCAATGGTGATCAGAATCAGCTAACAAATAATCACAATAAAACCAATACCGTAACGAAAATAGGTCAGTTTTAAAAATAACTCACCATTTGGGGAAAAAGGCAATGTACAAAGATCTAATGATATTACAACACAGATCGATCGGTTAATGCATAAGTTTGTTATAAAATACTCCGGAGATCAGAAGCCCCAAATTTATAAAAATTTGTTACGTGTTTTTTTTCTTTGTATGAAGACAATCGAAACTTTGGTTATTATATAATTTTCAAGCACTTATATACGTTTCTCCCCCACTCCACTTACATTTCATTTCCAAATTTTATATCACACTTTTTTTTTTTTTTTTTTATGTGACTTGTCTGGTCCACGTGGCATCCGAATGAAAAAATTTGATTATCATATACTTTATTTAAAAAATTATAATACAAACGTGATTTTCTTATATTTTATTAAAATTTTGTTTTTACGCCTTCTGATAATTCTCGTTTCCAAAATATCAGATTTTTTTTCTAACAAGTAAAGTAGTAAACGGATAAACAAATAAGCTTTTCTTTATTCATGTCATTGGAAAAAAGAGCCTTTACTTACCTAATATTTCACCCTTCACAGTTCACACTACAAAAAATTGTCATTCAGTGACCCTTAAAAAAGTATCATTAAGAGACAAAAGTTTCATTAAAAGTAAAAAAAGTGTCAACAGAAATATAAAATGGGTGTCACTTAAACTTTTATGTGCTTCTTCTACATTTAAAAAGTGTAATTAGAATTCCAGTAAGTAAAATTCTATTTACCGTGTGGAAAAAAATGTGAGGATACATTTTTTGACTTTTAAGACACATTTTGTTCATAAAACTGTCATCAAATCTCAAAATTTTTAGCTTTTACCCACAATGTTTAAAAGGTGTCACTAAAAGGTTAGATGTAGTGACACTTTTTTATGTCACAAAAGTTATAGATATATTATCTTGTAGTGTCACACGTGTATCTAGCGGAATTTGAACTTTGCACCCCTTTTAAGGATACAGTGTCACTTCATGATGCATTGACTTTTGAAGCATGTGCTTTTAGATGCGCAAAATGATTAGAGCGTATCTTTAAATACATTTACAATCGAAAATATAAAACAAATTGTTATTACTGAGACAAGAAACCATTTAACATATCATTTCGAAAAAAAAAAAAGACATTCGTGACAAGATCTTTAGTCGAATCAAAGCAAAAAAGAAAACCATGTTTGTTTTTTTGTGATTTGCTTTGAGTATATAGAGAAAAAGAAAAGTGGGTGTGCAAGAAATAATTGATGGTGAAAGAAAAGGAGGATTGTGAATTGGTAAAGTGAAAGTGAATTGATGGTGTGTGTTTATCTATTAGAGCGCTAGGTACAGTTGTTGTTGTGGGTGATGTCATGGAAAAAATGGTGCCATCTCAACATTTTTTTCTTATGGCACAAGATTTCTCTATGGCACCAAAGCACCTCTCCTTAGCTATAAGTCTACAACGCCACTTTTTGGTGCCGTGGATGGTGCCAACGACTACTTTTTCAAAAAAAAAAAATAATTAAAAAAAAAAAAAAAAAAAAAAAACTACCGCGTGGGCTGGTGGCCACGACGCTAGCCGCTACCAGCCACCGGTGCCGTCCTCGCGCCATCGGTGATGGCTTGAGCCATCAGCTCTTGTATCGCATGCTCTTATACAAAGCCAAAAGAAAGAGTAAAGAAATAATTTGTAAGGACAAAAAATGAAAAGACTATCGTACCCTCATGTGCCCAGCACATGATTGGACTTAAAAAGATTATGTAACAGTTGTTACAAAATTGGACTAGCAGCATGCAAGAATTCAAACGTTGAGGAGGACTACAGTAGTTTATGTGTAAAGGGGACTATACGTGAAATCATGCAATTGCACAAGAACTGGCGTTGTAATTTACTCAAATAAAAAATTAAGTAACCTTAAAGTCTTAAACTACCAAAAAGCCATAATTTCACTGCATCCACGTTCGATCCTCACTTATGTAGCACAAGAGACGACAAAATAGGTGGGTCAGGTCGGGTCACGAGTCTAGATGGATTTGGGTCTAAACGTGTTCGGGTTTAGATAGGTCTTTTAGAAACACGAGTCTAAATGAATTCGGGTCTAGATGGGTTTTGGTTGAGTTAACAAGCCTATTTTCGTTTTTGCTTAATATGAAGAAAATTAAAAATATTAAATAATAAAAAAACTCGTTAGACCCATCTACACTCATTGTTTAATTGTTACTATAATTGCACTTTTATCAAATACTAGTAACCAATTAGACACATCTATAATATTAAAAAAAACCCAACTAAACATTTCCCCTAATAGATATTTATCTAAATAGACTCACGTTTAACCAATGAGTCTAAAATTACTATCTCTATAGCAACTAGGGGTGAGCAAAAAAACCGAAAAAACCGAAACCGAACCAAAAATCAAAAAAATACAAAACGAATTAACCGGTCGAAACTAAAAACCGATTGTTCGGTTTTTACTTTTTCAAAAACCGAAAAATTGGGTTCGGTTTTGGTTTTTGTCCAAAAACCGAACCGAACCGCTTCTTTTATATAATAGTATATAACTAATATAATGTCAATAAATAACTAAAGAAATCTTATTTATAAATTCATATTAATTTTGTTGGTGGATTTATAATATATTTATCTTAATGTTATATGTTTGTTTTTTGTGTGCGTGTGTTTACTTTACAATATATCAATATTTATGTGACAATGATCATACTATGTGCAAATTTACTTGCATGTGTGTACCTCATCTATACGGTGTAGTTGTAGAATTATGAGATAAATATCATTAGGCTTATCTTGACAAAATAAAAATAAAAATAAAAAAATAATCAATTTTCTACGAAAATCAAGTTTGTTGGTATAAATTGGCTACACACAAATATAAGCTGTTAAAAACTGAAAAAATCGAAAAACCAAACCGCCAAAAACCGGATGGTTTCGGTTTTGGATTTTATAAAAACCGAATTTTTTAGTTCGATTTCTGTTTTAGCCAAAAAGCAACCCAAACCGAACCGTGCACACCCCTAATAGCAACTTACTCTTGGAGCAGATCAATCTACGTTAAAAACACATAAGTGAACATATACAGATCCCTAAGAGAAAAGAGTGTGCATAAAGACTCCACTTTGGTTCTATCAGTCAAAACTCAACAATAACATTCAGCTCAAACAATTAAATCACTACTACCATTACTAACACATTGCATATAGCAAATTGAGTTGAATCAAGGCATTTCATCGAACAATTAGAGTACATTAGGCCATTCGTTTACCAAATCAAGTAAGAAAAAGTATCTTCTCAGCTCCAAGCATCCCGCAGACTTACGTACATTTGCATTATATCAATTATACAAAAGTTTCATCAGAGAAAACTCTAAAACTCTAAATTGATATAGCTTCTGTTAACAAAATTGATAAAAAGAAACATCATATATAACCTTCAACGACAAATTTTTTACCACATTATCCACATTCAATACACTTAAAGATCAAAACTAATTATCGACACAAAACTTCGGTATGATTTTGGAGTTCATAGCTTTCGTGAAGTTAAGAATGAAGTATCCAGTTGTGGGCAGACCGTATAAGTTATCGGTTGGGATAGTTGGTGCAGTCTTTTTGTGTGTTCCTCCGCCAATATTAATTTGTTTAGTTTTGGCTTTATCAACATTTTAGGTTATGGGTTTGAGTGTTTCTGCTATAGTTATCCGGTTAGTTTTGCAGCCGTTTCTTAAGTACGTTGAGAAGAAAATATGGGTTAAGTTCTCCATGAGTGCTAATCTTCCGGATCTTCATAATGCTCATGAGACTAACGAGTCTTTAGTGCGTTGACCAACAACAGTGTAATCAAGAAATATTTATGCGTAGGTTGTGTTTGTGTTTTATTATATGACGAGAATACTTTGGTTTCCGGGGTTAATGACTCGGGTATCAAGATTTTTAAACGGTCGGCTTAAATATTTTGGTGGGAAATTCATCAAAATAGCCATATTTTCTTTTAGGATGTTATAAAAAATGTGTCTATAACAAAATAGCCATCAGTTTCAAACATTGTTTTACAATACATCTATCCTTTAGATCCGTTTCTGTCATTGTTCAAGCTGAGTGCTATTTTAATAGTTTAAATATTTGTAACAAGCTATAAGTCGAGCCTGGATGATTTGTTTTTCAGCCAAAAGTCCAGAATAAGCTCACTGAAAAGATCACGCATAACTTGTTTTATTAAGCAGACACGTATAAAAACAATCAAGCAAAGCACATAGCAAAAAATTATACAATTCAATGACCCATTCGACAAAAAGTTCTAAATTCATGCATCTACGAGTATCCAAAAGAACACAATCGTACATAGCTACAAATTGATGGTGAAAACATAGCAACATCAAGCAGCCTCCTGATGGCACCTTAACAACCATGTTGCACCAACACAAAAGCAAAACACAACACACAGTGTATACACGTCGTTGCTTCCTAAAATGGCATCCATGCATTATGTGGCTTTCGTGTTGTGTCTTCAATGTACGCAATCGGGTTTTAGACAGATCTTGAGTTTGTGTATCCATCTCTAAAACTCAAATTCGCTAGCTTCTTTCTTTGAAATGAGTAAATCCGTTAACCTTCATCACAACCGACTTCAATCCCATACTTTTAGTAACTCTTCCCACATATTCAGCAGTTGCTATAGCAGTGTACTTAGAAACTTTCGGACCTCCTTTCATTTCGGCAAAGATCCAGCAGACAATCTGATTTTCCTTTTGAATCTGATACTGTGACAAACGTGTTTTTAGAAGAATATTAACCTGAATGGTATCTGCAGTTTGGGCCCGTTGTTAATCTCTCAAAAACACTGCACCCAAAAAAAAATATATCTCTCTCAAAAACTCCTTTAACTAATGAATGTGTCGAATTTGCATACTGACATTGTCATAAATCTATACCATTAGAATGAAATTACATGACATCTGAAGTCTAATCATTTACACTGATTGCAAAGCTGCAAATAGGTTAACAGATAATAGATTCCTATAAATGCTGCACACATAAGAATAAATGTACAGGGCACTAATTGTCAAACAAGTACTTCATCTAGTGTTAATTGCAATGTTTGATTTTTTAGTTTATGTAAATTGTTCGAATATTTGCAGTAAGCAACACACTATTTGAGATGATGACGAAACAAGTCATTTTAGCATGAAAACTTATCAAATTAATATGTTACATTTTTTACTGAGATACCCGAAAAAGAAAAGGCTGCAACATTCATGGGACACTAGTACTGGAGCATATTGATTTCACTATTGCGCTTGACCATTTCTACAGCAATATATTCTACGATTAGGCAGTTGACTGATACTTTTGTTGTTAATCTCTTCTTAGTCACTAGATGAGACTGGTATAAAAAAATTTCCCTAAAATAGGACGCTAAACTAGGTACTTACTGCACGATTTATTTGATTTTAGTTGATTTACTCTGCCTGCTACAGTTATCTTGTTTCTTATTACCAGGAAAAGGTTTGATTAACATAAGTTAAGTTTCAAGCCTATGTTCATTTTAACTAAAGGTCATTCCAATTCATTATTAAATTAAGGGCGCGTTTGGTTTGCAACTCAATCACAATAGGTATAGTATAAAGTTTGAGTTATGGGTATCACATTGTTTTAAAAAAAAATTGTAGAAAAATTGTAGAAATGAAAATTTTAATGCATACAATATGGCCTTACATAGAAATACTATCAAACCACCCTCTCCACCCATGAATGAGACTATGGGTTTCAAACTAACTTTTAGATTCCATGCCTACTAACCAAACAATAACAATGGATATCAAACTCATTCCTTGATTCTGAAACACTTAAACCAAACACAGCCTTAAACTATCACAAAAGATCATAGGCACACTTTATTTATTTATTTATTTACTTTTTTTATTTTTTCCAACGGATCCAACCATTGGCAAGTTATCCTAAATCAAATGTGCCTTTTCAAACCATCTATCCTTCTTGATTTCTCTTTTTCCCAACCTTTACCAAATTGCAGGTAGCCAATAAAAATACATCTCTGTATAGTAGTTCTCTTATTTAAACATTTTACGAATCATATAACGAGAAAAAAAAAAAAGAAAAAAAAAAGACATTCGGCTTATAACAATTTACTTTTACAATAAATTCACAAACACAAAAATCAATCAGGCTATGACATAAACCCTTAATTAAATACTTCCAATTCAAAATACCCAATTACCTATAATCCTAAATACTTGAATTAATTACGAAATAAAAAACAGAAATTGAACAACTTGCCTGATTCTGATTCTTGAGTTTCGTTGAAGGACCATTGGATTGAAGATCAAGGAGTTGTGAAGTGTGAGAAAATGAACTGTTACATGTTTAGTCCCTCCTCTTATTTAAGGTGTTCAAAAAGGAGTTGAGTGGCCTGTTTTGTATATTATACTTCCTAGGCCATATACTAATTGCGTGTAGCTTTGGAGCATGCAAATCTCCCTTGGTGAAAACCGTCATTTTTCGACACCAATACCCAATTTGCAAGGTATCCAATGATGGAAATTCAAAACCTTCTTTTCCTAAGCAAAATCCCTCGAGATTCCAAACATGTTCAAGTTTTAAGAACTTTAGACAAGGAAACTCAACAATAGCATTCATTATAGCATCAGATTCTTCTTCTTCTCCCTTCACAATCACCTTCATACTTCTGCAATTACTTATATTTAGTTCCTGGAGTTGCAATAGATTACCAACCATGGGACATGTGAATACATATTCTAAACTGTGACAGCTATCAATAGACAGTCGTGTTAGGTTTGGAAACTTTAATGCTGTCCCCTGCTTGCTCTTCCATATATACTTGAGACTTTCTAAATACTCCAAGTCCACTTGTCTCAAGTTTGGAATTTCAGCATCAGTTTGTGAATCAAATATCTGCTCAATGTCCCGACAATAACTATAATGGACAGTTTCAAGCTTTTGCAGTTGTAGAATATTATCAGATGTAAAAAGAGTCTGTCCACCACTGGTTTTATAAACCGTATCCACTTCGATCAAATTATGATAAGACCAAGGCAACCCTTCCATAGTAGTAGGGCGGTATGAGCCTGTACTCTCGTAACTCGGTAATCGGGTCTACAAGGTCAAAAAAAGTAACCACAAGCTTATGTCAGAGATAATTGTAAGTGAAACTTGGTTAAATGATAAAACGCCATATGTGAGCAAAATACGGCCCTAATATGATCCTATTTTATTACAATTTTGGGTTTTGTGGATCACATACATAATCGAACCGTTTGTATTTGCTATTTTATTACTTTCGATCAAATAAATATATTGTAATCATGATGACAATTATAATTTGTATAGCAAGGCCTTATGCGAGGTGGGTAGGTTTTTTCTTTTCTAATTTTTTAAATAGAAAATATACCTGATGCGAGGTAGTCATCACATGAATGTTAAGGCCACATTCAAAACTATGTTTACCTAAGCTTGTATTTATGAAGTTAAGCTTTGGAGCTGTAGACTGTCCATAAGTGAACACCGTTAGTTGTGGGCATTCACCGATCACAACCTTTTCCAATGCTCGCCATATGAATTCACTCCTCCCCAAAAAGAAACCCACAATGTTTGGTAGATCGACTAGTGAAAGGGATTTTAAATGAGGAAAGACCACCACATCATATGTTGTTTTCTGCTCTCCATTTTCTTCCGTAACAATGACTTCCATTGACTTGCAATCCTTTATCTCTAACTCTTCGAGTTCGGCGAGGCTTTCAAGAGTGGAAAATGTGAATATATGTTTCAAAAGGTTACACCCTTGAATTTTCAAGATCTTTAGTTTTGGAAGTTTGAGCATCGTAATATATTCTAGCCTTGGAAGTGACTTTCCAGTATGATCAGCACCATTGTTGTTGTTGATCTCTTTAGTTCAAACACCTCTGTCATCGATTTGCAATCTTTTATTTTCAGCACCTGAAGCTTTTGCATTTGTCCTACAGCATACCATGGAACCACACTTGACAATGCATCACAATCTCTTATACTTATCTCTATAGAGTATTGGCATAAGGACCAGGACCACGAAGCTTGAGATGACTGAGAAAAAAAAATGAGAATTTGATTATATAATCAACAGAGCTAATATCATTCTAGTCCCTAAATATATAGGAAAAATACCTTAAGCTGGTCATGAATATCAGTAGATATACCATTGGCACAACCACCAATGCACTTCAAATTTCTGAGTTCTTCAAACTCAAGAAGGTCTAAATGAGGGAAGAAAGTGGTGGTTGTGTGGGAATATATAGACGCATCTTCATCACTTCTGTTTGAAACAATCTCTTCAATACCATCACAACGCCATATATCAACTTTCTTTAGGTTGGAAAGAAGTTTCGCCATGAGAGGTGAAAACAAGTACTTGATGCTACCGCAGTGGTACATTGTTATGGTTGTGAGGTTATGGAACGAGGACTGTGACTGTGGTTTTTGAAGAAGTAAGAATTCATTCCAATCACACTTCCACACATGACTCATCCTCCCCATATAATATAACTGTAATTCTTCAAGATAGGGGAGTATGGGTGGTTGTTGAGCATTGTGAGCTGATTCTCTACTACTTGGACTAATTATTTCAAAGATCACCTCCACGCCTTTATAGTTACTCAATGTGAGTTTATGAAGGTGATGGAAAGTGTGTAATAGAGAGGATGGGAGTGCAACTTCAGAAATACCATCATTCACTTCCTCCCTCGATGTGGGTATAACATTAATCTGCATATTATAACCACAAATGTTATAATTTTTTTGGAAAAAAAACACACACACACACACAATTTTAATCTTAAATTACAAAAATGGTCCCAATAATATGACAAAAATAATAACACAATTTCACACATGTTGGTAAGAATACACACAATTTTAATCTTAATTTAGACGTAGCTACAAAACATGTAATTCGTAAAAACTCATTTTCACAAGAGTTTTTAGATATTTACGCCTTGTAGAAAATTTTACATTGTTACACATGTGACACGAAGATGCTGTCAGATAAAAATGAAAAAAATAAAAATATCTAAAATCACTATTTTGTCCTTATGTAGACAACAGATGCACCATGTTAGTGGTATATTTTAACGCATGCTAGAGTTAAGGAACACAAATGTAACTAGTTTCAAAATCAAGAACTATAGTGTAAAATTTAAGAAATTCCATTATTTTTAGCAAACCAGTGGGACCATTTTTTTTTAACTTTCTCAATAACAAATGAGAAATAGTTTGATAGTAATATGCTACTTTTCTTTACTTTAGACTAGCAGGGTACCCGCGCGATGCGACGGCGGGTACCTTGTGACTATATTTTCTGGTAATGTGATATTATGCGGTCCTATTTTTTTTAACAATTAATTTACAAATACCAAAAATTTTAGAGTTGGATCAGTTGAAAAACCCCTTGCATCTTAACCTAGAGGTCGATGGTTCGATCCTCACTCCCTACAAAAGGCCTAATGTCATTTCTTATCTTAGATAGAACTTGAAGTTCCTGTTAATCGAAGCTACCACAAACAGAAATCTTGATTCTTTCCTTCAGCACAATCACCTTTAAATTTTTTGACCTACATGCGACCTTTTAGGCATAGTAAGGCGACCGACATTTATATTTTTATTTTTTTTTCCAAAAAAATCCATCTTTTTTACACTACATATATCTCCTACATTTTTATTATTAATATACACTATTCACATGAACCAAATATCAAAATTAGCCCAAAATCAACTATACCATACAAATAATATACGGCTCAATTAGTAATTAGTCTAAAACCATTTTCAGCCTAAACAAACTTTAATTATCAGTATCTATTAAGGCTCGTGATAAAACTACAAAACAATTTGTGATATCATTTGGCCAGCCCAATTAACAACCAAACCGGTGTATAACCCAAATGTTAGGACTTATAAGTACGTTTACAAAACCTAAATTACCTCATTCTTGCCCTAATTTCCATCACAAAAATACGCAGACATGATTTGCAGCCACACAAACATCAATACTATTTCTTTCTTTCTTATCTTGATAACCGAACATAACCAACTATTTATGTTTGCAAGAAAATCATACCCTTTTCTTGAATATCAAACGAAAGCTCTCTTTAAGGTTTTATGTTGTGCTGACCGTGATGGTGGTTTTGAGAAGGGGTTAGAACTGAGGTAGATGTAGATGTTGGGTTTTATTGTTGCTGTATATTTCTGTTCATGGACCACAAATGGAATAAGTTTGATGTTTGTTTTGGCTTGATTGATGATTGTTCTTTTCTTCTTTCGTTTCATCTTCGTTTTTGTTTTAATATGTAACGATACAATTTTTTTCTTCTTTTGTGGAATGCATTAATTGGTCGAGGGGGTGACTGGTTTGTGAATTTTGGAGCCGTCTGACCTTCATCGGTCTTGTGGTTGCAGTGGCAGTGACTCGGTCAGCGCAAGGGCGACCGGTCCGGTCGACCGACCACTGTGCCCAGCCTAATGGCTTTATTTTTAAGTACTTAGCTTAGTAGCTTGATTAGCTTGCACATTATGGTTAAATGATTATATATTTTGTTGAAGAGGTGAATTAATTAGTGTATTAATTATATGTGTTGAATAGATTGTTGACCTTAAAATTATTGTGCTTTACATACTTGTGCTTTGTGGTTTATGACTTGTATTTACTTAAAAGCTATTGTACATTGTGCTTAAATGATTGTAATTTTTGGTGAAGGGGTGTTTTTAATAGCATTAATGTTGTTTGATAGAATTTTGGTCTTAAAATGACATCATGCTGTTTTTTGTTGTACAATATGCTTACTTTGTTGTAATTCTGAAAATTTGGTGCATTAAAGTGTTGTAAACCATGCATTATTTCTTGTAAATTTAAAATTTTTGGAGAGAGAGTGCTTCATGCATTATATGTAGTATAGATAAATACAGTAGTTTTTTAAGGTCAGAAAAATCAAGTAAAAAAGCCACAACAAAAATAGTGGTTTATTCAAGATGTTTGGAAAACTTTATTTCTAATATAATATTAATTTCTTCTATGAAAAAATAATAAATTACATTCAAGTCATTTATGTTAGTTTTAAGCATTCAATTTAAAGATAGTACCTCTTGATCTTGGTTACTCTCAACCAAATCAGTGTTTATCTCACTTTCTCTGCCGCATCTTCTAATGTGAACTTCTTTAAGTGCTCTCATATCCAAATTGGTTGTGGCAGGTGTGATTAAATTTTCAAACCTCTCACAATCTTCAATCTCTATGCTTTCAACAGCTTCAAATCCATGAATCAAGTTATTTCCGGCATCTTTTATCCTCCACACCTCTCTAAGCTTCCCTAACCACGCCAATTGAATGCTTCTCAACCTGCTGCTGCTAACTTTATCCATTTCAACAACATATCCCATGTCGATGTCGAATATCACTTCAATGGAAGCACATTCTTTAACTTCAAGCTCTTCTAGATGATTGAATAATGGCACTGGATTGCTTGGGAAAAGATTCACAAGACTTTTACATCGTGACACTACAATGCTTCTCAAACTGCAACTACAAACCCGTTCTTCACTTTTACCAGCATGTTCCAAGTCAGTGTTAAATAACACTTGAATGGAACCACAACTTTCGACGTTAAGTTCTTGTAGATTATTCAGGAACGGAAATGGATTGCATGAAAAAAGCTTCACAAGACTATCACATCCCGACACTTTAATGCTTCTCAAGCTGCTGCTAAGTTGCTCGATTTCACCAAAATCCATGTTGAACATGACTTCAATGGAAGCACAACCCTCAATCGTAAGCTGTCTCAATAGGCAAAGATTACTAATACTAAACTGAGGAGGCCATATCTCCTTCAAATTCTCCATATTAGAAACAACCAGTTTCTCCAGCTTAGGAGCCGCATCCTGCAAAGTAAAAAATATTTGTTCATTCATTAGATACCTGCTCGTTATTAAAACGCTTTTAGTTGGAAAGATTGTTAATATAAGTATATTAATACAAAGCAAATACTTACCTGTGCGTTCAAGAAAGATTGCGTGGGGGATATATTACTCGACACAAAAGATGTTGCACTATCGGGATAAATGCTTGTCAATTTTGGAAGACCTTCAAGTTGCAACTCCATGAGACGTGGTAGCTCAATTAAATCATCATTATTGCATAAATGCAATAAATTTGGCAGCTCAGCCAACCTGAGATACTTTAAGTTGGAAAACTTAATTATATCTGATCCATCATTCTCATTATGTATGACTGCTTCCATTATAGGGCATCTGGAAATATCCAGATAATCGAGCTTTGACAACGTTGTTGCAACACTCGGTGTGAAAAGGTATTTCAACTCTGCACATTTTGAAACTACAAGGAATCTTAAATTGTAAAACGAAGAGTTTTGAGGAGGATGTTGAGGATGCGGGGATTCCACATCAACATCTTCAAGAGTATTCATATCATTCACTCGTAGATAAAGTGCATCTGTGATCTTAAACAACTCATTCATTTTAGATTTCAGTAGTTCTTCTTTGTTGGTGACTAGCTTCAAGCTGTTTTCATATGAGTGCATGTCAACTTTATATGTCTGCACGTGGTCTCTAACTTCTGAAGAAGAACATCCCACTGAGAGCTTAAATCTTTTAAGTTTCTCATAAGACATGTTCTTCATATGAGCATCGTCACCAATAAATTCAAATTCTAATGCACGAAGGTTCTCTGAACGCTCTGCAAGTTCACTATAGTTGTTGTCTGTGAAGCAGCATGCTTGTTCTTCATAAGGTAACATATAAAGCTCTTCAAGTTTCACTAAGCTTTTCAAGACACCGTAATCTATAACAAGACTGTAACAACCTGTTACATCCAGTAGTCTTAGCTTCTTCAAATTTTCGAATGTGGAAGGTATGGTTGTAATGCCAGAATTAGCAAAGCTAAGCACTTCCAGATTCAAAAGATTTCCAATACAAGCTAAATCAAACATCAAGGAGCATTCATGGAGACAAAGAGTTCGAAGGTTGGTGGAGCACTGAAATGATGTGGGAACTAATGGATACTGCATTCCCTCAAATGCTATAACTTGAAGCTTTTCCATTATTGCATAGAAGTCTTGAGGAGCCCTTAGCGATTCATCTCCGTGCATAAGTTTCAAAAGTGAAAGGTTTGGAAACCTAAAGTCACTAGGAAACTTGGACATACCCTTACATGCTAACGAAATTTGCTTGCAAGACTGACTGTTATTATCATCTTCACTCAACTTTGAGAAATCATCATGGTGAATGATCCAACATCCGTCCTCACCACCTTTGGAAACAGTATCTACCACAAATGCAAGCACAAGATCATGCATTTTCACACACTCAATGTAACGACTATCACCATCCATCAACAAATATGCATTTTTGAGATTGCTCACACTTGTTTGTGTGCATTCTCTAGCATCTTCGATGGTATAAACTTGTTTTAAAAGTTTTAATCCCCACGCATATCTTGTCAGATCTTCTATGGGGATATTAGAGTCCTCGGGAAACAAGCCACAAAGCAGAAAAATTGCTTTATCCTCTTCTCGTTCTAAACTCTTGTAGCTTATATCTACAAATTCGTGCACGTTCTTATTTTTCTTCAAACACTTGAGTGTACGCTTCCATACGATTCTCTTTTGACATCTTAGAGTTGCGGCAATGAGTTTAATGGCAAGCGGCAAATAACCACATTTTTTTACAATATCAGATCCTATTTGATAGAGATCATGATCATGTTCGGCTGAAATCCCTGCGATTCTAGAAAAGAAATCTCGTGCTTCCCCTTCCTCCAAGACAGCAACTTCAACTAATTTAAGAACAGAATCAGCATCAACTGCAATCTGTTGGCAAATATTTACATATCGTGATGTGAGCAGCAACTTAACCCCATCTGGCAAAGGACTAGCTAATCCAATATCTTCGAGATTCATCCTCTCCCACACATCGTCCAATATCACCAAACACCTTTCTTTACTTTTTGAAAGTTTATTAAATCTTTTAGAAAGAAGAGTTGCCCTTAGTATTTCATCAGTTTCAGTTAGAGGTTCGCCGATGTGTGCTGCTATGGCCTTCTGAATGGCAAACAAGTTGGAACTTTTCCCAACAACTACAACCACGATCCAATTAAACATCTTGTTATCATGTGCGGCCTCTTTCAGTTCTTTCATCAGTGTGGTTTTCCCCACACCACCCATTCCACACAAGGCTATCACTCGAGTCTTACCATCAACGTCTTCTTGAAGGAACTTCAGTGCATCATTAAATATTTTATTTCTTGACTTGAACCCAATTTCGGTATTTCCACCTGGTGTTGGTGTTGATGTTGATGCTGGGCGTTTGGAATCGACTCTTCCCAAAGGGATTTGGGCATCACGCCAGATGATGTCAGAACTCTCTTTAATCCGACCTTCGATATCCTCGATGAGCCTCAATGCGTTTCTTCCTGCTAGATACTTCTTTTTGACATTAAAGCATCCAATGTCGTTACTTGAAATTTTGTCGACCTCTTCCTTGATCTTTTTAACATCTTCCAACCACCCTGGTACACGAGTAGGTATCTCTCGATTGTTTACACTGTTTTCTCTCATCCGCTTTTCGTTATCAGCTCTTTGACCGTCCAAAACCTTCATTTTTTCTTTCATTTCCTTCACACGATCGGCGGAGGAAGTGAGGTTTCTCAGCTTTTGCGTAATATGAACCGTCAAAACATTCACAACAGGACCAACGATTGCAGATACAACTTCCATTTTCCTGACTCGAAAATAAGCAGGTTAAGCTTGGGTCTAAGCAGGTTTGGGTTTGACCCGTCAACCTGTTAGCATAATTGCAGATTACATGGGTAGTGTTTGTAACCGAAACCCAACCGAACTACAAACAAAAGGGATGAAAATTTTATTTCAGTATCCATACTTCTTGTATATTAACTTATCAAGGGCTGCTTAGGATTGCTTATTTTACTGCTTATCCATAAGTCCTAATAAACTACTTAGAAATAAGCACTTAGGGATTGCAGATACAACATCCATTTTTCTAGAAATAAACATATTTATTTCACTAAGTTTCATTTTAAGATTAATAAATACCAAAATAATGATACATCAAACTTATAAACGTTACTACTTGTGAATTAAGAAAAGTAAAAAAGTAAACATTGATTACTAACTACTTTTTGTTAGTAATCAATGTTTACTTTTTTACTTTTTTTCTTAATTTTATTACTAACTATTTTTGTTTTACTTTTATGTTATACATCTGCATGCATCCGCAAGTAAATACCATTTTCTCGTATATCTTAGCCATCTAAATCTAATATAACTACCGCTTAAACTTATCTCGTAATATGTATCCGTTTCTTTAAATATTATCAGCAACTTATCAATGGAGCATTAGTCCAATGGTTGGAGCACTTGTGCTTGAGTCAATAGACCCAGGTTCAAGTCTCATCCTTAGTATTTGCTTCATATAGGTACCCACCTCCGCAAAACCTATGGGCAAACTGGAGAGACTTTGTGGAATAAGAGCTCAGGGGTTCGAGCTATCTTGGCTCGTGCTCACTCCAGTTGGTGCCCCACTAGGCCAGGAGAGTTGCCGTAGTTATTTCTTGTGGGGCGGACAATAGCTGGTGCCAAAAGACACCCGGGGTTAGGGTGTTCCAGCCAATCTATATCTTTTGTTGAATTATCAGCAACTTAAACAACATCAAACTCAATGCTATACTTTTTTCAAACGCAAATTTTAACACTAAAACCAAAACTCAAAAAAAAAAGTTCGTCAAAAATATATATTGAAGTGCCCGTCTACTGAAAGATTAAAAAAAATTCTTGTCACGATGGTGTATTTTTTTTGTCTCTTAATGATTTACCGTTTGTAATATATTTTATTTTTATTTTTTTTATAATGTGGAAAGCGGTTTTTAATTTTGATTGAAAAAATGAGTGGCTTGAATGTAAAGAAGATCGGGTATATATATTAAACTAAACTATTAGGATGTTTTGGGCCACAATGTTTATGAAATTTGAAACTTCTTCAAATATATTGCTAATTTATAGTTTTATGGTTGTATGCATCATGCGTAGCTTGCAACCACAAGCTCTGATTTACAAATATTAAATGCAAGGTCACATTCTTATATACTGATACACGTTTATATTCTACAAAATTAAACAGGTTTTGTTGCATCGAAATTATGGTGCGAAAACAATATAAAATGATAACTTGTTATTTAAATGCATTAAAAAATGAATCACTATGATCTTTATGCCTTTATTTAGGTCTACTTAATTAGGCCTAATTATCATTTCACATAAGTTAAATTGTCCAAGAGGTCACATATCCAAAACTGACAATCAGCAATTTCCATAAAAAAATAATAATCAGTATAGTTCTGTAATAAATTCACTATAAGTCGACTATTTAATTTTTTGAATTCTCACTCCTTTATTCATCAAAAGTTAATGTAACTTTTATATTTCTAATACATTGACTTTACTTTGATATGGGTCTAAATAGTGGAATTAGTGTAAGAATAGTAATTTAGAAAAATATAATGATTGGTAATTAATATAGGTTTATTTAGTAGAATAATCAGGTATATTTAGAAGGACCCTTAAAAAAGTAAGATCTTCTTGGTGTCTGCAATTAGTAACTTATACCAAAAATGCCTAAGTATGTAAAAATACCTTGAAACCCAGACAGGCTTTAAATATTCAGGAGCTCTCAAGGTTGTTGTGTTTACTGAACAAAACAAATTGGTTGAGCATCAAATGTTAATCAATAATTGACCATAAATGGGGAAGAGTGGAAGACGTACAGCTTGAGAAAAGAACCAAGTATTAAAGGTGAGCACTTGGCATGCATGTATAAAATCGATCAGGTTATAATATAATACATGTAAAAGCAAAACAGATTATAAAAGAGGATAACTACAAAGCCACAATGAAGGAATAAACCAACAAACAAGCAAGCAATCTTGTGCCATAGAATCTAAATAATCTGCTTTTCTCCATCTTTACTCTTTATTTTTTTAAGGAAAGCATCTCATACTATGTGGTATTGTGGTTTACGGTGGATAACCTTTAGTCACAAGTTTATGTATATCATTTTTCTAAACTAGAGGCATCTTTGAATAGAGAAAATTTCACTAGAATGAAATCAGGCAAGGAAATAATAAAAATTATCAATTTTTAAGAAATATTTGGTAAGTTTCACTATTTGTAGAGCGCACACTCCTTTGAGCTAATATGATTTTAACAAAGTCAAGATGCGGAACAGGCTCCAAAATAAGCTACCAGTTTATATACTACTAAGACCCTCCAATTTACTAATGGATGTTATGATCTGAATCATTTTGTCGGTAGAGTATAAATTAGTAATGGATGTTACGAATTATTTCTATCTACCTATTTATATACTTGTTGATACAAAAGTTGGGCTTTCCTAGTTTAGGGCTCTTGCTCTTGTACCAATTCGTTCTCAATGCTTGAAACATGCGCACTAAGAAAACAAACAAACACCGTTAGACTTATCGTGGGATTGTCTCCCACGATTAGACTCCGGCGTGAGAGTAAGTAATCGGTTTTAGGGTTCTCGTAAAGAGTTTAGGGATTTAGTAAATCGTACCTTGAATGAGAATCGTGTGATTCTATATATAGGGGCGTAGAAACCGTGTTTCTTGCTCCTTACTCTTTGCACGCGTAGTGCTTATCCGAGGAAAGGATATCTATTCCATGAATAGATAATCCTTATCGCGTACCCGGTGGGTTTAGTTGGGCTTTGAGCTTCGTGAGCCCAAGCCATTTGATGCCGCGGCCCAAACCATTGTCATGGTAGCCCACCCGCGGTGGGCATGGGCGCTAGTAGTGTATATTATTTGGACTTGTGGCCCAAATATAGACTATACGTCATCATGTCCTCCCAGTCTAGTGTGCGGAGCGCGTAGCTGCGGATGCTAGACTCATTAACCTAGCGGCAAGCGTGGCGGGAAGAAATAAGTATTTCCCGCCCAATAGGTGGAAACAATGCATCAAGTCCTAAAACATCTCAAAAAGCACCTCGAAAAATGGGGAAGCTATCCACGTGTTCCTGCCGTTTTGTTTCCCATCCACACGTTCCGAGTTAGTGGGTTACACGTGTCGATCATCTGTGGTGGGTGGAATGCTACTTAAGCCATTTGCCATTTTCATTCGGTCCGGTTACAGTTAAAATTCTTCTAAAATTTCACCATTTATCCATTTCGAATATCTCCGATCAAAAACACTTGAGGCCCAAGGTTTTAGGCGCGTACGCGAATAGCCTTTTTAAGTATGGTTAGACAACTTTTAGATTTTTCTTCCAATATGGAGTACAATGAACTACGTCAGTTCGAATCTGATTATTATATCCCGTACGGGGTGCATCCGGTTGTTCCAGATGTGGGCGTGTCAATAGCCGACTTCCCCGAAGGGAAGGTAGGTGTCTATACGCGCTTCTTCGAATGGGCGAATCAGCGTGTGCCCCTTTCGATGTTCCTGTGCGATGTTCTGTGCTACTACAGTATTCATATCTCGCAACTGCACTGTATAGGTGCGGGTAAGATAACCAACTTCGACGTTAACTGTCGCTTGTTAGCAATTAATCCCAATGTAAATTTGTTCCGCACGTTCTATCATACGATGTGGTCAAATGGGTGGGTTTCTTTTGCGAAGCGTACTGGGAAGTTGCAATGTTATACTATGGCTGTGGACCAGCTCAGGGGCTGGAGGGAGAAATTCTTTTGGGTAGACCAGAAGGTTTTTCCCTGGGATTTCGATTTTTACACCCACGGCAGTTTGCCAAAGGATGAGTGCCCACCCCCTGAGATGTATAATACGGTCGATGCAGATATTATAAACGCCAACCGTATCCCCATAAATTCGTATCCCGAAGCTTTCTTAATATGCGTCGGCATTAGCCGCAATTATTTCGGGTTTGACGACGAGATGCCCATGTTTCTGGATGCGAATAATCAGGGTGGGTGCTCATCTGTCCTCCTTCCTTACTTCGTAGTGTAAGTAATCCTTTGTTTGCTCTTTTATATTTTTAACTAACCATCATATTTTGGTGCAATTGTTGTGCATAGATGGATCTGTTCAGCGTGGTTCGTCTTGCCGAGCCAAAATTGGTGACGGTTGGACAACGCCCCCTGAGGGCAGGTGAGGTGCCCATCCTCCAGGCTACCGCCGGACGCGCGATGGGGCTTAACTTGGAGGAGGAAGGTTCAGGCGAGACTCCTCCTCCTGTTCTGAATGTGACTCCTATCAACACCGTGGGGCGTGCTGTACAGCCCCAGGGTGCGCAGCCTGATGCTGAGAAATCTATAGCTGAGTCTTCCGAGAGCGTGGAGATCACCAAGGTCGTGAATGCTCCCGAGGAGGGTATGAGAGGTGAGAAGCGCAAGGAACCCATGTCTGGGGGTGATGGGCTGATGGCGCGTCTTCTTCTAGGAGGAAGCGCCGCGTGAGCGGTACAGCAACGTCAGCTTCGAAGGAAGAATCTGACGAAGAGGTCGTACTGCCTTCCAATGCTGGAAAGGATGCAACTGAGTCCCCTCCCCCGTCGTAAGTACCTTCCTTTACTTTCTGTTTATAAGTTACTCAAAAATTTTATATATAACCGTCGAGCTTGTTGTTCTTATAGGGTTGATGTTGCTGGAGACGCTACTGGCTTCGTGGAGAAGTCGCCTCCAAAGGCTGTTTTTGCGCCCACTGGTGAGCAGAGGCGTGAGGAGGTGCGTATAGGGGCAATTTGGGATGCTCCTATGGATGCTCTTGCGGATGAGCTGGTGCGCGCCGCTGAATATCAATCTTCCTTAGCGGCGCGTGTGAAGGCCAGCTATTCCGGTGAAAGTAGCCGCGCCCTCCAGAAAGATGAAGAGATTGCCTGTCTTAAGGCAAAGCTGGTGAGTGCTCGGGCGGATCTCGAGGCTGCAGAAGTTAGTAGCCAGAGGATGCGCGATGAAAAGCTGTCCTTGTGGGCTGATTTGCAGGCTGAGCGCGCAGCCCATAGTGAGCGTAAAGCGGCTTGCGAGTGGGCCGTTGGCCTCATGGACCGATACAAAGCAGAGCATCTCGCCCAGGTTGAGGCGTTGCGTCAACGTTTCATGACTGCGCACCAACTGCAAGAAGAGAAGTTGCGCAGGATGAATATAGAGTTTGACGAGGAGCTATATCCTCACTTAGTCTCTTCTGTTGCGGAGCGCACGTAATGCTTCTTTCCACTTTTGTTAATTCCATCTTTATCTTTGTGGTTGTCGTATGAAATTTGATGTCTCTGCAGGTGGCTGATTAGTCATGGGCTGCGTCTGGCTGTCATGACCACACTGGAATCCCAAGAAGTCACTGGGGCTTTTGGGAAGGTTGTCCAGTGTGCGTGTGAGCGTGGTAAGGCGCAGGCCGTGGAGGAGCTCTGTGAGAAGAAGGTAATACCCGTTCCTGCTGCGGAGGTACCTGGTTATAACTCCAATGCATATGGTGATCTGGTTGCAGCCCTTGGAGATCTGAAGCATTTGGAGTTTACTCGTATTGCTCAAGTGGAGCGTAACCAGGACTACCCAATTTCTGTGATAATGCAGGGGTTGACTCTGGCGCGGCATATGGCGGAGGGTGCAGAGTTGTTACCAGACTTTTATTTGAAACCTGATGTTTCGCAGTTGCAGGTTCCTATCTTTGCGCAGCCGCGCGATACTCGGAACCCCTTCGTACTTGAAAAGGAAGTCCCTCTCCAAGAAGCGTTGGAAAAGCATGCGGAGAGGGCTGCAATGAAGAAAGGGGTCAAGGGCAAGGCCATATTATGCGGCGTAGGAGCAGGGAGTTCTGCTGCTCATGAAGATGACCCTGAGCATTGCCCTAGCGTGTAGGCTTTTGTTTGTAACTTTGTATATTTATTATATAAATAACAAGATATACATTTTGAGTATTCGTGGTATCTTTTTTATGTAACAAGGTCTAACCAAGATAATACTTTTTTTATTTTAAATTAAGTACTTGACTTAAGATAAATTATAAATTTGCATTATTTGCAAGGTTGTATGATTTGACCCAGTGTCTGGCTCGTGAAAGTGCGTGACTTTAAGAGATATACTTGCATTGTTTGCTAAGTTTGACCAAGTGTCTTGGCTCGTTATTTGCTAAGCTTGTACAGTGTACTTAATAGTTTCGCATCCGTCGTGGGGTGCGCAAGGGAAACTTACGTCAACATCTTGTAAGTATGGTGCTTAGCAAGGATGCGCACCCGTCGTGGGGTGCGCAAGGATGCGTGATCCAATGTTGATGGGTTTGCAACCCTCTTACTCAACGAGTAAATTAGTAGGTTAACTCTTCCTTTCTGCCATCGTGGGTCTTAATAGGTGCATGCACGCCTCGTGGGCAAAGTATAACAATATTGTAACATGATAAAAATGTATTCAATAAAGTAAATTGTGTTATGGAGTTAGCTAGAAACCATAACATTTTATTAATACTTTCAAGTGTATGAAAATAAAAATACAATTCCTAAAAAACAAAAGAAATTTTATAGAACAGACATTTATTGGGCACGTACTAGAGTGCAAGTATGTCTGTTTGTGGGCCGTAGCCATTCCTAGAGATAGCATCTTTTCAGATTGCAAATGTTCCAGGTGCGCTGTAGTTCGTGACCATCCATGTTGCGCAGCCTGTATGCACCATTACCTAGTGCGTCTGTGACCCCGTAAGGTCCTTCCCATTTGGGTCCGAGTTTGCATGTGTCCTCTGCGTGGCTCGCGTCATTGGCGCGGTACACGAAGTCTCCTGGCCTGGAAGAAATGTGTTTGACTTTTGCATCATAATACTTCTTTATCTTTGCTTTAGTCTTTGCTTCTCGGATGGCTGCGCGTTCGCGCCTTTCTTCCAGCAAGTCTAAGTCGATGCGCCGTTCTTCATCATTTGTCATGACTTTTACCTCCGCTGTGCGGATGGTTGGCATCTCAATTTCGGCTGGTGTGACGGCTTCTGTACCATAGACAAGGGAGAATGGTGTGTCTCCGGTGCTGGTTTTTATTGATGTGCGGATGGCGCCACTTGTTGATGCAAAAGTTGGGCTTTCCTAGTTTAGGGCTCTTGCTCTTGTACCAATTCGTTCTCAATGCTTGAAACCTGCGCACTAAGAAAACAAACAAACACCGTTAGACTTATCGTGGGATTGTCTCCCACGATTAGACTCCGGCGTGAGAGTAAGTAATCGGTTTTAGGGTTCTCGTAAAGAGTTTAGGGATTTAGTAAATCGTACCTTGAATGAGAATCGTGTGATTCTATATATAGGGGCGTAGAAACCGTGTTTCTTGCTCCTTACTCTTTGCACGCGTAGTGCTTATCCGAGGAAAGGATATCTATTCCATGAATAGATAATCCTTATCGCGTACCCGGTGGGTTTAGTTGGGCTTTGAGCTTCGTGAGCCCAAGCCGTTTGATGCCGCGGCCCAAACCATTGTCATGGTAGCCCACCCGCGGTGGGCTTGAGCGCTAGTAGTGTATATTATTTGGACTTGTGGCCCAAATATAGACTATACGTCATCAATACTACTAAGACCCTCCAATTATTTGATCAAAATAGTGAGACAGTGTTGAAGACTTTTGAAGAAAAAATTGTGTGTATTAACCTTCATTTATTCATTCAAAATGTTTATTTAAGTGTGTTCTCTAGAAAGTAAAAACATAAATAGCGTTCTCAAGTTTTTTTGGAGGGGAGAAAGAAAGTGGGAAGGAGTGCTAAGAAAAGTATATTTTATAAGTGAATTGACTACGTTACCCTTATTGATATATATTGCTTTATCTAATTCCACCATTATCAACAACCATGTGGTCAAGTGGTATTCACTTAACTTGTTAAGTGTGCCACTAAGAGAGTAGTACCGGATGAGTGACCATCCGGGAAGTCCTCTAAAGAGAGTAGTACCGGATGGGTGACCATCCGGGAAGTCCTCTTTGATCAAAGGGTCTGTTGATACTAGACTTTCAAAGTCCTTCAATGAAGGTTTCAACCCACTAGGGTTTGAATCTGGAGAAGGCAGGGTTTACTTCAAATTAAGTGTCGTGCCTTCGAGCGGCTTAAGTTGAAGGTTTTCCCCCATCGGGTTTCATTGGTCAAGGATTTCTCCGAAAGAACCGTTCCAAAAAAAAAAATCTAATTCCACCATTGTCCGCATATTAATTGTGTTCTTCCCAAAAGTACGCCTACTCATTCCTATTTTGCATATGTACATTTATAAAAATCATTGTTTTGAACTAGTAATTATGTAACTTCATTCGTTTGTTTTTTTATTATTAATTTTGTAAAATCATTGCTTTTTATTTGTAGTTTTGTGAAAGCAAGTTGTTTTCATCTATCTAAGGGGGATGCATCGTAGTCGGTATTGGGTCGGCAAGCCTCGACGTGAATCGGCAACACAAAACCACACACTCGGCATGGCCAAATCGGCATTCCATACGGTATCAATTACCGATTCGGTGTGAGAATTTGCATTAAATTTTTTGGACCGTTGCAATGGTTTAAGGAGTTACCGTTTGACAATTTCTACATTTAAAAAAAAAATAATAAAAAATAAATAAATTACCCCCTTTAAATCAACAATTCATTTTACCATCTTTTCTTCAAATCACATATTCACAATCACCAATTCACTTTAAAAATCAAGAACATGGATCCAAGTAAATCCCAACAAGGTTCAACATTAAAAGGTCAAAGTCGTGGTCGTGATCGAGGTTCTCGACAACATCCCGTCCGGCCTCCACCACATGGTCAAGAAGCCTACTATCCCCGACCTCCACCACAACCTTACTATCCTCAACCTCCACCACAAGTCTACTATCCGGCACCTCTACCGTTGAATCCAAGTCACTATAATATAGCAATGACAAGCGAGTTCAACCCTTTTAATGACTTTCGAGACAGTCCACCAAGACGTGAACAAAGTGTCGAAAGAGAATTACCGTTATACGATTATGAAGATGATGAAGATGAAGTTATTCCCGAAACCCAATTCCTAAATCCAATCGGTATACTTTTTATTTTATATCGTTATATATATATATATATATATATATATATATATATATATATATATATATATATATATATATATATATATTTTAAATAGTTATACTTTTTTTTAAATCGTTATTTACAAATTTGTTAAATCGTTATAATTTTTTTTTTTAAATCGTTATTTACAAATTTGTTAAATCGCTATATATATATTTTTTAAATCGTTATTTACAAATTTTTTAAATCGTTATATATATTTTTTTAAATCGTTATAGTATTTTTTTTTAAATCGTTATATATATATTTTTTTGCTTTGTTTTAGGTGAAGAACAAAATGATGATGACGTTCAAGAAATAAAAAATCCGGGTAAAGTGGGAAAAAAGAATTGGACGACCGACGAAGAAGGGGTTCAAGAAAAGAATTTTTTTCGAGCAATGAAGTTTTTCAACGACCCCCATGATACAATACTAGACCCAACAATGCGCGACATTATGATTGCAAAAAAAGTGAAGTCGGGGCCAAATATGGATGGCCTTGCAATTTTTAGAAATTGTTTTTTTTTCCTATCTATCATGTAACTTTTTTTTAATTATTAATGAAATTTGAAGTTTTTAATTTAATTGTTAAATATAATTATGAGTAAATAATAATAATAATAATAATAATAATAATAATAATGTTTAGGCATCGATCGACATAACATTGCCACTAAACATATGGACTTAGGCATCCAAAGGCATGAAATTAGTTGGCTTAACATGATTGGCTAATTACTATTAATGTTTAGGCATCATTAGGCATAGTTGCCACCCCCTAAACAGTTCTTAGACAAATAAATTAAAATTTTCAAAAAGTGTTTGTCTACTTTGACCAATATTTATCTTTAATTCATGAATGAACACAAAGATGAATACCTGTATAAATCAAGATATATTAGTGTTGTGGAAGTATTGATAAAAGCAAGTTGTGTGGGCAAAATTAGTAATGGATGTTATGAATTATTGGTGATGGATGAGCACTATATAGATATTGTTATGAATTATTTCTTACTATATCGGTTACTATGTATTACTAGGTGAGAACCCGCGCTGCGCGGGGATGTTTTACCGCGACAATTTTGATCGATGTCACACTTTAAAGTATAAAAATCTGTAGTTCATAAGTTTAAAGCATCTCTATGTAGGTGATGTTGGAATATTGGATAAATATTAATAAGTTAAATGTCTAGTATCGAACCCGAGACCTCGGGATTGCACACATTACGTATGAAGGAATTAATGATAGATAATTAATATATAAAATGTTATGTATATTTAATTATTTAAAACACAAAATAAGGACTAATGGTTGTTAGTAATTAACTGTATGGACTAACTATCGTTAGGTATCAAAGAACAAGGATTATAGTGTAATTAGATGCCAAGAAGGATCTAGAATCCCTCTTGGATCCTATGGCCGGTCGACTTGGGGGAGGGGAAGCCCAATCCTAAGTTAACTTGTCCTCTAAGTTTACACACAATAAATACAAGGCTTAGGGTTATTTGTTTCTCACCTTTTTGTGCACTAGCTATAACCCTAAAACTTGTTTTCTTTTCTTCTTGTTCTTGGCCGATCGTACACCTCCCTAAGAGGGTCGATTGGTTTGTTTTTCTTAAACAAACTATTGTGTTTTAATTAACTAGCATTAACGTTAATTCGGTTATAGTACGTGTGTACAAGAACGAGGTAACAACATACTTTTGTTGTTATCAAGGGATCGATTAACAAAACGGTAAGAGGTTAATCATTGATCCATATAAACCTTAATTAGGGTTCATCACATGTTCAAGATTATTAATTGATTCTTGTTTTGCTAGAATCACTAAAGGTACGTTCCTATTTAATTTATGTTAATCTCTTATATGTTATAGATGTTCCTACGCTTCCGCATATGTGTTTACCTGTTTTTATGATTGTCATGATTCTTATATTCTAACAGTGGTATCACAAGCTTGCTATAACATGTTATTGATTACATAAAACACATAAAAAAACGAATTTTGATTGTTTTAGTTACATGTTAGGTTGTTTTATAGATATAGGGTTCTTTTAAATTTCCTAAACCCTTAAAAATTTGGGGGGGGGGGGGGTCGATATCCTCTTTATCCAAATTAGGGTTTGTGGTTTTTAATATTAATTGGATTAGAAACCCTAGGTTGCCTACATGTTTATATGTTAGTTGGGCGTATCCTTGACCTAATTGGTAATTGTTATGCTTTGATCTGTGACGAAACATGCATGTTAGTCATGGGTTATTAATTGTTTATTAATTGTTAAGCTTTTCACATGTTTAGATAGATCTAATATTAGGGAAGACCCCATAATTATTAAAAATCAATTATGTGCTATGTGGTATGTGATTAGGTTTGGCCTACGCAATTGACTTGTCAATGTATGTGGCTCACTTCCATTAAGAGGTGAAGGCCCTAGTTAATTATATGCATATAAAAACCTAGAATTGATTTTGTTAGGATCTTTTCTAAAAAGATTGCATGTGGCTAATTGTTTCACCTTTATAATTGTTATGTTATTAGTTGTTTTGATTTGTCTTTATTACTTGTTTTATTGTTTAATTGTTGGACACGTTTGTAAGCAATAAAAGGGTAATTTTTATAAAGAAAATAATATGGACTAATAATGGTGAAATTTTAAGTGATAAAGATTGAATCTTGCGGAGTCTTATGTGCCAACAACGGTTCGCTTCGCACGGTAATTCGCTCCAAGGCGAGACTAGCAAGATTCATACTTTATTACATGTTTTGAGATTGAATCCATAAACTTTATCTTGATTGATGTTTTGTACAACATGCTTTTAAAAGTAACTCTTTTAAGACAAATTCATAATCGTGATATGAAGGCTTAGAAAAGAGCCTTTGAGTCTGCCTTGGTTATCACACTCTTGAATACGTCTTAAACGAATTTCTTTTAAAATCCTTCTTGTAGAAAGTCATCTTAAGGTATTTTACCTCAAGTAAAACTTTTTGTATTAATCTCATTAATTGGTTATAAAAAGGTTTTGAAGCTTATGCTATAAGGATGTGTGCATGCATCTTTATACATATTTTGATAGTCACATCAAAATTGAAATACCCTTAAAATTTAAGTTACATGCCATCTAACTATAAGAAACACTTGAGGTTATTATTTAGTAAACGTGAGACGCAGGCTAAATTTTAATGACAAGGTAAATTTCCGAGTGTGCGTGAGACCACATATGGAGAATTTGCAGTTTCTAAGTTAGAAAACTTAATTAAGTTGATGCGTGAGACCTAGAGCTTAAGGCATGAGATGGGATGAAACATGCTTACATAACAAATTGATGAATCAATTTGATGTAAATCCCATAATGATCTAGGAATTGGAAAATTGTTTGCCAATTATTGTTCGACAGATTACCATCTTTTATACTTTCACCACTAGCAGATCAACTGATGTGGTGGAATCTATGTAAAGTTGGATCCTAGGTTTTCAAGAAATTAGTTGGTTATATGAATATAACCTTGGGTATTATATTTTCTTGGAAATATGATTATCGAAAATACTAAAATTGAATTTTGTAAATTCTTTTAAGTGTATTAATGCAACGTTAAAACCGTAAACGTAAGTTATTCTTTTATCAAGTAAATTGATCTACACCCATATGGGTTTTTTTGGTTAGAGTCAATTCTACTAAAAGAATAAGCCTAGTCTTCTTTCCATAAGAGAAGTGTGAGACTTAATCCTATCCCTTTTCATGAATAAGAAAGGTGTAATAGGAAAGTTAGAATTGTCTATGTTCTAATACATAACTCATAGCAAACTTTAATAGTTATGATTATTTGCACTTTATGAGTTATTTAATAAGAAGCTAGACTGATTACTGCAAAATGGTAAAAGACGAATTAGATTATTTAATCTAGTTGTTTTGATTTGACCATTTAAAGATACTACATACAATTGTTGGAATAGTAGATCTCTTCAGGAAGAAATTGCATGCCAAATTTTTCAAGTTAATAGTTTGGAATGTGATGAATCACATTTATGTAGAAGAATACATTCTTTTAGTACCTAATTAATTGTTACGAATGGGTTTTCTCAAAGATGTAGGAAAGTGAATAGCACACTTTTTCTTTTCACTGGATTAATGAAACATTTACAATGTTGTCAAATTCAGTGGGAGTATTATGTGTGTATTACTGAATAAGGAATCATAGTAATGATCTCTAATTCAGTGGGAGTCACAAGGATTATTATCCTGGTAGTACTCTACTTTATCTATGAATATCTCAAGATAATTACTTTCCAAATATAGACACTAATATTTTCAAGGATAGTCATGTACGTTTTCCTTGATTGATTGAGTAACTCTATATCTACAAGTTATGCTAATGACACAAATCATATTGTTCACATTAACAAACGCGTGCGTGTTGTTCATATGGTACATGATGTTGTTCCATGCACAAGTGGGAGAAATCTACATTGTGTGCAAGGTACAACACATAAGAATATGATTTAACGGATTCTCTTAACTGCAAAGTAAGAGACTATATTTCTAATATGATTAATATAAACCTAATCTAAGAAACACTTGGTGTTGAAATTTAGTAAACGTGAGACACAGGCTAAATATTAACAACAAGGTGAATTTCCATGTATGCGTGAGACCAACATGGATAATTTACGGTTTCTATATTAGACATATATTAGAACATGTGTTAATAACAATACTACTTCAACTTTACGGTTTATGTATTATTAGAATGACATAAATGCATGAAGTAATATAATACTACTTCAATAATTATGTATTTTTTGAATGACATAAATAAACATGAAGTAGTGTGTTAACTTGAAAATATTATTGAAACCAAATGATGGTGTTCATGATTACTTTTAATTATACATGTTTATACATTATTGTATAGTTATAAACATGAAGTCTTTTAAGTATTACAAGACTTATAATAAAGTAAGACGTTAGCTTGTTATGGTCTTTTAATTAAGACATATACAAGAAGTCATTGAGCTGATTAATGATTAATAACGTATAGTGGGATAATAACAAATTTATGTTTATGAGACATAAACATGAAGTGACTTGGTCGAAAGTACTTGTGTTATAAAGCATGCAATTTGTTTGGAAATACTATTATACCATTAAGTTGACTTAGTTGGTAAATAGGTATACTAAAAGGATTATGGTTATCTTATATATATTGTTAGATCTTCTTACAATATTAATTCTAATTGAAATACCACATTTTATGGTATGTTTAGTTAGGGAAATCAAACTCTTGTTAGATTGTTTGATTAAAGATAACCATGACTTCTTTTCTTCCAAAAGTTATCAAGGTTAGAAAATTGAGTATGAAATGAATATACTCAGTTAGACTCTTAGAAGATTAATAAGACATTATGAAATGTGATGAATCACATTAAGTCTTAAATTGGAGTTCTGAATTTGTTAAGCTACTTATGGTTAGGTTGTTAACAAAAGAAGGTCAGGAACTGTCAATGTGTATTTGTAATATCCTAAAAGAGAATGTTGGATTGTTGCTCTAATTGCTAAGTATTTTATTCTATATAATACTAAAGAGCAAGTGGGAGTATTTTATCTTGATAAGATAGAATTACAAGATACATAATCTTCTAAAAACACACTAGTAAAAATCATGATGAGGCAAAACATGTAAATGATAAACCTCAAGATGATGGAATTATCATTCATAGATCCACTTGGATATCTCAGGTATTTAATTAATATGCTGACGATTATATGAAGTAGTATTACCAAATAATGAATTGGGTAAAATACTCATACTATGATTGTTAAAGATGCTGTTCATAAAGATATTCAAATTTAAAAATTTGGTTTATCTTAATTCTTAATGGTTAGAGAATAAAGATGAGTTTGTTCAAAGATAATGTAACCCTAGTGGTTTAAATTTTTGTGTAAAAATCATATGAACAAAATTGTACACATATCTTAATGCATATCTTATGACAAGATTATTAATCATACTTAAGCAATTAACTATGATTGAATACTCTTTCCTAAAGCACATTAAAGATTTAAGGATGATAATTGTCATATTTACATGAATGTGAAATCTGACAATGGAATATCAAAAACTCTTTCTTGAATAATTACTTAAGCGAGGACGATAAGTAATCAAAAGGAGTTTATGAATTCATGCAAATCTTTGGAAGTATACAAAGTGCAATAATCCATGAATGGATAAATGCATGCATCTAGGAGATTAATCTTATGTTTAATTATTATATACATGTATTGATATATAATTGAAATAAGATAATTTCTAAGTATTCCTGAAAGCTAGTGGGAGTATTATGTTTGATTTACTAAATCATATATATTGTAGAGTAACATTCTATA